>JAVSCE010018818.1:0-530941 GCA_032199065.1 Smutsia gigantea
CCCCCGTACTCTCCGCGGGTGGCTTCCCCAGGGAGGGCTGGGTTTACCCTGGTGGCTGCTCATTTCCTGGAGGGCAGTGCGGAGATCTGATTCATGTTTTATAAAGATCCCTCTGGTGGCCATGGCGAGGATGGGCCGGAAGGAGGCATGAGTGGTGTCAGCTGTAGGCTGTGGCAGTCACGGTGGGTGCCCTGGTGGTGAGGGCTGGGGCCTCTGCTGGGGAGATGGGGTGCAGCTGGGGCTATCTCTCCAGGAGGCTGGCTGGTGGACCTCACTGGGGATCACAGATGAGGAGAGCAGCCGCGGCTCCTCAGACGCCCAGCTGGAGGCCTGCCCCTTGACACCTGAATTGTTCCTCTAGATGTAGGGGTCTGAAGACCTGTGACCCATCCCTGGTTCTTCTGCATGTCAATGCCCTCTGCAAACCTCTGTTGCTTCTACAAACTGGAGAGAGCCGTCACTTTGCTCAGAGGCAGGCTGAGCGAGGTGACATGTAATAGTGGCAGGGGACTCGGGCAAGGCGGCAGAGAGGGACTAGGGCGGTTGCCTCTACATTGCTTGAGGGCAGGGCCTGTATTTCCTACTTCTCCTCGGAGCCCCCCCAAAAGCACTCAGCCAATATTTGTTGGATAAATGAATGGATTTCTGAGACTTGTACAGCAGAGAGTCTTGGATAAACACTGGGCTTGCGAAAGAATATATTTTTGTTTGATTTCAGCTCCAGGTGCTGCCCCATATTTTGCTTATCTCTGTTTCTGCCACAGAATATTGCTTATCAGGAGGCACACACATTGGGAGTTGGGAGAGATGAGACTGAAGTCAGTGTGTACAGACACCTTGAGAATCGCGGAAGTTCCAGCGAAGTGGGATGTGTGTGTGTGTGTGTGTGTGTGTGTGTGTGTGTCCTCCTGTCAATCAGCGATGCCACAGCCCAGGACACTGATGTTCCACGTACCCAAAGAGATGGCACAGCTACCTGGGCTCAGAGGTCGGCTCGGCATGAGGAGCAGCCCAAGAGCAGGTGGCAGCTCAGTGCACGGGCGGTCGGCTGCGGGGAGAAGTCCAAGTCTCCTGCGTGTAGCCTGGCTTAATGCAAAACAGCCATGTCCTCCTTGCCCCTCCCCTGTAGTTCCTTATTCTCAGAACTTTCTTTTACAGTAAGAGAAAACACATGGAGCCTGAGTACGAGAAAGTGGCGCTCAGTTCAGATGATCTGCGTGCACCTGATGAGTCACTCAGAATGGCCCTTCAGATGTCATTTTCTTGCTCAGACATTTGGAAGAATTTCTGCTTCTGAATCACAAGCAAACACTATAACTCAACAATCTTCTCTGAGTTATTCAAGGAACTTCAATGCACTCAGAAGTGGAAGATCAGGGTGGACGAAATCAATGAAGTCTCTGAGCCCTCTGTTTTTCTCCTAATTACATTTCATCTGCCAGATGGAGGTGGGGGGTTCCCGCATCTGGCCACCAAGGCCGTCTCCTGGGGGAAGTCTGGAAGCAGCCGATTTGGGGTTTTTGGGTGACACTTGGTTTTCCTTATCGCCTTAGTTCTGTTCCCGGAATAGACCCAAGTATCATCCAGGAAAAGGCTCGCTACCACCCCACGTCCTGCTGGACAGCCTTCAGAGGAGAGAGCACTTCAGCCAAGGGTCAGCCAGTTGCACTTGATCACAGTGGCGTCCGCAGGCAGCCCCCCTCCTCGCCAACTGCACCGTGCCGGATATGCTCGGGGTGGATTTGCTCCTGGCCTCTGCCCTCTCCGGCCATACTTGCTGAAGCTCTGTGCTCAAGAACGTCCCTGCCAACCTGCCTTTGCAGCAGCCCTTCTCTGGCCTAGAAGTGACTTTGTCAACCCTCACAAATGGCCACTTTTAATCACTTGCTGCAGTTCAGGACTTGGGGTCACCTTCAGCCTGGTAGATCAGACCTTGGATCCTGCCAGCCTCTCAAGGGACACTGCTCACCTGTGCCCCAGGAAG
Source organism: Smutsia gigantea (assembly GCA_032199065.1). Lineage (NCBI taxonomy): Eukaryota > Metazoa > Chordata > Mammalia > Pholidota > Manidae > Smutsia > Smutsia gigantea. The sequence goes on from JAVSCE010018818.1 coordinate 1,985, forward strand.
GGGTCACTTCCATGGCTCTGAGAAAGACACTATGTGTTTGCCACTTGGCTGGTGGTCACTAAACTGGCAGTGAGAGGAGAGTTCTTTCTTTGGGAACAGGGAGCTTCATACATAGGTAAGGACAAGGGAGCAGAGACAGAGTGCATTGCTGTCCAGACTGACTCCATTCTCCACCACTCTGTCCCGCCCAGATGTTTCAAGCTCACATAGATAGCCCGCTGTGCCCAGGGAAGCCTGACCCCAGGGGAACTCCACACTTGGGTGTGAATGGACGGTGCCGTGCACACAGCTTCCCCTTTCACCCAGGAAGCACACTTGAAAAGCTGCCTGGCAAAGGAGTGTTGGGGGTTGGCCGCCAGGGCAAACTGGTATTGGGGCCGCTACCCTGTCTGACAGCAGGGAGAATTCAGATCTAGGGCAGAGGGGGCCCAGAGTGGAAGCGATCTCCCTGCCAGGCATACGCTCCACCCAGCAGCAGCTTTCAAAGCTCAGCACAGCTGCCCAGATGGGTAAACTCTGTTGGCGGTGCAGGAAATCAGAGCAAACAGGGTTCCTGTTTTCCCCCCTTTTGCCAGCTGCCTCATTAACAGAAAACCCTTTTAGGAGCCCATCTGGAAACCTGGCCTTTTCCGTCCCTGAGCAAACGGAGATCACCAAGAGGAATGTGCTCCTGGGAGGAGGTTGGTAGGGAAAACCCAGCTCACTGGATCCTGAAGAATGGACACAGGAAGATCCGAAATGCCATCTGGCCTGGCCACCATAGACCCCTTTCCACAGCAACGTGAGCCACTGCTTCCCATAATTGCTCGTGTGGTCCCTCCATCCACAATCCATTCCTGACATCCAGGTTTCCTGGAGCAGTTTATGCTTTTGGCCGAGACCACCTCATAGTGGATGGAGATAAACGTCCTCAGCATCAAGTTCCCACCCCACCCATTTGGACACACTCGGGAATAAATACATTATCAGCTTTAGGAAAACTTGCCATTCCAAGCAGGCCCACTCAAACTTGCCCAGCTGTTGCTGTGCATTTGACAAACATTTACTGAGGCCCTTGTCTCTATCAGGCACTTCGGGACTTAAAGGTGAAATGATAGGCTGGCGGGGCGATAAGGCATGGGCATAAGTAATTGGCAAACACTGCCGTAAGTGTAAGTGGACTAATGAGCTGGGCCGCAGGAGGCAAGCCTCTGCCTCGGGGGGTGGGGGGCTGGGGGGGGGGCTGGGGGGGGCAGCCCAGGCAGTCTCGGCGCTCTGCAGGGCTCCCCCAGCAGGGAGGGTGGGGAGCGCAGCTGCAGGGACGACCCAGGAAGGGCAAGGGGTGAGGGAGGGAGGTCCTGAGGGAGGGAGGGGTGGTGGGGTGACTTCCATGGAAGCTGAAAGGTTTATTCTGTGTATGTTTTTTTGTGAAACTTGTGAAAAATACTGCTGAGCACATGCATATATTTTCCTCTTCCATTTACATTTTCTCCTCTTTTTACCTTTGGGGGCAGCAGGGTTTGGACCAGAAGCATCTGTGCATCATGGGGTCATTCAGAGCAGAAAAAATATGAGTAGAAAAAAATTCTTAAAGAAATATAGGAGTGCCAATTCTATACAATGTTTGGAAAGATACACCAATCATTACCAATTTGCCACATTTGCTTAACCTTTCTCTACGTTGACGGCATTCACATTGCTGTTGCCCTGCTGTCTGGAGAGTAAGTTGCCAAGCATGGTAACTTTTGATCCTGACTACTTCATAGTATCTCCTGAAAACAAGGATTTCCATGTAGGGATCCCCCGGGCCATGATCAAATTCAGGAAATACAACATGGGTGCAAAGAGATCATCCAATCTATAGTCTGTATGCAGATTTCACAATTGTCCCAGTAGCGCCCTTTGCAGCAACTTTCCCCCTGCTCCAGACCGGATGCTGCGTTATGCTGTGCTCTTAGGAGGCACATGGCCCCTGGGGTCACTGGGCAGTGAGGGACGGAGCAGTCCTGGGGCTGGCAGGCACCCGCAGGGACAAAGCCCTTCTGCCTTACCTCCGGATTCCCTTCTGGTGTCCAGCCCAGTCTGTTTACTTGGTGGTTAGACTCCTTTGGGAGCAGTAGAGGCTATTTTCCCCCAGGAAATCCACCAGTGGACTTTCCTACCCATCTCACTATATTCAGGTCATGGGCCTACTAGGTCTGTAGAAAGTGCCCAGGACTTTAGAGAGGAAGGTCAGGATGGGGCCTGAGTGGAGGCAGGGCAGACCCCACAGCCGTGGTCACCAGTCTGGGGACTCTGGCTTTGAGTGCGTCCAGCCCTACCTTTGGAGCCCCACAGGACAGGGTCTTCCTAAATAAATCAGCTCCGTGGAGAGTTCCATGAGCTCCTTCATTCCTGCACACCAGCTCCCAGCATGTGCCCAGAACATGGTGGGGCTCCCTTCATAGCTCCTCTGTGCCTGGCAGATGCTGGAGAAAAGCCTCGGGAAGCAGGGGCTTGCTGAGTGTGTCACCCACTGGACCACCCTGGGGACTTCAGGGGTCAGACTTGCCTGACCGGTGCTGGGCCCCCAGAGTTCCCTGAGCTGCAGGGCTGCCCTCACTGGCTTTCCCCTCATCCAAACCAGTGTTCCTGCTCTCTCTGGGGCTCCGATTCCCCTTGTTTGCAGACCTGATACCACCAAACCCACCGCGTGGCCAGACACAGCCTCTCGAGCAGGATGGAGACTGGTGGCTGGCTGGGCTGCCCTGCTTGGTGCTGCTGGGCAAGCAGCTTGTGGGTAGGAGGGTGGTGCCTGGGGCTGGCTTGGGCCCGTGCCTGTGGGGAGCTCAGCGAGGCACGCTGAGCACCTGCTGTGTGGCCAGGCCTTGGCTGGGCATCAGGGAGATGCTGTTGGGAGTCCGTTTGGCTCTCAGAGAGTTCCAGGTCTGGTAAAGGAAGCCAGTGGCTAATGATAAGCCCCGTGACAATGGGGCAAGCAAAGGGAGCAGCAGAGGGCAGGGCCAGGAACGGGTAGCTGGACCCTGACCCCGGCAGAAGGCCCTGTAGGACAGCAACAGGGCAATTTGCAGGAAGAGTGGCACTGGCATGTGGGGGAGTGGACACTGGACACTAGCGTGAACGTGCATGATGGGAAGGTGCAGGTGCGCTGGGAGCCTGGTGGCCCAGTGAGGAAGTGTCCTCCAGACCCTGACAGCCTAGGCTTTCTGAGCACCAGAGTCCAAAAATGGGGCTACGAAGGCTTTTTGGGGCCGAACTGGGAAAGGTCCGGATGGCAAGCTGTGGAGTTTGGATCTTATCTCATGACTATGTTTTCCCAAACTCCTGAGAATCACATGTTGCCATCACAACTTTGGCCAAGTTAAAAAAGATGCTTCCTTTCATTATCATTTTACTATTATAAATACTACTTATTTTCTTCTAAATACACAGTATAAAGATAAGAACTGTTTACGCATGTTCCTCCCAAAGTCACATCAGTCGCTTTCAGGTTACTCCTTAGGAAACACTACTGAAGACAGCGGGGCCACGGCGCTTCTTCAGGGAGGGTCGGAGATGTCTGACTGGTGGTATGACTGGTGAAGTCACTTCAAGTTCTGCAATATCGTGGCCTCATTTGTCAACTGATGGGTTTAGACAAAAGATTTCTAACAATACAATTGGCTTGGATAAGGAAAGCTCTCTGGTGGTGGTCCAATTACCTCAGTGAGCTAGGAGCCGTGTCTCAGTTGTCACACCACAAGCCTCACCAACTGGCTACCCAATGTAGACCATGGGAAGGTCTATACCTGGTACTGGACCCCCATACACCGTGCACAAAGTCAGCCTTCATGCTTGAACTGTAGGAAATGACCAGGCAATATTCTGTGTTGGGAGAGGAAAAAACTCCCCCTTCACTAGATGATGAGCAGAGAGCAGAGAAGAGCAGAGGCTGGGCCTCTGGACTGGACACACCCTTGGTCACATTGGGAGGGTAGCTTGGTTCTTGTGTCCCATCGCTGCAAGACCAGAATCGTGTTGGGCTCCTGGCCGTGAAGGGCAGCGTTCCCAGAGACCAAGGAGTCTGTGTAGGTCTTACATTTGGACGCAGAGCGAAGCAAGGATGCGTGAAATCGTACACATTCAGATCGGCCAGTGCGGTAACCAGATTGGAGCAAAGGTAAGGGAAGTGCCATGCCTAGTGCTGGTTTAGCCAACTGGGAAGACACCTGCTGTTAGCAGGAAAGACAAGGAGCCTAACAGAGTGCATATACTTGCTGACTATTAAACAATTGCCTTTAGTTAAAGAGACTCAGGAAATAGCAAAGGCTTAAAGGGTTAATTTAATTCACGTTAATTTTGTTGACAATTAAGGGTGCATAATACGCATGTCAATCATTTTTACCTTTATCAACTTAGCAATGAACTTCTTGTGTTTAAAGACGGTCATTTGTCTCAAAGCAATTTTCCAAAGTTTGTTGGGAAATTTTTGAGACCATATCACTAAGATATCTCCCTCCCTCCCATATTTATGCTATTAAGTTAAAACAGATCAACTCCTGGCAATGCCCTCAAGGATCTCCCCATGTTCAACTCTTGAGCATGTACTTTCTCTTTTCTTTAAACTCTTATTTTCCAATGAACTCCTAAAAAAAATAAAAAAGATCAACTCCTGTCTAGTATGCAATAGAAAATCAAACAGATAAACCTCAAAGCTTTTGTGTGCAATAGCAGAAATATTTAAATTCACTGTCAGGAATATACATGAGTTTTTCTCCCCTTTAAGTTTTTCTGCAAAGTGCATGGTTTAATTGGTTAACACTAAGAGAACACATAACAAACCCTAATTTTAAGATGACTAATTCTACTGTGTGACAGCTGATTGTTCTCTTTGCTTTCTGAAATTACTTTTATTAGTACAAATTACATTAAAATTTTAATTGCATTAAAACTTTAAAAATGTTTCTGACTTGTGCTAAAACACACAGTATACATTTTACCATCTTAACCATTTTTAAATGTAGGGTTCAATAGTGTTTAGTATATTAAGTTGTGCATCTAATCTCCAAAATGCTTTTCATCTTGCAAAACTGAAACTCTGTCCCCTTTAAACACACTAACTCTCCATTTCCCTCCTCCTAGCCCCTGGCACCCACCATTCTGCTCTCTGGTTATGAACTTGAGTGCTCTAGATAGCTCATATAAGGGGAATCACACAGTATTGGTCCTTTTGCGTTTGGCTTATCTCAGCATAATGTCCTCCAGGTTCTTCCACGTTGCAGCATGTGTCCCAGTGTCCTTCCCTTTTAAGGCTGAATAATAGTTCACGGTATGGACATACTACCTTATGTTTATCTTTCATTGGACAATGGGCACTTGGGCTGTTTCCAACTTCTGGCTATTGTGAATAATGCAGCTATGAAAAAACTACAGCCTTTTAACGCAGGTATTTAAAACCTGGGCCAAAGAATATTACTGCTGGCGAAGATGTCACTCTTCCATGCTACAGCGATAAGACGATCATAAGTAAAACACAAGGAGAAGTGGGAGGCAAGACCCCCCTCCCCCCCCGGACTCTGAAGCTGTTAGATAACGTAGAGAGAGGGCGTGCGCGGCCCAGATAGGCTCTCAGGGATGGCTCCAGAGTCGTGCAGTCTAATGGTTAGAGCCCCGGAGACTACTTATTATTTGGGGCTATAAGAGCTTAAAGACACATTTAATTTGTGTCACAGAGCTTAAATTTATTTATTCCTCTACCCCCTGAATAGTGCTGGTAATTTACTATAAAATAGAGACTTGTTAATAAGACCATGGCCAGAACAAAGCCATCAGTTATAAGACACAGTTGGGAAAGCACCCTTGGGGATTTTAACATGGATGAATATATTTTCATTGCACTTTAATATGTGCTTCTCCAGGGCAATGAAAAGGGGCCATCTAAGTAACTCTTTTCATATTAAGAGCTTGGCACATATCTGTATCAGTAAATACTGAAAGTGTAATATGCTTCAAGGAGATTTAAGAGAACAGCTATGCATGATTTTGAGTTGTGTGCATATCTGATCATCAAAAACACACATGGCTTAAAATTGTGCATAGATGTCCTAGTATGGGCTTTTTGGAAAACTGCATGAAAATAAATCCTCAAAGTGATCTGAGATTTTATTGTGAAATCAGATCAGAAGTCAGTCTATTTTCATTTAATGGGTCTATACTAGCTTCGAGTGCTGAGGCAATATTAGAGAAACACTGTCTGATGTGAAACTCAGAAACGACAGCTTTAATGTATATGAATGCCCGAATTTAACAGGAGTGAAATCCAATTTAGTATTTTATGTGCTGGCATTTTATTTAAGGACTTCAGGTGGGTATAAAATGCAGTCTTCATATTCATATTCACTAGAGGCAAAAAGTGGATTATGTGGAGCAGGCATTTATTTACGAAAAGGGCCAAAGAGAAGGCTTGGGCAGGGGTGTCAGGCAGACCCGGGGAAGCAGGCTGGGGCGCTCACTTGCTTACTGTCTTTCTGTTCAGTCTGCAAATTGCTGGGCCCACATGGCCTTTTTCGGGGGTCCCTCTGTAGGCTGACCTACCCTCCTCCTGCTTTTAGTTCTGGGAGGTGATTGGCGAGGAGCATGGGATCGACTCTGTCGGGAGCTACTGTGGGGACTGTGCCTTACAGCTGGAGAGAATCAGCGTGTACTACAACGAGGCGCACGGTAGGATGCTGGGTCTGGGGGCATGGTCACAGCGCTGGGAAGACGGTCAGAGGCAGGCCCGCAAATCCAGAACATCGAATGGGCCATGTCCAGGCAGAGCAGTGAAACCTGCAAGGGATACTCCAAACCCTGCCCGAGGGCGAGAACGCATGAAGTCACTGAATTGGGGACGCATGTCTTCACACGGGCAGTTCAACACCAACCTCCCTTTTTGGTTTTTAAATGAAAACCAGAGCCATTTCCAGTAGGAACAGGATCTCTGTCACTGGCAATGCAACAGAACAGACACGTTAAAAGTAATTGTAAGACGTTTTACAGCTGAGGTCGGGATGATTTCAGATTTCTTTCTACCAAAGCACCTTCTAGAACACCTTCTGTGGGGCACCAGCATATCATAGGTCTCATTTTGATGAAACGTGAACTTTCAGAAAAAAGAACAGTTTGCTGACTTCCTATTTTTCTGCGCAGGTAAGAAATATGTGCCCCGGGCCGTTCTGGTGGACCTGGAACCCGGCCCGATGGACAGCATCCGCTCTGGCGGACTGGGGGCCCTCTTCCAGCCGGACAGTTTTGTGCACGGTAGGTTTCCCCGAAGGTTCGTCAGGACGGGAGGGGCTGCCCCCAGGCGCGCCCCCCCCCGCCTCCCGGAGGCTCCAGGCGGTAACCGTGCCTCCCCCGCCGCAGGGAACTCAGGGGCCGGCAACAACTGGGCCAAGGGCCACTACACGGAGGGCGCGGAGCTGGTGGACGCGGTGCTGGACGTGGTGCGGCGTGAAAGCGAGCGCTGCGACTGCCTGCAGGGTTTCCAGGTGGTGCACTCGCTGGGCGGCGGCACGGGCTCGGGCCTGGGCACGCTGCTCATGCACCGCGTGCGCGACGACTTCCCGGACCGCCTGGTGCACAGCTTCAGCGTGGCGCCGTCGCCGCGCGTGTCGGACGCGGTGGTGGAGCCCTACAACGCGGTGCTGGCGGCGCACCAGCTGCTGCAGGCCGCCGATGCCTGCTTCTGCGTCGACAATGAGGCTCTCTACGCCCTGTGCCTGCGCTCGCTGCGGCTGTGCGCCCCCGCCTACCCCGACCTCAACCACCTGGTGTCACTGACCATGAGCGGTGTGACCACGTCGCTGCGCTTCCCGGGCCAGCTCAACGCCGACCTGCGCAAGCTGGCTGTGAACATGGTGCCCTTCCCGCGCCTGCACTTCTTCCTGCCCGGCTTTGCCCCGCTGGTGGGCCGCGGCGCCGAGCGCTACCGCGCGCTGACCGTGGCCGAGCTCACGCAGCAGGTGTTTGACCCACGCAACGCCATGGCTGCCTGCGACCTGCGCCGCGGCCGCTACCTCACGGTGGCCTGCGTCTACCGCGGCAGGATGTCCACCAAGGAGGTGGACGAGCAGATACTGGCCATGCAGACCAGGAACCACAGTTGCTTCGTGGACTGGATCCCCCACAACGTCAAGGTGGCCGTCTGCGACATCCCGCCGCGGGGGCTGGACGTGGCCGCCACCTTCATCGGCAACAGCACTGCCATCCAGGATCTCTTCAGCAGGGTGGCGGGGCGATTCTCGGCCATGTTCCGACGGAAGGCCTTTGTGCACTGGTACACCTGCGAGGGGATGGACATCGGCGAGTTTGAGGAGGCCGAGAGGGACATCCACGATTTGATATCCGAGTACCAACAATTTCAAGATGCCAAAGCAGTCCTTGGGGAAAATGAAGAAGTCGTGGAGGAGGCAGGAATGGAACCAGAAGATGAGGCACGTTAACGCTGGGAGAATCTGTGTGGGAGCCACCTGCGGGTCCACCACCTCCACGACTGTCCCTATTCCGCACTGCAACATGGTGACCGTTCCTACGCAGCCGCGCAGCACTAGCTTTGACCCAGGACTGCAGGGAGAGGGGGCCAGGCAAATGACTGAAGACATTAGGGTCTGCTGACATTTACTAACCTTGAAGGGTTTGATGCACTCTATTTTTTTTTTTACATAGCGAAGTCAGTCTATCATAAAGAACTCCCTTTGTTATCTGGGAATTTGGCTATGCCTAGCCCTGTGTCAGGGATCAGGACTACACGTGGGAATGTGTGGGGAGCCACTGCTGCACATGCGCTTGTAAACTCCTTAGCAGCAGATTCCTGGATTCCTTACCTGGCATCCTGGCTGAGATTCTCAGCTCAGGTTCTCTCCACACACAATGCCAACATCCTACCTTCTTTGCCTGCCAGCCTCCAGAAAAGCCAGGAGACTGGCATGTGAGGAGCTATAGAGCCAAGGTAAATGTGAGCCAACGTCTACCAGCAAGTTGTATAGGCCATGTGTGCACTTCAGCATATTAACTACTAACTGTAAAGGGAGAAGGGAGGAAAGAAGAGTGGCAGGCAGTCCTTTCTGAAAAATACCCCACCAAAACAAACAAAAAATTGACGAGCAAAACTCAGGAACTGTAATCCTCTGATCTCTGTGTCTGAGTAGCTAGCTTTTAACATGTATATTCATATACTGTAAGTTTCTTATTAGTGTTAGATTCTGAGAATTGATTAGTCCAGTTTGCCTTGTAAAGGCAGTAATTGCCTTCTGAAAACGCCTGGTAGCCTCTGTGCTCATTCGAAAGGGGCATGCATGCTGCACACTTGGCAACCGTTCACATACAGGAATTCAGCAGCCAGGGCTGCAGTGTCCTTCTTGGTTACGGAGGACATCATCTCATTAGGGAACTTTTACAGTTCAAATTAATTTGCAGAAGTTGCCATAAATGTTTGCATGATGACACAGCTTTAACTATTACACGATTTTAATCTGCTCACATTACAACAGGACCAAATACACGAGTGTCATCAAATCATCCATAACTTAATTACAGTTTACCTATTTCTGACATACAGCACCGCCACCCCTTCCAGTAGCATAAGGGTTTTAATGGTCTTCTAGAATTACCACTGAGCTATTTGATCCCTGGATAGCTGGTAATTGAAGATGCTCTGGCCCTCACTGCAGAAAATGTTACTTGCAGGCCACTGGGCTCTCATCTACCGATTTGCTTTTATAATCTGCAATAAGGCAGCAGGTGGACAGATGACAGTACATCACTTGAAGAAACTATTCTTTTCACGTATGCATCATGAGAAATAACTAAAATGTGTACCAAGAGAAAATTAACTCCAGCTGCTGGGTTCTTGGCAAGCCTTTTATTTACAAAATTAAAGTTTTAAACGCTTTCTATGTGTGGTTCTAGACGCAGTAAAAACAAAAGCAGATTTCGTAAGAAACTGCACCTATGTACTCTTAAGTTTGAAGTTTATAACTGGCTCGGATCCCAAAGACTTACGTCCTGTGATTATATAAGGATTTATACACATGCTTCCTCTAGCCCTTTCCTTCTCAAGTCTAAAAAGGCAGTTAAACAGATGCAAGGAAGGATAGATATCTAAATTTAAAAAAAGCCCTCTGATTTATATTACTGTAAAGATTTTTGTTTGCTCAATAATCATTAAAGTACAAAGAAATTCAATTTTAAATGACTAAATTACTTTATTTCAGACCAAACAAATTCCTTTTCTTGGAACCTAACTGCCCAGACTGATTAATTTTGAGTAGTTAAAAATATCAAAAATGCATCTCACCATCCTCTTTCGTATGGTAGAAATAGATTTAAAAAACCTGAAACACTAGAAACCAAAAATCTGTCCCCTCTGATTCTGAAGGTCCTATTCCTTCAGCAGTTTGGTTGCTACAGTGACACTGGTCTCTCAGAGACCAAGACAGCAGAATCAGAACTTTAGAGCTTATCCGATTCCTTCACTTCACATAAGCAAAGAGATAAAACGATGTCCTCCAAAAACACTTTACAAGCATGGCTGGGAGCAGTTTACTTCATACAGTTTTTATTTTGTTTAATCACAGAGGGCCTCAAGACTCTCTGCTGGGCAGAGAGCGTCTTCAGTTACTTTAATCCTCTCTGCATCACAGGCCCTGCCCGCATCTCACCTCTAATTGGCTGCCTTATTCATGACTTCACTCCAGCTACTTGCCTGGAAATAACTTAGTCCTTTGCCTGTATCAAGGCCTGACAGCCCTGTGATTCATTTACTCCTGTTCCTGTAATTAAAGGTGCTTCTCAGTCCCTTAATCTTGGGGGCCGAGGCACTGACAGGTGCCTTGACTTCCGAGCAGAACAGCCCCGGAGTGAAGGGCTCAAGGGGCTCGTGCGCACCCGCTGTCCAGGGCCCGGCTCTCCCACTCCCGGGGTGCTCCGCCTCGCACGCCCTGTACTAGAGTGACATGAAATCCACATAGGCCAAGGGTCCGGAGGCAGGCAGTCATCCCTAGGAGTCAAGAACAAAGACATTTTCTCGGGCTCCTCCTCAGCGTAGCTGATGGCCCTGATACATTATTATTAGCTTAAGTTACCATGGTAAGAACTTGTCCCTGTGCAAAACCTGAACAGTGCTTCAAAATTTCCTCTTCAAATTTGCTTCTCCATTTCTCAAAACAGTTAAAATCAAGCAGTTAACTTTGCAGTGGTGTTTTTCTCAGCCAACTACTTCCAAGCATCAAAGATAAAAACAAAATATTTGCAACAATTCTTCATCCCTAAATATTTAATGAATAAATGAATCACCACGTAAACATTGAACTGTCGCGATCCTCACGCCCAAGACTTGCAGTCAGGAATCTTAATTTCAGCTCGGCTGTCAACCTGATAAGCAAGTTACTGAACAGCTTTGCCTCATGTTCTGTGAGAAATGCTCCCAGAATATGTTCATTTATAAAATAATGTCAAAAGCATTTTGTTCTTAAATTCCAACATGAACAGTTCTTTACAGGTTTTAAGTGCACAATAAAACATGAATGCTGTAAGTCAGAAGAATCTTATTATTCAGATCTGTGCTTTTAGTAATTATTTTCATTTAGGCCATTGGCGAAGCTGCACTGCCTCGGGATCCTGCTGCCTGTACAACAGGACAGGCTGGTGGGTAATAGCTCCTCCTCTCTGACGTCACCCATACAACTCAAAGATAAAGCAGCAGGAGAGCACCTCAGTGACAGTCTTATTTTGTCAATTAATGTCATGAGGAAAGAACTTTCTATTTTGAGACATTTTCAAAAGATTTTCTGTATCCTTTTGGTCACTAGATATTAAATCTGCTCTGCCCCTTAAGAAGTCCTGGTTCATAAGTCACAATCCTGCAGATGTGCCTATCATTCCTATAAAGAAAAAGTCCAACAGAAATCAAAACCAACAGCAAGAGTGAACCGTATTTCATTTATTGGCATTGTCAATCTATGAACAAGACACGTTTTTTTTCCATGAAGTGAGATCGTTTTCAATCTGCCATAACATGTGCCCACACATCTTCACCTTCAAAATGTAGCATTTCAAGCTTTAGTCAGGGTCTAGGAGGAAAAAAAGAAAATCTAACAGTTGCTTGTCCTTTGTTTTCTTAAAAATCCAGCATGAATAGGAGCAGTAACTTCCTTATAATGAAGTGTGTTGTAGCTGTGGCTTCAGTTCACGTGGCTGGGGCCAACCGTGGCTCTCGGTTGCAAACAGTGCTGGTTCACGTGCACAGCCTGAGCTGAACCCTGCTATGTAAACCATACATACTCCTACCAAATAAACTACGTTGCCTTTAAAAGACACTAAAATCCCCCTATGCTAATGGGTTGGCAGGGATCCATATCCCCTGTAAGACATAAAGAAAGCGGTCACTGTTCTGTTTATGAGTTGGACATGACTTCCTAACCCCAAGGACATTGCAAGGTCAAGGGAGTTACGTGGAGTTTGGCTTGACTTTGCTGCAGAGAGAGTCTAAGTGAATTTCTCAGCTCCCTGTTAAAACAACCCAACAAAAAACCCAGTCTCATTACCTAGAATTAGGGATTATACATAGAGCCCCCAGAAAAAGGACATTTAAAACATCGCATCTCCAGACTCATAATATTTACTAATTCAACATGAAAATGAAAAGTGCCTAGGGGAGAGAGTTACAATAAGTAAAATTGCTCATAACCACAAGTGGACAAAGGATTAAAATTTATCACATTTCTTTGCTACTGTGGGTCTGAAGCTTTTTAAAAAGGAAAACAAGAAAATTAAACCTGAAAAACATCTCTCTCTGGTAATTTGCCTTGCTTATCTTTGAAGTAACAATGTCAAGAAAGCGGTTTAGAAATCCAATCACTTTAGTAGTTTGGAGCACAGTCTGAACTTACAAACTGTACGAAACTGTCTTATTGCATAGAATGTAAGTCTGCATTGCCAACATCTTTGGAGAAGTAAAATGAACCAAACTCTCTGAAAGCATAACAGATTTAGCAAAACAGCATTCACTGCAGGGTCCTGCAGACTGTATTGCCTGATAAGATAGTAGGACCCTTACCTGTACGTGGAGCTTCCATGTTCGGGAAGTAGTGATTTGTGAGACCATCAGCAGATGTGGGGGATATGAAAATGCAAAGAACGGTAATTTTTCATGCTCCTGAGCTGTTATGTAACTCCAGTAGCAATTACAAAAGTGGAGAGTTTATCTCCAAATTATTTGATCTTGTGCAGACAAATCAAATGGGTTTAATTAAAATAAGATGGCTCTCTACCTAAGCACTGCTCAATGAACTGAAAAATCAATGTGCCAATTACCTCTGCTTGTCACAGCCTGAAAGATTCTTTTATTATGCAGTGGCACTTCTATATCCTGTATGCTTTAAGTTATTATCCCACCAACTTACTTCTAAATGTACTGACCAAAAATTGGACAGAACTCAAATATAAAATTGCTTTGATTTTTTAAAAGTGGTCTAAAAACTTAAGATGCAACTCTCCTAAGTAAATCAGTAACTTACAGATTATTCCTGTTTCACTTTCACAATTTTTACACTGCTTCCAGAAGTCTTCTCAGCATTTGCTCTGAATTCTGTCTTCAATGCATCTCTCACTGCTTTTGCACAGATCTGGGAGTATCGGATGTAGCTGGGAGAAAATGAGACAATGTCAAGTTGCTTATCAATGATCTGGCTAGACTGGTCATGTCACTGTTTTTGTTTTCTTTCCTATACTTTAATTTTGGTGTGATTGCACGTTACTGTAGAACTGGATTTAAAAATGCATAGTGCCAAAGGCATCTATACAAAGAAAAAAGACTAGGAAGAAATGTATCCAGGTCTTAATTGGTGTCAGGACAGGTAAGCTTCAGTTTTTCTTCCTTGTACTGTTTTCTCTTTTTAATATGTATTAATTTAAAATAAAATATGCACAGGTATTTCTAAAAATCCCATTGGACAGGAAAGGAAATAGACCCGAGTGTCAACAGTTTATGAGTGATTTTTTTTCCATTTCTCTACTTAAAAATTTTAAACTATATTATTCTTACAAGATAATGTGTAATTAAATGAGGAAAAAACCCCAATTTGAATTAAAAGTTCTTCTGATTAAAGTTTTTCCTGAGAATACCAAATTCTGTTCCACAAGTCTGCCACTGAAAATACTTCCTAAGCAAGGTTTCTAAATTAAACTGAAGGTCCTTAGAGCACATCATCAATAACAAAATATCTAACACCCTGCTTCCTGTTTGGTAGATGGACTCTTGTCAACATCTTATTTTCTAAAAGATGTCAGCTCACTTTCTACATTTTTTGAGAACAGGAAAGGGGGCTGCTGCTATTTTTCTCATGTTTCATATTTGTTTTCTTCTGGCCAGAAATAGGAGTTGCAACGCCTGCTTCCACTAATTGGGTGACCTTCAGGCTACTGAATTTTTTCAGTTACTTTTATTCATCTGTTGAAACAACAGAATGAAATAGGATAATACTCGCCCTACTGGTGGTTAGGACGAGGACAGACAAGGCATGAAAGGCATGAATCACCACACTGATCACACAGCCGGTGTTTAATAGCACCTACTACTGGGACTATCATCCTTCCAATTCTACAAAACTTTGACCTCCAAGTCAGGAAGCTCTTAGGTTGCTCAGCTGTCCCAGTTATATACCACTGACCATCACACTGGACGCTGCTACTTTATATAGTTAAGTAGCAAGGTACCAAGCTCAAGTGGGCGCACGGGCCTCCAATCAGGTGTGAGGAGCTAGACAAATGGCTTCCCCATTTCGCTGGAGGCCATGTCCTCAACTGGGTTCCATACGTGAGCTTCCCAAGGGCCGTTTCACCTTTGTGCAGACCTCTGTACAGTTTACCAAGGGCTTTCACCTGCTTCACCGATAAGGGAATCTGAGGACAACAGTTGATTTAAAATAAAAAAACGTGTGATCCGTGGTAATCGGCTCCACCTGGAGGCTGGGAAGAACGGCCAGAACGCTGACAGTGGTTCCAACCTGTACGACGCCCCCAGTCCCTCTGGCTCCCACATTTTATGTAATTTTCTACTTTTGCAACATAAACTGAGCGCAGCTCGAAAAGACAAGGCCCTGCACAGAGCTGCCGTCCTTGGCAAAGCCTCACACCTGTCGATGGCGCCCGCGGCGCGCCAGGTGCCCAGCGCCGCCCGAAGACCGGGGCGCCAGGCGCTCGGCCACACACTCGGGCCCCGCGCCGCCCGCCACCCCAGGCTACCCTCGGTCCCCGACCGCCGCCATCTTGGGACCGCGCCTGCCGCCCCGGGGCCCCCCGCCCGGGGCCAGCGTGACCTTCGACCCCGGGCCGCGCCGCGGCCCCCGGGCCCTCCCCTCCCGAGCCCCGGGCCTACCTGAGTCCAGCCTGTCGCCAGTACGCCACCATGATGTCGCGAGAGTAGGTGAGTCGGGCCGAATTGCGAAGACGCGCCAACGTCGGCTCGGCGCGCGGCCCACCAGCAGGAAGGTCAGGCCTGAGAAGCGGAAGGGGCGGGGCTCCTGACCTGCCAATCCCGCTGCCTCTTGCGCTGCCCCGCCTCCAGCAGCCCCTGCTACCCCTCCGCAGAATCCCCCCGGCGCTAGGAGCCAATGGGGGTGCGCGGCCTGAGCCGCGGCGCCAATACCCGGGCGGGCAGGCTGGCCGCGCCTGCCGATTGGCTGCGTGGGCGCCCCGCGGGTTACCGTAGTACCCCGGCGGGGCGCCACGTCGGGGCGCAGCTCCATAACTCCCTGCACCCCAACGCCCAAGCACAGAGAACCGCGCGCCCGGGCTCGGGTATCAAGGAGCCTGCCGGCCAGACGGCATGTCCCCACGGCGCCGTGGGGAGCCCTTAGCATTCCGCCCAAATCACATGAACAGGCGACCCTCGGCCCCTGCTGAGGTTTTAGGGCCACCCGCTGAGTGTGACAAGACGGCACCAGGCCTGCAGGGACAGGCCGGAGGCGCGGGAGACCCCTGGCATCCGTGGGTCACGTTTAGGGAGGGAGGGAGCTGCCCGGCAGCGCAGGCTTCCAGCGTGGCATCAAATGCGCTATTACAAGAGAAGTAACTTCTTTTCTCAACACAATTAGGAAAGAGAAATTAAAATCAGCAAAACCCTTCTGGTTAAAAGAAAGTTTTATTAACAAGAAAGGTTTTTTTAATGTAACATCCGTTTTTAATTAAATAGGATAAGATGCCCTGTAGTCCACGAGTCTTATCTATGAACACTTCCAGTTTAGTCTTCTCAATGCATTTGTTAGGTGTGTACTTTAATACTTTCACAGGCAAAAGCCATAAACTACCAGCTATTTAAAGAAACTACATTGGAAAATGGAAATTTACAGAATTTATCATTAGCTCACCATGAAAAAAATCAAACAGGATAAAAATTTGTTTAGCAATTTTTTTATCATTAGGGCATTTTACACCTTTTTCAGAACAAGGATAATTTACAGAAGTCATACAAGGCAACTTTCAAAAATCAAATAATATTTAGCAATGTTTTGTTTAGCTGAAATGTTATTTCAATTGTAAAACCCATCTCCAGTTACAAAAAATAATCAAAAACCTTATTGGATTTAACTTGCTTTTACAAATATCCTAAGAAGTTTTTAAGCTAAACATTTTAAGTAGAAAAACACTGATTTTTAAAATAGTTTGGTATGCTATTTCTGTGGTTTATATACATATATTAATTGGTTTCTTTTATAAGAAACATGACTAGAAGTTTATCCCGCTAAGCACTGTAAAATAAAGGCAAGAGCTAATCACCTTTAACAAAAATACTCTGTATCCAACAACTGCAAGTGTCAAGGATATTATTTACTGGTTTATAACTGCCTGCTACAAAAGATGAAATACATTTACTGGACTGTTTTTCTGATTGCAGCTGGCCCTCAGCATTCAAAATAAGGACTTCCCAGAAATACAAGCTGCAAAGCAATCCATGTACTGGTTAGTTTAGGTCAATGCTTTTTTTCCCTATTTTTCCTTCTCCACCACCCCCACCTCAGCTGTGGCACTGTATTATTAAAAACATTAAGTACCTGGGATTTATGCTTCAGATCAAGACATCACTTGAGTGATTTCAAATGATGTACAGCTCTTCATGTAAAAAAAGATGTTTTGTGGTCACAATTACTTCACAAAGTAATTATATTCAAATAACCTGACATATCATGCTTTTAGCAATTACAGAACCATGATTTTGACACATGGCAATTTATAAGTTAGGCAAATTTGAAATGCTAAAAGACGTGAACAGCTGTTCTTCTGTTTAAGAGTGCTGCAAAATTTGGTAATGACTTTATTTTTTCAGTTAACAACCAGCCCACGGTATAGCATACTAACTCATAAAGTACAAACCCAAGGAAGGTAATACTTTTACTAAGTTATAAAACTTTGGCAAATCAATACAGTACTCTTAATAATCATATTTTTGTAGGAGTCATATATTACTTTAGTGATAATTTTCACTCCAAAAATGCATTTAAGTACCAAATTCAAACACTGTGGTTTTCAATGGTGGTTTATAGCACAGCAAGTTATTCTATACAAATTAATATCTTTTAAAACTATACAGTATCTCCTTTTCAAGTGAGTTCCCTCATGCAATCATCTGATGTTTACTGCAGCAAGGCAACTGTGTACATTTAAGGGATGGCTCTGCTTTGCTCAGGGTTGGTCCAAAGCCAGGTAGAGTTCCAAAGCACGAAAGCTTTAAAATTCTAACTTAAGGAGATGTATTTAATATGCCAATAACAATTTCCAATAACTTTTCAAAAATTGTTAAATATTCACAAAAAATCAGATTCTTCAAAACTAGTCAGTTATTTCAAACAATGCTAATTTCAGTGATCCCTTTTCCTCAGAAACCCTGCATCTGTTTGTACTGATGAAAAGTCACATAGCCTTTTCAGCTTATTAAAAAAAAAAACTACCTATAGTTTTATTTTTTAAATAACAAATAAATATATTGCTAGTTTGTAGAGACCGGGGGGCGGGGGTCAGGTGTTGTAGACCAACTTCTTTTTTCATCATTTTTCTACAAATGCTGCTGCAGCCATTGGTGTCCTCATGCTCCCTCTTGCCGAAGCTGTCAATTCCTCAAGCTCAGCATTTAATTTACGTATTACCCATTCCATTGCTTCTCGGCCCTTAAAAAATTCAACAAACTCATTGTTACCATGTGAGAGCAAAGGCAGGTGTCAAATAAATGACACATAAGGAAGTAACAAGGAGTGTTACAAGTGTAACTAAACCCCACCTGGGTGGACTGTTTTCATCCTTGCTTTTTCTTCTTTAAATATTATTGACTAATATGAAATGCCTTGACCAACTGGCTTAATTTATAGACTGATTTTTATTTTGTAGGCAAAAGTTGGTCTCAAAAGAATCTAAATGACAGTGATGTTTTACTTATTTCATGAACAGAGTGGTCCCCTTTTTATAGGTAAGAAGTTTAAACCCCTATTTTATGTCCATATTTTAAACAAAATCCTGTACAAGGCCGTGAAAGATCGGATCCCTGACTTCCTCTTCAACTATTCTTCTTTGCTGCTCTATACAATTCCTCAAGCAAAACAAAGAGGGGCATTTCCTGTTTCATGGCCTGCCCCTCACAACCACAGCCCCTCATTCAGCACTCAGCACAGACAGCCCTTGCTAGGCACTCACTCAACACTCTCGTACCTGTCTGTAGCCTTCCTTTCCTCATGATGTGTTCTGTGATTAATGTCATCTTCCTCTTAATTCCACGAGGGCAGGAACTATGTGTGTTGTTTCCTGCATGTACCCCTAGTCTAGCGTAGGTGCCTGGCACAGAGAAGGCATCTATGATTATCCTTTGACTGCTGAATGATTATATTAAACGTGTAATAAACAGTGCATTAGGCATCTCTTTGTCTAAAGTTACTTTGTTTTAAATCATGTATTCTCAGTGGGGCAAGAATAAGTTAGGTGGGTATGGGAAAAAAACTCTTTTAACGTATAAAGCACAGGCATCTGTCTGTCCGTCCGTCCATCCATCCATCCATCCATCCATCCATCCATCCATCCACCTGTCTGTGTTAAATAATTTCATGAGATGGGAGTGATTAAAGAAAAAATGTCTAAACTAGGTCGGGGGGCTGGGAGAGGTGATAATGAAAAAAATGAGAACCTGTGCTTTAAATAGTGACACACAGCCACACACTGCATCGAGCACTTGCCATATGCTGGTCCTGGGCCACACACTTTCCATGTTATCTCATCTATTCTTCATGCCCAACCCTGTCAGATGGGTAATTAATCTCCACTTCACAGATGGGAAACTGAGGCATGGAAAGGTGAGTCACTTAACTGCCCAAGGCTGAAAGGCTGTTAAGAGTTCAGATGTAAACCCAGGTGTGCTGGACCTGAGAGCCTGTGCAAAGAACTGCCTGTATGGTTTCTCAGTGCATTATGGTTGACAGCTTGCGAGGACACACACACGTTCATCACTCAACAACTCTTCCAAGAAATGAAACCCACAAATGACAGCAATCAGGGAGCAGCCTTACTTACTTTACTAGCGTTTGAAGATATCGTACTTGCCATCAGTCCTTCAAGGTAACTGCTGAGACTGACTCCTTTCACAGTAATTATGGCTTCTTGAGTCAAAACAGTTCTGGAACACATTCACATAAGCTTCAGAATGAAGTTTTCATTTTGCAAAGAAATTTGATACAAAATGTTCACCATGATAAAAACTAATATATGGTAACTATACTTCAATTAGGAAAAAATTTTAAAAGGTTAAAAATAATATTTGATAAAAAAATTAAAACTCCCTGTGAATAAAAGTTCGTTAAAAATTTTTTTACTCACTTTTCTGGGTCCTGAGGATATGGTTTGTATGTAAGTCTCTCATCTACTGAAACCATATTTGTAAATGAAATCTATAGAATAATTGAAAAAAAGATCACTTTGAAAACCAAGATTAAAAAACATTTCCAAAATTCACAAACCAAAATCTTGCTAGCTAAATATACAAAAAACAACAAATAAACCACTTTGATATTACTGTGTAACAGAACTTAAATTCCACTACTCATTGCTTCCTTTTTATTAAAAAACATAATAAAACTGGTAAAAGTATTACAATGGTAATAATATGCACATGGTCCCAATTCATTTTCTTGAGTGCTGTCCCCTAGAAATAATAAGCAGGGTCACTGGAGAGCGAGGCTAAGCTGCCAACAGGAAAATAGAACGCAGCATATAAGTACTGATTTCTTAAACCATGTTGAAAAGCATATATTCAACTGTATATCCGCTATAAAAGAGACAACCTATTAAGCCACATTGTTTAAAACAAAAGGGAGCCAAAACTTACATTAGTAGATTTAAGTTCCATTGTTTTCTCTACAGGATCAACTATAGAACGTTCTTGAACATATGTTTTGGTTCTTGCTGCACCAATAAGCTAAATAAAACATCCAGAATTAGTAGTTAGAGAAGGAAGGATTTCTTAACAAGTGTGTCAATATTTTGTTTGAAGGTAAAAATATGTTGCTCTATTGAACCAAAGATCTGCTTCATAGAATCCATGGGTCAGACAAAGGTCAAAAAGGAGACCTGTTTGAGGGTAAGAGGAATTCATATGCCAGGGACAGATGAGACTGCCAGCCACAAAACCCTTCCCAGAGGCAATTAGCAACTATGTCAGTGAGAATGTATGCAGTGCAAGGCAGGATGCTCAAACTGCCAAGGTGTGACAATGAACAGTGAGCCTGAAATACAGAAATCAGAATCTTCAGGCAAACATGGCATCCAGAGAAAGGAGAGCTTGAGTACCTGTCAATGTCTTCCTAGAGCAGATGAAGGGAGAGGGTGCTGTACTGCCTTCTCCCCAGAGACAAACAGCTACGGTACGACAGGGATAATTCATCACATCCAGCCTCACTCCCTGTCTCTGACCCCGAGCCAAGCCCCTGACCTCGCGCACCCGTGTCCCTACTATTGAATGCAAGGGTTTGTACAAAGGAAGCAATCAGTACATTTCTGTTGAAAAATGTGTACTTTAGTTTTCTGAGTGGACCTACCTTCTAGAAAATTCCTCTACAGAAAACTGGGTCCACTTATCAGCGTTCTCTCACATTATGATGAACTGGCATTACAGTTTCTTGCTGTTTACATCAGCCCCCTAAAGCCTGCTCGCTTGTAACTGAATAGAATTATGTTTTTAAATGTATGGAAAGTAGGAGATCTTGGAACAAATGTGGCAACAGCAAAGTTTGAGAATATGCTCCTTGCTTAATGCACACAACCCACCATTGACCAATGCAACTGTTAGCTAATAATCACCATGAGACTGTAACTTCCAGATCTCACTACTGGTCTCAAACTGCTGGCAAAAGCAAGACAAGCAGAATCTAACTCCTTTTAGATTACAAAGCATTAGCTGGCTTCCTTCAGGAGGTTTTATCCGGTGCCTTCATGAAGACTGTAATAATATTTCCAATTCATTATACACTCATAACTCAAGTTTATTATAATACAATTTGAACTGATGTAAAAATGACATTCAGAATCGGCTCCCACAATCTATTTGAAATTATAATGTGGTTTGGAAAACTTCTCTACAGCAGTCACATTTCTACAGGAATAAAGACACTTACAGATTTCACAATGGAAGGTAGTCCCCACTCTGTGCTGAGAAGTCTATGGCTGTGCAACTTTCCGGAAGGATCTATATGTCTGTCCAATACATCAACTCCAACCACATTTGGGTTCATAGGGTTTGGGTATTTCTGCATTGCAGCTGTTGTAACAGTTTCCCATGGGTGGCTGCCGACATGAACCAAAAGTCAAACATTTAAAAATATGCATATAAATCAAGCCATTTTTTATAACCCATCATATTCTTTACAGTTGAAGCTTAATTAATTTACTTAGGGAAAATTATTTTCTGAAGCATTGACTAAAAGATGATTTTGGAGGCTGAATCCACATTTTGAACATGAATAGATTTCAGTATTTTTTTTAGCACACGTTACATAGTACAGCTGATGTCTATTAAGATTAAAATAGCTTAGAGAGCATTATAGTTTCTTATTCTCTTCCATTTCCGTGTTCATTTTCACACGTAAATTTTGTTTCTAAGAACCACTGATTCATAAAAATGTATTTAAAATTATGTTCTACAGAAACAAGCAGCAAAAATTACTATTACACCATTTACTCTTACGTCTGACCCCAATGCTACAAAACCATGAAGAAGTAACAAGTGGAAAAGAACTTAGAAGCATTGTAAATTCTTACAGAAGAGAATCCAAATTTTTCTCTATATTAAGGTAATGAATAACAGTGGACCCTCCAGTTAATCTTTATCCATTGCTTTCCCCAAATCCCCAAAGGAGTGATTCTGATTTGTTTGAAAAGGTCACTTGCTACAATAAAATGTTTAAAGGCATTCCTAATATGCCATTTTCTAATATTCTAAATATAATAAGCATTTGCTTATCATCTAGGATTGAAATGGTAACAATATCATGGCCCTTGCAACAACTTTACCTTCTTGAAAAAGCACATGTACTTCGGTGATTCAAAATGTGATGCTCATTTGTGCACCGCGCAACTTGTGTAATAAGATGCTTGTACAAAAGAGCCTTTTCAAAAGAGCCCCTTATTAACTACAATGACTATTAAAGGTGATTAGTTCACCTGCAGTCTGATTTTACACTATCTGTGTTCTTGCCTTCACTGAAAGGAAAAGGACAAGATTTGGAGATGATGTTTCAAACTACACTTACCGATAAACCATAGCATTACCTTTTATTTTTCTAAAGGCAAAACAGGTAGGTTTCAACTTTTCAGATAACTAAGCCTGACAACTACTTGTCAACAAGGAAAATCTCAACTAAGCCTGACAATTACTTGTCAACAAGGAAAATCTCAACATTATTCATTTCCCAGAACCCCGGACAACCAGTGACATTATTGCTAATATTTAAATTTTTTGCTTTATATAAATGAACCTCATTCTGTTTTTAATCTCAAGCCTTATTCAGCCTTACATTCAATGCAGGTATATAAGCTAGGCTACTGCACACATCTGAACATAAATCCACGAACAGAAGTGAAACAGGCCGAGCACTCAAGACTGTTACCAAGGCAACTATCTAAAATGAAAATCGGATGAACCCTTTCCCTGTCTCCACCTAGGCATATACCATGGTTAGCTAGCATCCTTGCACTTATCTCTTCTCCCCAGCCCCTCTAAAAAATTAGTAATTGTATGGCTTCAGGGTAGTTATGTATTATTTGTAATACAATCCTCCTCTACCTCTGAGCCAACTTCAAAACCCCGATGTTGACTTAACTTGGACTAAGATTGCTTTGTGAAACTTGTCAAAACATTAAAAAGGACACACGATGAACAGTCTTCTGGCAATTAATTTTAACTGTATAATGTAATTATGTGAAAAGACCTTGCACTGATAAACATTCAAGGATGGCGCCAAAGGGCAGCCAGAACCTTACTGACCTGTCTTATTTCTTCACCTATAAAATGAGGTGGGGGATACTCAGGTACACTTAACTCCACTGAGGCAGCAATGTCTTGAATTGCTCACCACAATGTAACCAACCCAAAGAACAGTACCTGGCACATAGTGGGCATTCATATTTATTGAAGGCATCAATGAATGACTTCAACTGGATACCAACTATATGTGAGGCCCAGGTAGGAAGTGTTGGAAAGTCAAAGATGCCTAAGACATGAAATGGTAACTTAGATATTGTTAGACAGTAACATCGTGGAGATGGGAAACAGTGAAATAAGATTTGTGAGGGAGAGAATGATTTTAATTCAGGATGCTGAGTATGCAACCAGAAGAGCCTGTGGAACATGTAAATAGAAATGTCTGATAAAACCTGTAAATAAGGATTTGAGGTTCAAGACAGGCTGGAGCCCAAGGTACAGATTTGGGAGCCATAAATGTGCATGGATCAGCTGGGACCTTGACTGAAAAGCCCAGATTTGGGGAGAGGGAGGATCAGGGCTTCTCATTCCAGGAGATGTAGAGCATTTACTAGGATATGTCTATCTTCTGGGAGCAGGGTCCCAGAGCTTTTGCCAGTATCAGAAAGGTCTGTGACAGAGAAAAAAGAAAGATTAAGAATAACAGTGAAATGCTAGATAAGAAGGCCAACAACAGAATCCCACAGAACATTTACATCAAAGGGGAAGAAGAGAGGGAAACACTGAAGAAAAGAGCAAAAAAAGCAGAGATGGGGGCAGGGGACAAGCCTGGCAGAAGAAAGTTCTAAGGAGACACAGTGTGAGGAACTTCCCAAGCATTCAAATCCCAGAGGATTGCAAGGAAGAAACCATCCATGATCCCAAGGGCTAAAACGAAGCAGTAAAGAATGTGATCAGGTTAAAGAACACCAGAAAGACAACAAATTTAGGGTCTTCTTCCCCACAAAGGTGGTAAACATTAGGGAGTAAAGAATCTCTTGGATTCTAACGTTCTGTATTTTCCAGGATCCAGAGGACTCTCAGATGTGTCTGATTCACTGAGTATGTAAAAAGTCTACACCTTCTTTCAAAATTGCCCTCAGAAACACAAAATCAAGAGGTTAAATCAAAACATATTACAAAGCTATGCAAATTAAAACAGTGCAGCAACAGCAGCAAGATCAGTAGAATAGAGCACATAGCTCAGAAATGGATTCAAATTAAACCAGGACACAATTTAGGACAAAGGCAGCATTTCAAATCAGTGAGAGGAAGGTGGATATCAATAGAGTTTTGGGTTATTTTTCAGGCAAAAATAGTATATAACTGCTTATATGTGTGGTTCTTTTGTATACGGACCATGGAACCAGGAGGGAATTTAATTTCCATCATCCAACTGGTTTAAGGCTTATTTTCATTACTAGAAATTTCTCGCTAAGAAATGCGACTTAAGAAGGCCTCAAAGACAGGCCCTGCCAATACCATCACCTTCCATGTTATGAACATGTGTTAGTTTCCCAAGGCCACACAGCTTGTTGGAGCCGGAGGTGGACCTTGGATTCCAACTCCAAAGCTCTATTCTCCAGGTCAGAGGGCTGCGTGAAAGGTTTCGCCTGTCTCCTGAGCTCACCCAGTAAGAAACTCCACCCAAAAGGTGGCAGAGCGACAAGACTCTACACAAAGCTCACGCCTTCCTCTTGGGATCCTCGGGTCCCCACCCCACAGGGTTTTGCAAGGCCGGATGTGGGAACCTGGGTCTCCACCGCCCGGAGCCATCAGGGACCTCGTGCAGGCGAAGACCCCACCACCGCGGGGGCCTTCGGGCGGGCAGGCCCCAAGAGCCCCGCCCCCGGCCTCCTCAGGCGGGCGGCGTCCGGGCCTGGAGTCCGGGACCCTGTCCCTCGGGCGTCCCCGCGGTCGTGACCTTGAGCCCCAGCCCCAGGACCCCGTGGGGCCCGACACCGGGACGTCTCCTGAGGGGGCGCGTCGTCCTCGCCGCGACTTCCGGCCCCACCTACCCTCCCACCCACCCCGCGGTTGCCCCGTGTCCCCCGCCGACCTGCCCTACGCCCCAAACTTACTCAAAGACGTGCTCCGAAGTCCAGATCTTCATGGTGCCGGCAGCCTGCGCGATGTTCGGGCGCCGCTAGGGCACAATGGCAAAGAGCCCCCACTTGCCCCTGCCCCGAACCCCAGGTACCCGGCCGGCCGCGCAGCGCACGCGCCGTCGGGCTCGACGCGGGGGGACGTCCCGACGCGCTGCCCCACGTCCTATCCCGGCCCGGGTTTTGCCCCAGCCTTGCGCGCGGCGCAACGAAACCCCGCCCCTTAGCGCTGGGCGCACCGCGCCGGCGCAGTTCCTGGGGCAGCGCCCGGAATGGCCGGCGCGGGCGCCGTGCTGCGCAGGCGCAGCATGCGGTCGGCGGCCCGCCCCCTCGCGGGCGTCTCCGGCAGCGCTGGCCTCCGGGCGGGCTTGGCCCAGGCCCCACAAGTTCCTGGTGCACCTGCCCTGCCCGCATCCTCATTCCTGCCCTGCCCAAGTTCAGCTTGTGTGGCAAGGCTAGTGGATGGGTCCAGTCAGCCCGTTTTCACGGGTAGACCCTGCCGTGTTCACTGGAGCAAATGTTCATGGTGTCCTCTCAGAAGATTCTTACCAGCCCGGGCTGTGCGGCTCCGTAGGCAGCCGTTCAACCACCCAACAACCCCGCCGACGATCAGTCATCCAGTCAGCTCTGTGCACATTCCTCCTGCCCTCTCGGAGGGTATATCTTGGTGGGGAGAAGACCTGTAGACCCCGGGGCGTGGGGGTGGGGGGAGCTTACATCAGACTGATTAATGCCCAAGTGGAGGGTGTGGTCCGGAAAAGCCTCGCGGACCTGGGTTTATAGGATGGGTCTCAGCTCAGACACCACCCTCGGAGAGGCCGTTCTTCATCACCTTTCCTAAAACAGAGCCTCCAACCCCGAATTCTTCATCACAACCCCCTGGTGAATTTTTCTTATCACTTAACACTCTGTGAGGTCATCCTGTTTGTTTATTTAACTTCTACTGGAATATAAGCCCTTGAAGGCAAGGATCTTGCCTGTTTTGCTCAATAAATGATTTATTTATAATAAAGACTCAATGCTTATTTATTGAAAAATGAAATAATTATTTGTGAAATGAATTACTGAAATCATCCAGTTTATCTGTGTAACTTCCACTAGACTGTAAGCCCCTGAGGGTGAGGCTCTTGCCAGGCTTGTTCAATGACCCGCCTGATCCTACAGAATAATTATTTGCTGCATAAATGCACAGATGACTAAGAAGTGAGGGGGCAGGAAGAAATGGCATATGGTTTCATCCAGAGGTGATGACCCTTGTCTAGTGGACAAACTGGCCTAACTTTCAGGGTAAACTCTCCTTTCCCTGCTTACACCACCCCTCCCCTACATAACCTTATATCCCCTAACAGAACAATTTGCCACTTTAAATAATGGCTGTGGAGGAAAAATCTTTACATCTGGTTGCTTAGAAGCTAGTTAGGAGCACTGCCTCATTCTTGTTCTTAGCTTATTTGATTGTTAAAAACAAATAAAAGCCAGGTTAATTTAGGAGGGAGAATAATTTTTTAAAATGGCCAAAGTCCTTTATATATAAAAACAGAAAAATTACATTAGACAGGAAGGAAATAATATGGTTGGGTAGTTGCTAAGTGCAATTTGTGGTACACAGGACTTTATAAAAACCTACGGTACTTAGAACGAACTCTTAGAGGGGTAACGCTTTAAGGGCTGCTGAGAGTACCCCCGCCTTGATCAATATCGAAGTTAATGTTGCTGGGTGTTAAAAACACTGGTTCAGGAACCATTAGCACAGAACAGCCTGTCCCTGCTATTCCTGGAGCTCCGTGAAGCTGTTCACCATCCAGGATTCCTATTCTGTTTATTTTATTAGAGAATGTTATTCTTCCCCCTAGTTCAAGATTTCTGTTTTTTAAAGTTGTGAAAAACAAATGGCTCCTATTCCCCCACCCCTGACATGTTCTATCTGTCTGTTGTTTTGACTTATTGCATCTGGAGTGATGAGAGTGGGGCCCAGAAAGATGAACATCTAGGATCCAAGTATGTTGTCTGAGTGATTCCCCAGGGTGGAAGTAATACCACTTCGTACTTGGATGTGGAGAGCAAGCTCTTTACATATATTATCTCTTGGAGACTTAACTTGGAAACACACAGAGGAAATGAATGAATGATATTCAGATACCTAAGCATTGTGTCACTGACTGTGCCTCTCACAGAAACAGGGAAGTCATTAGCAGGTCATTAATCTGACTTGAAATTAAGCTGGTGACTGGCCGTATGGCAGTTGCCCCAAGGATGACACACCATCCCTAGATCTCCACGCCTTTCCCGTGCCTGGGAGGGTGAAGAATGCACATGTAATTCCTTCCAGCAAAGAACTTCACTTCTGGAGGAGGAGCCAAAACACAAGTCAAGAAATAAGTAGAAGATATTTACAGTGAAGTTAAGATATTCTGAGCAGAGAGGCTCATGACTGTGAACTGCAGTCCCGTATCTTCCTGGACCTCAGAAGGGCTGAGACCAGGGGGTCAGTGTGTGAAGAGGCCAACTGCAGCACCAGTTGTAGCAGGGCCTCTGAGACGGGACAGTAGGAGAAGTGGATGAAGTCATGTGCTCCAGCCTCATCCCTTTCATGTCCTTCCAAACTTCAGCCATTCACACACCATCTTCACAATCTGCCCTATCTAACCTATTCCATTGTTGCTTAATTTTTTCTATCAGCTGCTTTACAAATACACTTAAATGAAACTTTATGTAACTACTGTCATAAAAAAATCAGTATTTTTCCCTGATATGTGCTAAATACATAACTATTCAAACAAGAAGCTCGTGGGCTCCCCGCCATCTTTCATACACTGTAGTAAAGGGTGTCTCACTTTGGGGTCCATCTCCAAACTTGCCAGCTGTTCTTTTGATTCTTACTCATTCTCTTCAAACTCCAAACCCATCTTTTCCTCTGACTGTCTCTGAAATGACCTTTATCTCTGAATGCACTGTGAACTGCTTCAGCTTTCCTCCCCTCCTCTTAAAAATGTCTTCTTGTTAACCCCATCTGTTTTTCTCCTGGACTCAGAAAACCTATTTTTTCTCTTTTCTTATCTATTTTGGCCTTGGCTCTCTTTATCATTCATTCAGCAAAGAGCCACAGATCATCTCCTGTAGGCCACCCTGTCCTCATGGAGCTGACACCACACCAGTGGTTCTCAACCAGGGGCCATTTCCTCCGGGAGACCGGAGACAAGGTCCGCACACCTTTCCGGTTGTCGCCTCTAGGGCAGGGTGCTACTGGCCCAGTGGAAAGTGGCCACGGATGTTGTTTAACACCCTGCAGTGCCCAGAACAGAGGAGTCCCCCATGCCAACGAAGGTCCCTGCCCCAAATGTCAGTAGTGCCGTGGTGCGGAAATCCTGGGCCCTAGCTTACCAGGCTCGTAAAATCTGGCCTCTCCTACTTGTCTGGACTCAATCTTTTGTCTTCCATTCCCCAGCTCAACAGAACCCTTTGGCTGCATCAATTACCTGCCGCCCCTCAACAGGCCACACACTTCCACACCTTTGAACTTTGTACATGGTGTCTCTGCCCAGAATGCACTTTCCCCCTATTTGCCCTGAAGAGGCTTACTCATGTCATGAGACTGTGCAAATATTCCACTCCCCCAGAGTGGCTCACCAATATATCTCTCCTCCAGCTCAGCAGTTGCTGCTTCTGTGCTCCCGTTGGCATTTTATATAGACCCTAGGACTGTAGTATGTGTGCATGTGTGTCCACAAGTGCGGTTTTAAGTATAATGCCGTGGCTCTGTCTCAGTCCACCCAGGCTGCTGTAACAGACACCACAGACTGGGGGCTTCTAAACAACAGAGATTTATTTCTGACAGTTCTGGAGGCTGGAAGTCCAAGATCAGGGTGCCAGCCTTGTGAGGTTGCCAGCTTCCTGCGTGTGTCCTCACGTGGTGGAAGGGGGCCGGGGAGCTCTCTGGGGTCTCTGTTATAAGGGCACTAATCCATTTGTGAGGGCTCCACCCTCATGACCTCAGCATCTCCCAAAGGCCTCACCTCCTAATACCATCATATTGGGGTTTCACATTAAGATTTCAACATATGAATTTGGGGGGGAACACAAACATTCAAACCATAGCAACCTCTGTGTTAGAGGGATGGTTGGGGGGGCTCCTTATCCAACTCTTCATTTTTTGAGTCCTTGCTATAGTGTGGCTGCCCAGGGAAGCAAGCATCGTCAAAACATGAAAACATTCACTACTGAACCAAATGCTTATAAACACAGTGCCTGATGGAAACACTAGCCTAGACCCTCACCTGTTGAGCCCATGTGTTTGGTGGTTAGTCTGTCACTGGTTGTCCATGGCTAAAAATGTACCAAAGATGGTTGGAAAGTGAAACAGAAACTCTTAGGAAAGATGCAGGGTTTTATCTGGAGCAAGAGGGTCATGCTTCAGATGTCACCACCATGCTTGAAGATCCTAGTAGATGGCTCCACATGGAATAAGGCAGTTAACAATGGAGAAGAAAAAATTGACAAGACGAGGGTCCCAGAGGAAAAGCATGTCATAAAGCAATGATTTCAATGGCTAAGTATTGGAAAGACCCGTGGGAAAATGCATCAAGTCTGTGAATACTTCTGCAAACATCTCCATCCCTATGATTGGGCTGTGAAATTCAGATATGCTGCTTAACACCCTGCAGTGCCCAGGACAGAGGAGTAGGGCTTTTCCCAGTTTGGTGGGGAAAATTATGGGAAAAAACTAGCAGTTGATTCATGCTATGCCATAAGAAATTGCATGGGGTTATATTTTTAACCCAAGTTGTGTAAGTGGGTGTGTATCTCATATATAAATATTTATCATGATATATGTACATGTATCACTAACATATGATTATGTGTGTGTGTGTGTGTGTGTGTGTGTGTGCTGTAAACTTACTACCACCATTTTGTAGTTCATTTTTCAGCCTAAAGTCTCAGCCACACTTTTTGTGTTTCATTATTTACCATGAGATTTTAGTGTTGGTTTTAGTGGATTCAGCGGGCTTCTTGGGCTCCAAGTGCACACTAAAAATGAGGGCTTTCTTTAACTCCAAGAGCTGGGACTACATAGTGGGTCAGCTAGGAGAAAGATGGGATGAGTGCTTGGCGTGAGAAACAGCAAAGGCAGACGCGGAGGGGAGGATGTTCGAAGCATGTCTAGGGAGCCCCACTGGCAGAACCCTGCCCCCACCTGTACCTTCTCCTCTGTGACCTGAGTAGCCCTTACAAAATGGAGAGCCAGAACCTCTGTGGCCACAGAATGAGTCAGAGAGAAGAGAATTGCACAAGTCAAGCCCGCGATGTCAATATCCCATGGCTTCTCCTACCTAGGGAACTTCACTGGCCCCTAGAAAGACCAGAAAGCCGGAGGAGCTCAGAGGTCTGCTGGAACCTTGGGCCCTGGAACCCACCTCCCTGGTCTCACATTACTTCTAATGTAATAAGGATCTTGGGTTAAATTCAATTTTGTCCCCATTAGTGATTGGAGATTTTGGGAAATAGTCCAGAACTTCTTATCTACATGTTTCCCCCTCCCCCCCAACTCCCGCTTTCTGCGTACCTAAGTATCTAACCAAGTTATCCCTAAATTCCTATTATAAGAAATGAATCTCTTCTCCTGGGAGGACTTTGACTATTCCAGTAATTCCTTGTCCTGGAAAATTAAGGGTAATTTCTTAAAGCTAAATCAATTTGTCTTATTAGCAGTCTTCCCATAACCAGGAAGTCCATATGGAAATTAGTTTTATTCACCTTCTATTCTAAAAGTTTTGACTATGAAAAGACTCCCTTGTACAGACTCTCATACACAAAGGTCTAAAACCTGGCCAGAAATCCTTACTGGGATAATAAAAATGCCATCATTGCACACACGCCCTGACATGAACAGTTCTTGCAGCCTATTCTTTCACGTTCATTTAATGCATTTCGTATGGTTCTATTAGCATATCAGGAGATGGAGGGGTGAAAGGTCCACTGGCCAGCCGCCAAGCGTCTGAAGACCACAGAAGGCTCAAAGCAGCGTTTGTATGAACGTAGATATGAACTGGTTTCATTTTTCTTCTTCCTTGTAAAGGACATTCCTTACTGGACATTACCCAGTGAGCTGTCTTTTTGGTGGCCTCCTCCCAAAGAGCAGATCAACTGTCCCTCACGTCATCCCGGGAGACAGGTGACAATCTGCGTGGAGATTCACCCTGTTCACGAGAGGCACAGGCAGATTTACAGAAGGGGGCAGAGCCTGGCTCTTCGCTGTGTAATGCTTCACAATCTCCTTCCTGTGGCTGAAGCTATCTTTGCTGGAGGCAAATGGACCAATCCAGAAACAGATCAGGCCTTGTCGGGGGCTCCCCTGCCAAGGACCCCCATCCACAGGTGGCCTTGGAAACAGGGAATTGCAAATGCAGCTCATATTGTTCTGGGACAGATTCAGACAGCTGCTTTTTGTGCAGCGTATTCTTGCTTGACTTTATCTTGATGACCTTTATGATATGACATTTCACTGGCCAACTGAGAGAGCCGAGGGAGAGAACAGTTATAGCCACGATCCACTTCCTGAAAGCAGTTCAGCTGACTACAGTTTCAAAGGATCAAACCATCACCTTTCAAACCCCTGGGGTCCAACCCATTCAATAAAGAGTGCTCAGGCAAATTTTGGGATTAATAAATATCTTGTCTTTTTTCCACAGCCACTCATTGTGCATCCCATACATTCTCTCATCTGCCAGCATGACATCTTGTAAAGAAAGGAAGCAGGGACTATTATTCTGGTTACATATTATTACAGCTGGAAAAACAGGGGTGAAGGGAAGGTGGTACGTTTCTTGTCACAGGAACGTCTGCTTTCCAGCCAGACTATGGTGCAGGAACCGGCGGTGGCTCATGACAACACAAAGCTTGTGTAACGTACGCCCCATGTTTCCCAGGTTGGAGGTGGATATTGGAAATCATAGAGTAAGCTGCAGGTTACCCTTATTCACCCTGGAGGAAGGTGGGTGTGTTCTCATGTCCTGAACATAAGTAGAAGGACAGCAAATACTTGCTGGATTCTATTCTCAGAATTTGGTTTTTTTTTTTTAATTTGAGTCATCTTTTTGCTTCTTCATGGTCTTCCTAAGAGGTCCATTCTTCAGAAGCGTGACATTTTATCTATACTTAAAAACCTGAATTAAGACTAAGCACAAAAGGATAGCCAGGTGGAAGGAAAGTCAGTTGTTTACCATGAACCAGCTTGTAAGGACTGACTTGGCCCTTTTTTAAAAATATGTCATTTTATCTTTGAGACTTAGCTCCCTGTCTAGAAGAATGACCTATGCTGTGGAGTGCACTAAGGAGCTTAAGAGCAAGTGAGTAGAAGGTTCTTAAATATGGCTCCAGGAGGGACTTCGGTGGTTCTTTTCCAAGGCCCTGGGAGTTAATGATACTGGACAGCAGGAACCTGCTGGCGCCCCACAGGCAACTTGTCTGTCCTCATCCGGGACTCCACTGCTTTTTGTGTGGAGCCATGAGACTGCCCTAACTGGTTGATCCAGGCAGTTCATGACATAAGACTTAACTGGATTATTGGCATGCAAGATGGGCAACCAGAACATTGGGTGGCCAGCCTCACTAGGGGGGCATAGCCTTTGTGTACTTGAGTATCATGTTGGGAAGCCTTTAGGAAAAGACATACGGAGATGTCAGTCTCCTCTAGTGTGATCATAGAGTGTGTTCTTGAACCTCCTTCCAAATGACACGACATAAGACAAAACAAAACAAAACCAAACAAAGGAGTGTGTCCTTTTTATCTTCATGGGGCTTCTCTGTCAACCAAAAGAACAGAGTCTATTCACATCTGGGTGTGCCAGCATGATGCTGGAAATTTGCCAAGAGGTTTCTCCATGCAAGAGAAAGCAAATTCACACCACTGTAGCCTACCAAGCAGACTGATCCCCAGCCCCTAGGATCAGAGGGGTCGGGAACCTGCAAGGATCCAGAGTTTTGATCTTAGTTCTGGAGAGAGCGCTCGGACAGAGGGAACGGTCTGGATAAATGGTCTGCCTTCCTCACAGCTGTGTGTCTGGTGCCTACTCCTGTTTGGGTTCAGTGCCAGGCACAGAGTAGCTGCTCAATAAACATTTCCTGAATGAATAAAAACCCCTAGCATTAGGTGATACCATCTCCTATTTATCAGTGGGGCTAACAGGATTGTGGATGGGCTTATGGAGCAGGACAATTCCCAGAATTTGGAACTTGTAAGGCACAACATGAAGGTCCCAAAGCCTGAAAGGACACAAGGGAACCAGCAGGTGCCTGAGCCTGAGCAGTGGTCTGTGGGTCAGTCTCAGGAGCCAGAGCAGGGAGAAGCAGGGCCAGCACCATGGCTGGTGGCCCAGAGCAGCCTGGGTGTGATTTGCCCAGAGCCCAGACTGCCTTCATTTGCAAGGACAGCTGTTTGCCTGGGCCTATAGCTGGGGGGTTAAAAAAGCTGAGCCATATGTCCTTAGTAAATCAGTGCGTGGCCCTATTAGAAAACATGCCTGAATGATTGATTAGAAAATAGCCAGCCAGTCCCTGCATATTGTTTAGTTGTGAGCTGCACATTTGTTCAATGTCAAAATGTACCAAAATCCACCCTTCTTCTTCCATTTCCATTTTTCATCAAAGAAATACTTGACAAATGCACATACTGTAACCAGCGGGACAGACAGGAAAGGAAGAAATTTTCTTAAGGTTCAGACTGCAAAGTGAGGCATCAGTTCCAACAGAACACACCTCCTTTTACAGATTGTATGTTACATTAACCAACAATGAAAATGTTTATGAGCACTTGTAGGCTGATATACCATAATGAAGGCTTAAATTCACATAGCCCTTTCTTCCAAACACTTCAGACACCTAGTGATGGGAAACAGGCATCAGAGCCCATGTGTTGACAATCTCTAGAACGCTGTGAAGTAAGATTATATTTGTGGGTCTAGGGTTTTTCCTTTTCTGACTTGTCATGAAGAGTAATAATGTAGAAAAAGGCTGTCTTGAGAATTAAGTCAGTGGTTTCTCATTTCTTCAAATGCCATTGACTATGACTCTAAATAAGATGAAATCCTCAGATAGCTTTAGTTACTCACAATTAGCCAACTGGTGTCTCTGCACAAATGCATACAGATATTTACCTTTTAAAAGGATTAATCAGCACATAGCATTGGTTGTATATCTACTAAAGTTATACTTTGGGTAATTGTGATTTATTTGAAATGCTAATATAAAAATCTTCTGTTTCATTTAAAATTAATTGAAAAATACAAAAATCAATAGCTTTCTTTCATACTAGCAATGATCACTTACAAGCAGCAATGGCAATTTTCCATTCAAAATAACCCAAAATATGAAATACTTAGGAAGAAGTTTTAACAAGAGATGTGTAGGACGTATATGAAGAGAGTCATATATTTTTCGGAAGAACATAACAGGAAACTTGAATAAAGGAAGATGTACCATGCTCCTGGGCAATAAAGATGGAAAGTTTTTATGTCAGTTCTCTCCAAACTGGTTTAATAAAATTTCAATCAAAATCCTCATAGGATTCTTTGGAACCTGACAGAATATTCTAGTGTTCATTTGGAAGAATAAAGAGATGAATATAGCCAAGAAAGTTTTGAAAAGGCAAAGAGGAAAATTTGACCTACCAGATATTATAACATACTATACATTTAATAGCTAAAATTGTGTGATACTGGGCAGAAATGGGTAGAAAGAAATGAAGAGCCTTAAAATTAACCATAGTGTATATGATACTCTAGTATTGATTTAATTGACATTTCAAATCTAAGGGGAAAAGATAGATTAGTAAACAAAAGGTGTTGGGGACAGACATTAAGTAGTCAGGAAAAATAGAATGTTGTATTATCTCAGGCTATATACCTAACTCAAGTCCAGGTTAACTAAAGATAAATATAAAAATCAAATTATTCACTTAGATTCAACTGCCTAAATAGGACTGATTCACAAATACAGAAAACATAAAAAAGAACATTAAAAAGAAAATATCATCTGAATATGTTTACCACAAATATGATGGATTCAGTTAATTTTTTAACATATATAAAAAACTAATATGAACTATTAAAACCAGACTAAAACTCTTTTGAAAATAAAAAATACCATGAACAGACAATTGGTAGAAAAAATTCAAATGACAAATAAATATGAAAATATGCTTAACCATACTGGTGATCCAAGGAATGCAAATTAAAACAGTGTACCATTTTTGGATTAATGATTCAGCAATAATTAAAATAGAGCTCTTATTCAGAGTTGGTGAGTGTGAAGTGAAACAGGCACTTTCCTACACTTCTGTTGAAAGCATAAATTGATACAATCTTTCTGGAGAGCAGTTTAGCAATATCCATTCAGGGGCTTCAGCACTCCTCTTTGTCCTTGTAATTCTCAGTGCAGGAGTCTATTGTAATGAATATTCAGAAATTTGGACAAAGATCTAGACAGAATTATTTGTAATAATGTAAAACTGGAAAAACTTAAATGTTCAAAAATGATTTATTGGTTGGGTCATGAAGGAACAGAAGTAGTCTTTCAAGAAGGGGGAAGAGGAAGCAGGGAATTCTAAGAAGAAAGGAGACTATAGGTGATATTAGCGACATGTATGAGGCTGACTGTGTGGCCAGTTTGGATACTGCATGTGCTTGTTCGTGGCTGATACAGGGCATGCTGGGGGAGCAGGATGAAGGTGTGGCTCAGAAGTGCTTATATAGTTTTCTATCTACCTCATGAGAATTTAAGATGCAAGGATTCTGTGTTGATCATCTTTTATACTCCCAAGTTCCTATGAAGTGCTTAATAAATGTCTATTTGTTAATAAATAAATAGATTTCTTTCAGATCTTAAGAGGCTTTGAGTTCCATGTTATTGAATTGTGGTGTTAGCCAATGAAGATACAGCAAAGTTTCTTAGGAAGAAAATTGATAAAGACTCTTCCTAAGTAACTCAACTGATTCATTTTTGTGACATGCATTAAATGATATTTTAAAAATAGACTAATCTGGACTTCAGTCAGTAGGGGGTGCACCAATGCTAGAGATTCTCGTATTAATAAAGACTAATGCTTGCTTATTAATCTTACAGTTCAAAATCCTGGTTACTATCTATCTCCTCTGTGGAGACAATCTAGATACTGTCCATCCCTCTTCCTACTTTCCATCCCTGAAACTTTTCATTTCCCACTACCACACACTTACTTAGTTGATAAGCAATGCCTCAAAACAACCAGTTACAAACCAGGTTTTAATAAGAGTCAATCAAATATTGCTATTTATTATAGTCATTGAAGATAAGAGTGACATTTTAAAGAAATTGGTGCTATATGGAAAAGAGTTTAAATTGTGCTTTTAATTTACTCAGGACAAATTTTCCATCAGACTAGGTGAGAAAGTACTAGAATAAAATGGAGGTGCTATTTCAATGGCCCAAGTGGACACTAATACTATAATTGGAACAAGAATAACAGTGACCTTTAGAGAAAGAATATTTTATAAAAAGTTCATTAAAAAGAAGTACTTGGCTTGAAAATATTACTCAAAGTTCTTCATGAAACAGAATCAGTAAAATGCTATGGTTTACTGAACTGTCCAAAAAAGGACAGAAAACTGTGGAGTTGTGTAGGAGAATTAAGCGGAAAGTAAAATAATGTTTGTATATGGGATTTTTAATACAAAAAGGAATTTGAATGACATATTTAAAATTTGAAGATGATAGTTAAATATATTATAACAGAATAATAAGTTTTGAGATCAAATCCTAAGAAATAGGAAGCAGTATTTGGTGAAAGACAGATGAATAGTTACAGAATTCCAGGAAGCACAACCTGAACAGGAAAAGAGAGCTATTTATGATGGTGGGAGTTTGGAAACTTGGAGATGCCTAAATTTCATTAGACAATGCTGTGCACTTTTGGAATAATGATACATGAAATACCAGAGATCTTCTCTCCTTAAATTTCCTTAACATGCTTATAAAGTAGCTTAAAACAAAGGAAAATGTCAGCTATGAAAACAATCACTCAGGTGAATCAAATTCAACAGAAAGTTTTAAAACTTTTGTAGAAGGAAAAATATTGAAACTAAATAAAAAGAAAAACAACATGTGGAACTCCCGGTAAAAGGCAAAGAAACTCAAAAGGATCCTAAAAGATATTTAAACACTGTGCTGCTCATGATAACATACTTACAAAAAGTCAAACAACCTAAGATTAAAAGTTTCTACAAAGATATGACAATGATAATAAATACAGGAATGCAAAGGTTGCAATAACAATAGCACATAATTCAAGATGAAACATATTAAGTGAAATAAACGGGTGGTTGTACAAAGGTAAATGCAGTACATACTTAAGATATAAAAAATTTTAATTTATATGCACCAAATAACATAGTAACAAAACACACAAAGCAAGGAATGTAAGCATTTCATGTAGAATCTAACAAAAATTCAGTTATAAGGGAATATTAAATTCCTTATAATCAAAATTACAACAGGTAAAATGGACAAAATTCTTTAGTCTATAAATGAGATATAATTTCTTTAGAATTACTCAAGGACACTTACTAATATTATCATTTGCTGGTTAACATAAAATTAAGTGAATAAACTTCATTAGAGACTTTATAGGCTATATTCTAACCAAAACACAACTAAAACTTGAAATTAAAACCTTAAGAATAAACTAAATTGAAAATTACTCTGATATTTTAAAATAATCTCCTGAAGAACAACTTGGCCAATGGGAAAATCAAGAACTCAATAAAAGACAATTTAGAAGATAAATAATAATAATAATAATATACTACATTTCAAATCAGTACTTAGAGAAAATATCAAGAAAAGATATAAACATCTTATTGTTAAGAGGAAGTAAATGAATTATTCAATTTAGTATCTCAGACACAAAATAAAAACACAATGAAGGAAATAAAAAGATAAAGTAATAAATTGGGAAGCAAAAATAAAGTCAACAAAAGCAAGAGCTGATTTCTTGAAACTTTATTAATATAGACAAACTTCTGGAAGTCTAATCAAGAAAAATCCAAAAAGCACACACAAAAAAATGGAATTTAGAAAGGAAAATAAACTATTGAACTGGAAACTATAATAAATAAATATTACTACTGTATTTGTAATTCTCAAAGAAATGAGTTATTTCATACAAACAAAAAATTCCTATAGCTGATGCAAGACAAAGAAACTCTTTATAGACTGATAAGAGGAAGAAAATAGAAAATCGTCAAAGAATCATTAGGATTCCAAGAAAAAAGCCCTGAATCTGAGTGAATTTAAAAAATATTTTAAGAAATAAATAATTCTATTTTACAAAGAGTATTTTTGACAGAGAAACACTTCATACATTACTGATAAGGGTAATAGGTGAGGAAATCTTAAATTAAACCTATCAAAAGGGCATGGCATCATGAAGTAAAAATGCATCCCTGAAATGCAAGGATGGCTCAATCACCAAGTCTTATAACACATCAGCGAATTAAATGTAAATCATATATGGTAATTTCCATAGAAGCTGAAAGTAAGTTTAAAAAATTCAACACGTATTCCATACTTCTTTTAAAAAAAGGATAGAAGTATACTTTTAAAATATATTTGTGAGTTTTTTTAAATCAAGGGACAGTGTTATGGTTGACAATCCTAGAGACGTTTATTTAAAGGCAGAATGAAATTAAGGTGCAGCTTTGATTTAATACTTTTTGGAATGTTTGTTCAATAAATTAAGAACCAAAATTAAGACATAAGAAGAATACATATTGAGTCCATAGAGACAAAATATTCAATTTCAGGTGATAAAAAGTATAATTAACCTTCAAATTTGCCAGAAGAAAGAAATGGCTAAATGCAATAGTATTCTTATGTTCCAGCATTAAAATCTCATTAATTATTTTAAAAATCCTAACAAGAACATTAATTATAATTTTATTACTTAGAAATAAACTTAACAAAGGATAGACGTATGAAAAACAATGAAACTTTTACTGGAAAGTACAAAGGAAGACAATGGAAGGTAGAGCAATGCTGTGTTCTAGGCAAGAATACATTTTCTAAGGATGATAATTCTCCCTAAGTCCAATTAAAATTCCTAGAAAATGTTAAGCAGAACAAATGAAAACAACTGAAATAAATAATTATAAAATTCATTAGGAAAGAATGGCTGTATGAAAATGTAAATAATTCAAATAAATGAAGACCAGCCCAGCCCACAGAGGTAGATGTAACCATGAAGGTAATGAAGCTTAAGCTCCTGTACTTTCACTGCGTGGACCTTCCCAATGTCCTGGGAGAGTTCTAGTAATGTGTTTTCATGGTCATATGTTTTTGTAGATTTTACAAAAGTAAATATTTTTCCTTTATGAGCCTTAGCCCCCCAAATTGTATAAGCTCCTCCAAGTCATATACCAATCAAGATACCACACTATTTGATTCTACCATGCTGGATATAAAATTATGTTATAAATCTACAATAATTAAAAGGTTAACCAAGTAGTGTAAAATCAATAGAATAGAAAAATAAATCATTAGAGTAGAAAAAAATCTAGAAGTAAATCTGTTGGTACATAAAATTTATATGAGAAGATACCACAAAAATGCTGATGAAAGAATGAAAAATGCTGATGAAAGAAGGTAACAATTTAATAATGTTCGGAACATTAGCAGCAATATGGTATGAGTATGAGAACAAATGCTGGCTGTTCCCACCAGGTGCCACTGTGTGAACTTAATCCAGCCCTGCTTTAAATTAGGAAACTGGGAAATATATTTCAGATCTGTATTCTACACTATACTGAACTCCAGATGGATTAATATATTAAACATAATATATTTGATTCTAGCCGGATATGGAATTTTGAGTTGGAAATTCTAGGTTTGAATTCTGATTCTAACACTTTCCAGCTGAGGGATTCTAGGAAAGCTGTTTAATTTCTCTCTGGTCCTCAGTTTCCTCATTTGCCAAGTTGGGATTGTCGTATATACCTCAGAGTGTTTGAGCAAGAGTTTAATGTAATAGCGTACATGTAAACTGAAAAGGGGTATGTTTCCATGGCATTTTGTTCCTTTGTCCCTGAGCCTTGGTTTCCCTATCTGTAACATGGGGATAATACTACCTATCTCCCAAGCTTGTTGGGACAGTGAAATTAGAAAATGCATGCATTCATTCATTCAATTATTAGGGTCCAGTAGTTACAGTGCTGGGCACACTGGGGTGGACAGCAAGCCCAATCAGTAATTCTGTGTCCAATTGGACCTGAACCCAGGATGGCTTGATCATGCTGCAGGTCTCAACAAACACCAACACACTATAGATGGCATTTCTGACTGTGTGGTGCAGACCACACTCAGTGCTCCTCAAAGGAGATTCCACATTCGCATTCCTTTTTTGTGCCCTTTACATAAACAGGGGCTCTAGTTAATATTCCATCCGTACACAGAGGAGGGTGACTTGTTTTTATGAATAATCTGAAGTCACCTAAATGTCCAATACAAGAGGAGTGGCTGAGCAAATTGTTGTCATCACTCAGCAGAAGAGTTTGCAGCCATTAAAATGGAAAGTTATGAGGATCATGAAAGACAGAAAAACATTTGATCCACTCTTACATGGGGAACAGAAACAGAATACAAAATGGCATATATGTCACAATTACAGTATGTCCAAAGTGAAAGCAGGTACTGAAAAACAAACATTTGTTTTATAGTAGTGGGATTCTGGGAGAATTTTAAAAATTCCTGTAATAATCTGACAATATTATGTTAGCAGTGAAATAACAACGAGAAAGAAAATGGCTACTGTGTAGAGAGAAAAAATAAGTGATTTTATTCATTTATTTTTGTGGAAGTATAACTTAACAAAGAGTAAGTGCACGTATGTATGCACCCAGTGAACTTCTACATGTATATACAATCAGCTAACCCTCCAACT
The DNA here is from genome assembly GCA_032199065.1 of Smutsia gigantea. Classification (NCBI taxonomy): domain Eukaryota; kingdom Metazoa; phylum Chordata; class Mammalia; order Pholidota; family Manidae; genus Smutsia; species Smutsia gigantea. The sequence continues at coordinate 43,539 of JAVSCE010018818.1, forward strand.
GGATCACTTTATGGAACATTAAAAATGGGTAACCTTAAAAGGAAAAACAGTTTTGGTGTATGCTGTAAGGCTGGAGAGAAAACTAATAGATAATATTATTTTGCATAAAGATATTACTGTTACTAATGGGAAGATAAAATGTTAGAGTGTGTAAAATCAGGAGAGATGCTAGAGCCCACTTTTAGATGGAGCTCAGATGTTGACAGATTTTCCAAGGCAGACAATGTGAGCAGATTTTTTTTTTCCCTTTACACTAAAAGGCCCAAATGGAAGAAAATCACTTTGGAGTGATTATGTATAATACGCATAGCTACAAACTGACACCACCAAGATAATGTACATCACCTCAGTGTTCCTTCCAGCAGGATAAACAAAGCCGTATAGAAAAATTCGAATGGGAATAGCACTCTCAAATGCCACCCCTCCCCATCCAGCACTGGGCAAAGACAGGGGTGGTAAAGAAGCAGTGTGGAAACAGGAAGTCTATGCCTGTCCTCTGCCCTGGTCCTTCCCCCTGCTTTCCTCCAAAATACGAATACACATGGATATATTCCTCTCACAGCCCTCCTAACTCCCAAACCACAACACTGACGCCTTCTATCATTTCAGTGTTTTCTTTTCTGTGGGTAGTTTATCAGGAGTGTTGTTTGGCTGTTTTATCTTTCTTTCTTTTAAATTGCTTCTGCAGATCTAACCTCTCTGGAGACAGGAGACAGGCACAAAGCTGGACCTAGCAAGGCCCCGCGTCGTGTGGGCGTTGAATGAATGCTGCCAGTTGGCAGGATGAGTCACTGAGATGCGGGGGATGCAGAGGAGGGTCACCAGGGAAAGGGCACCCGCCCTGCAGGAGACGCACTCGGGTCAGGAAGCGTGACGTCAAGCCCGAAGCCAGTCTCAGAAATAGTGAACGTCCTCTGTGAATCAGGGTGCTCTGTGGGGAAACAACTAAATGGACGTGGAAGGCTCTTTGCTTTTGTAAAAGTCATATGTACTCAGCCTCAAGACAAGCAAAAGTTACAAATCAAAATAGACCCAGAAGTGCTTTAGGTATTCAGAAACTCATCAAAAAACGTCGGAAAGAACTTACCATGTTCTGTACAATAACAACTACAGAAAATCATGACTATCTGGTTTCCTTCCCTACGGCAGTAAGCCGAGCAGGTGGGATCCCAATCTTTGTTTTAGATAAATAACGTGTTTCTGGTGGATCCTTATTAGAAATAATTCAGGATAGGGGTATCAGTGGGCATGGACCATAAAGTCTTTAATTCCTGAAGCTGTCAGAGTTAACCCCAAATAAAAACAGATCTATGTTTTATGATTACGTAACATGCCCAGACTTGAATAGTTCAGATTGTTTATTCTTATATGCCTAGCATGCCAGATTCGACCTGATTCAAGCAGTACCAGCTTTAATTAACTTAATTGGTTTTCTTCTCTTGATGGAAAATAGAAATATGTTGGTTAACCACTCCAATACTCTCTGCCCTCCACCCTGGGAGAGTCTTTGTGAATTCTGTATGATGAGCTGGTAACATCCTTAGTGAATGATTCTATATAAGTATATAATCACAAAAATAATTTTTAAACATCACCAAAGCTGGACACATGGCTGGCATTTAATAAATACCAAATAACTAGTCAGACCACATCAGTAGTTCTAAATTCAAAAATCAATTCTGTAACATTAATAAGAAAAACAATTACCTGTGGGAATTAGATTTTTTGTTTTCCTTTAGTGATTCACAAGCTTGTCATAATATAAATGTAAAAATAGGGTTTACCCACTGAATAAAAAATGTTCTATTTATAAAAACCAAGCAAGGCCAATAATTAAACACTGCAGTTCTTTAAAGTTTAGTTTTAAATTTTGGTCTTTTTATAAAATTAGTTCTAATTTTTTAAATGATACATAGTACAGGAAGCTAGAGGGCCTATTTTTTTTTCTTGACTAACCTGAAGCTATTAAGTAAAAAACATAAACCAATTATTTTCAGTTTCTATTGTTAGTCTCTCTATATCACCAGCCTTGCCATATTATCAATTATGTATTACCAAGTTGCCATAAATTGTGAGATGAAGGTGGAAGCTGTGGGATGAAAGTTTTAATGAGGCATACTTGATTTTCCCAGGTTCATTTCATGTACGTGTCACCCATATGACAAAACATCAATGTAGAATTGAATATTATAGTAGCAAAGGAATATAGAAAATAGACATATTTTATTTTACTTTTTATTTTCCCCCATTGCACTTAGTACTTTCAGTGAGTTGCAGATGAGAGACAAGTATCAATCTGGGCTGCTTACAATTCTAATAATTTGTAACAATAAAGGATAATAGCAAATTGTTGCAGGGAAAATCCAGCTCTATCTATACATAGAGAGGCACAAATACATAAGGGAAACCTGAGTTGGGATTACAAAATGGTAAGAGTATGAAACATAAAAAAAAAACTTTAGGTTGCATTAAAAGTTTTAAAGAAAACGATGGGGATATCAAGAAAGGTAAAGAGCTGACTGTAAACTGGGCATTATGACTCTAATTCTCTAATTACCATCAAGCTAATTTGTAGTGGTACAGCATATGAAAAAGATAATTGTTTCTTCAAATGAAATTTCATGACTTCTCAGATGGAAGGCACATTCTGTGTCATAATATAGAAGAGATAAGTGTTACCCTTTTCTTCTGAAAGGATTCAGAAGCATGGAACATATTTATGATAAATAGGTGGCCACTATATTGAAATAATTTGGAGTCTGTAATGATTTAGACTGGTTTAAAAATGAAACGTTTTTAAGATAACTCTTGTATCCTTTCCAAGCTATTCTGAACAATTGGTTCTATACAGTAGATGAAAATTTAAATATTTAATATTGCTGAAGGGTGAGGAACAAGGTTATTGCCTCAGAATAAATAACAAGTTAAATATTCTACCTGTATGGCAGGACTGCTTTTACCTTCATAACTATAAAATATTAATCAGAAACATTTTAAAAGATATTTTTTAGGAGAAGATAATATAATATAATCCATTCTGCAATACATTGTCCACAATGTCTGGCATACAGTAAAAATTACCTGACAGAAGAAGAAACAAGAAGCGTGACTCATAAGCAAGAAGAAAAAACAATCAAAAGAAGCAGACACAGAGGTTATCCAGATATCAGAGTGAGCAGAGAAAAGTACTTCAAAATAACTGATTAGTATGCTGTAGAAAATAGACAAAAGCAGACCAAATGGATGAAAAGATGATAGTACTGGCTACAATCTCCAACACAGTACTGACTAGCCCTGGTAATAGCAGTCATCCGTAACTTGCTGCTAACCTTAGGAATGATGGAAGCTAAGGGTTTTTGTGGCTGTAACCTTAGGATCTGGACACTGTATTATCTCTAAGTTATACCTCAACTAAAAAAGAAAAGAATACAAATATCTCAGGAGATATTTTTACTTGGGAGTTAAACTGTTTCATAAGGTTCACTTCTATCTTTTACTTAAAAAATGCTTAAAAAAATGTTCTATCTAATCTCTTTTCAGTTACTGAAAGCTACAGTTTTAGGATGCCAATGTCCTCTCTAAACTATTACTGACATCAGCTGTGAATAAAACAGGACACAATTGCTTGGAAACATCAAAACTGACATAAAATTGTTCTGATTAAGATATTTTTACTGAAATGTTATTGTTTCAAGATTTTGCCATTAATTTCTGGTATCACCATAATGCCAAACACTGATAAAAGTTAAATCTTCAGTGAGCTATTCAGGTGGATCAATTAACATAGACTTCTAAAGTCTCTACTGTATGACCAGGCTGTTACACCTGTCAGCAGCCAGTTTAGTAGTTGTCCTGATTGAAAAGAGGGAAGGGGATGGGCTGGGGGTGTCAATCAGTGACAGTCTGACTCAATCTCCATTCTCTCTCAGCCTAGATTGGAACCCAGAGCAAGCAAAAAGCCTTCAAACCTAGACAGGGTGGGGTGTCTTCATCTCTCACCCCTACAACCTAAGAGGCAATGGAACTTTTCACTTATTCCTTTCATTAGAGACTCAAACACAGGGTATCAAACCTGCAAAAAAAACTTCACATTAAAGATTTCTGATGGCCATTTCATCGCTTGTTTCAATTTCCTGTTCACTCCAGACACTGATGTCTGGGAGCGGCCTTTAAATGGAAGATATCGTGCATTTCCCCCAAAACATTTTCAGCTACCTGATGGGAGACATGAAGGCCCATTCTTTTAACTTGAGCAGGGTGTTTATTTCCCTGGTCTTTAGTGCTGTCTCCAGCATTTCAATTTTCTGAGGATTCAGAGATTTCTACTGACTGATTTTCCCTTCTTAAAAGGTTGTCAGGGCCGCTGCATGCCTAGGATGCTGGTGCTCTGGAAATTGTTTTGCCGGCACACAATAGATACGGATTAGATTCTTGCTGCCTGATTTGCCGCAGGCGTATTTTGGGACCGATATACCTCTGGGTGCAGAAATCCCATGGGAAGGTGTGTGTGGATGCTCTGAAGCATGGGTGGACAAACTATGGTCTGAGAGCCAAATCCAGCCAGCTGCCTATGTTTGTACAGCCCATGAGCTGAGAATGGTTGTATTCTTAAGTGGTTGGAGGGGAAAAACATCAAAAGAATAGTCCTTATGATATGTGAAAATTATATGAAATTCAAACTTCATTGTCTACAAAATAAAGGTTTATTGGACGGGAGCCATGCCCCCTCATTTGCATTTCAGGTATGGCTATCTCCATGCCTTAACTGCAGGGCAGAGAGTTGCAGCAGGGACCCTAGGGCCTGCAAAGCCTAAAAATCTTGACTATCTGGCCCTTTACAGAATGCTAGCCCACTGTTATGGATTAAATTATGCCTCCCTCCCACCCTCATCATCGGTGTTGAAGTCCTAACTTCTAGTACCTGTGACTGTCACCTTATTTGGAAATAGGTTTTTTTGTAGATGTTCAAGTTAAGATGAAGTCATCAGCATGAACCCTTAACCAAAGTGTCCTTATAAAAATAGGAAACTTGGGTAGAGACACAGACACACGCAGGGAGAAGCCCAAGTGCCAATGAAGGCGGGGAGGGGGCGGTGCTCCCGCAAACCAGGTGAGGCCCGGAGGGTGGAGGGGTCCTGGAACAGAGCCTCCCTGAGGCCTGCAGAGGCCCCCCCGACACTCGGGTCCTTCCTGATGTCAGCCCTGGCGCACTCCTGCCCCCACCCCCAATTCAAAGTGAAAACTGTAAACAGCATCCGCGGACAGGAGCTTGTGCCCTTTTCAGACCATCAGGTTCTTAGAGCATTTGATTTCAACAAACGCCGCACATATTTCTTCCTTTTCTTCCCTCTGCACCTGTGGAGAGGCCCCAGCGGGTGACCTGGGCTCCACCTTGGGAATCGACTGTTTCCGTGTGGCTTTCTACCCTCTCTAACTCTCAAACTCCCCACGTGTGACATGCACCTTATTTTTTCCCAATAACAAGTGAATCAAGAACTGTCAGTTAAACTCCCACCCGAACCACTTCTCATAGACTCCTATTCAAAAATTATATTTTACAAAGAGGCTTTCTTTTAGAAGATAAAACAAGAATGGCTGCATAAGATTTTCTTCCTACCAATATTTTAAAAAACATTCACCAGTGGAAATGCCCAGCAGAATCCCAGAATATAGGGAAGCATTCAGCTTTTCATTTTAAAATCCAAATAATAAAACAAGGAAATGAATGTTTTGGGCTCCTTTAAAAAACATTTTTGGGAACCAAACTTTTTTTCAAAAGAGTTTTTACAGTTAAAAAGCACCATTGAGATAAACAACACATTCTCCTGTCCTAAATTAGTTATTTACATAAAAAAATACTTAAGTCATTTGTGAAAGTGATTCCAATACAGGTATAAGCTGTTAATGTAAGCAGCGTGAACATCCAGATGTGCATAAAAGATCAGCTAAGGGTTGATTATTCACTTTGATTACAGGGCTTTGGGATTCTTTGGTAAATGATTTGGCTTATAAACGTGTGGCTGCACATTGTTTTTAGAGCATATCTCTTGCAAAAATACAACGCTCTGGTTCCTCATCAAACAAAAGGTCTACTCAGCGGCTTCTTGATGCCCAGTTCCAATTCTGGTGCTATGGGGAAAAAAAATACACTGAGACACAAACTTTGAGTTCAGTGAATTTATGGAATTCATTTTTAGTCTGCTTGCAAAGATTAGAAAATTATACAGTTAAGGGCTAAATGGATGGAAAGATTTATATGTGCAGCCAATGTTCCGAGCAGACAAAGTCCTTGAAGCTGTCATGAAACCACAGGAAAGGGAGTGGATATTAATTCAGTTGCACCCTGAAGGAGGAGTGTGGTCTGGGTAGACATAGGGAGGAGGCGAAAGGGTTCTATGTATGTCCACGCTGGTGCCACTGCTCAGAGCCAGCCATACTGGGAATGCCGACTCTAAGGTTGCTTGCTCTCCAGCAGTCAGCTTCCTGAAGTCAGGAGCTGTGTTGTGCTCAGATTTCTGCCCCTAAGGCCCAGCACCAGGCTCGATGGAGACTTGGGACTCAATAGGGCTGACGGATCAAATTAACAATAGCGAGAAGCTTTGTAAAATAAAAATAAATGGCACAGCTGGAATGTGTGATAAGTCCCCCGAACCTGCAGGCTGTATCCCCAAAGGTTATTTATAAGGGTTTTGGACTTAGAATTCATTTCTTACAGAAAATATGGTAAATAGTGGTCAGCTTCCTGCAATAGCTGATCCATGGGACTTATTTAAACTTGTAACGGGGATATGTCTTTATAATTACAAAGGAAGCAATGAAACAATGCTGTTCCACTGGAGCCACATTTAATAGGGTCACGTCAAAGAATTGCTGGGGGCTATTCTAGGGTTCTCTAGGGCTATGTCCATGGGGGAAGCACACTCCATGTTGATTTAGGAGGACAGGATGAAGGAGAGAGCCTACACAATTGAGGGATGCTTAGGAGAGTCTAAGGCAGTTAAAAAGGATGTCCAGCTTTTTGGGTTAGGAATGGCAAGTCATAGTAGGACTGTTTTTTTCCTACTCAGCCATCCCTCCCTCTTGAATTGAATGGACCAAAATGCAGTTCAGACTGGCTGATACAGAAAAGGGAATGGGGCACAGCCAGATTCAGGGGCTCCCAACGTGGTGCAGACTTTAGTTTCCCTTCCCCTCTTGGTTCTGTGTTTATCCTGGTAGCCTCATCCTCAGTCTGTGCTCTCCACATTGTGGTGAAATGGCCACGGCCTTTCCAGGCGCTCTCCTACCGCCTCAGGGGCCACAGCTGACTGGTAACCGTGCAGGGCCACGTTGGACCCTGCGGCTACAAGAAAAATCCGCCATACCGATCTCATCTTTAAAATGGTGATACTTTGTTCATGGATTCTCTTTGCATTAATTTTTATTTTCAAATATATTGCATTAAAATATTATTTACCTTGCTTACTGAGGTTTCTGGGGCCCCTTTGTTGTGTCTAGTTAAGTACCTCACCTGTTTCTACCTAGTCCTAGTTCCTAGTCCCACCCAGGAGATTATTCGGATCTCTTGAGTCTCCAGACCCTTAACAACATACTTTCCTCCTAGGCACTTGTGTTGGATTGAATTGTGTCCTCCACAAAGGTATGTTGCAGTCCTAAGCCCCTGTACCTAGGAATGTGTCCTTGTTTGGAAATAGGGTCTTTGCAGATGTGATCAAGGAAGATGAGGTTGTTAGGGAGGACCCTAAACCCATATGACTGGTGTCCTCGTAAGAAGAGAAAGATGCCGTATGACAACGAGATGCTTAGGGAGACGATGGCCATGTGCTAATGGAGCCAGAGACTGGTGGGTGAATTGACAAGCCAAAGGATGCCAAGGATTCCTGGCAAACACCAAAAGCTAGAAGAGGCAAAGAAGGATTCTTCCCTACAGATTTTGGAGGGAACACGTTACTGCTGACACTCCAATTTCAGACTTGCCGACTCCAGAATGTGAGATCACAGCTTTTAGTTGTTTTTAGCCCCACTCCATCTGCTGTTCTTTGTATGGCAGCCCTGGGAAATTAATACAGTCCCCATGCTCTAGGCTCCTCTCTTTGGCCAAACTCCTGAGATCCAGACTGTAGACCATAGGCTGGCTTCTTCATCCCCACAAGTTTCTCCCCTTGTATCCACGGCTTCCATGCTGGTTCGGGCTCCACTGTGAAGTCTTCTGTGGGGCACGTCCACATGGTCCCCCGTCCATTATGGAAGAGAAAGAAACTGTTCCCATGGACTGACAGCCAAGGGTCCACCGGCCAAGAAGAACTGGTTGGGTGGGAGTTTCAGAGTAAACTGGAGGGCAGTGTGTGTCCTGAAGCCTTCTTGAGAGCTGAGGAGTAAGCTGATGGCAGTGGGGGGCAGTAATATTAACGCAACTTCCAAGCTCCCTTTTGTTCTGCCTTAGGTTTTCTTTCACCCAGGTGATAAACCTGGTTGTTCCTCCTTTAAATTCTCTTGTTCCCATTACCAAGACTGGGCACCTCAGTTCCCGAGACCCCCTCCCTTTCCCTTGCTTTCACACACCTCCACCAATTCAATGGCCAACATCTGTGGCCACTACTGTTCAAGTGCAGAAACTTCAACAGAAATGTAGCCAAGGTTACACAGCTGATCATTGGATGGTTCACTAGCTGCAAACCCCTTTCTTCTTCCCTGACAGCAAGAATGCCCCACATTGGTCCATGTATGGCCAAGACTGGCAGAGTTCCTGGGACAGAATAATGCTTCATTAGGGTTTCTTGACCAAATGAAGAATAATGTCTTTTTCTCTGATGTCACTTAGTAGCTTCTTCCAAACAGGATGTGTCCAGGCTTTGAAGACTTTCTGATTATTAGGCCACAGAAGGTCTGATTTTCTGCATAGCTTTATATCATTATGCTTAAGAAAAATGGGGCAGAAATGGAATTTCGTAGCCATCCGTTGAGTACATGGAATTGCTGTTAGGAATCCAGAGACCTCTTTCTTGGGCAGGTGGGTGGGGGAAGTAAGAGCCGGAAAGATGAGCTCAGGAAATACAGTCCTGAGGCTGGGGAGAAGCATAGGTGTGCAAAGGGCAATGACTACATTAAGGTATGGACAAAAGAAGCATGGAAAACTCACAAACTGGTAATGACAGTGATGAACTTGACACTAAATACTAACAAATGGCGTGGCAGTATCAATTAAACAAAGTGAGTGATGTGTGCATCTTTCTACCTCCCAGAAACAAAGGGCAACTCTTATCAGTTCAGAAACACCCTGCAGAGAAAGGGGACTTCTTTCCTCATGTACTCTGCTGAACAGGCATTGTTTTTTGACCCTATGAATTCTTAAAAAACAAGAATCAAAATCAAGCCGGTTTCAGTGAAGCAGTACACAGCATATGGGGAACCTTGAAATGTATTAAAACAAAGGGTCATGTACAATGTCCATCACATCATTTCACACACGGGGCACCCCCACGGCACAGCACACAGCTCATATAAGAAGTCTTTCACCTGTATAGTTATATGCCTAAAATTCAGTATAAATTTATTAAATGTACTTTATTCAGATCCACTCAGTAGCATTTCCGAGATAGAAAACTTGCCAGATAGCCTAGCTTTTACCTTCCAAGGGGAAGAAAAACAACTTTCAGAATTACCATGCTGAACTTTGATGCGACTCTCAGAAAGTTCCTGCTTAATTGGGCATCTCTTATGCAAACTCAGTGGTACACGATTTCATTTCAGCTTATTAAGTCAATTACCTGAAAAATAGACACCAAATTACAATGTATACTGTTTTTTTCCCACTCTATAGAGAATCAAAATGTCACAGGTAGGTGGGATACAACAGAATTTTAAAAGTTTTCTGCTTATGAATGATACATAATTTCAAATGACTCATAGCACTTGTTGAAATAAAGAGTCCAAACCGGGCTGACTCATAATAACACTGACATTCAGGGTTTCAGGCAGAGTTTCCATAAAAACAAAAACTGAGCCAACGAATGCATTGCAGAGTTATCTTGACCACAGCAAATCACTGATGATCAGGCTATCTGTCACTTAAATAAGTGATACTGTCCCAAGATAATGTACTCGATTATCTAACTCTGTCACAACTTTAACAGAATGCCATGGGATACATTTAAAACTCTTCTTTAATGCGGGCTCCATTGTCAAGCTCTAACGAAAAAGTAGGTCTCTTTATTCACCTATAATTTTGAAAATGGCCTCATTTATTCTCCAAGTACATGCAAGACATTTTGGATAATTTAAGAATACTGTATTTCTTAAAAACACAGTGTGAGAATGTCATCGTTATTTGTTTCATCTCCTTTGGCACCAAAGAGCCTGAGCAGATCATACAATAGATTTTTCACTTGGGTGTCTTTTCAATGAGAGGGTTTTAGAACGGAAAAATAGAGCCCTAAATAATCAAGACTGATTCACATTTACCATCTCGCAACGACGTTCTCCTTACAAATTTTAACACCTTTATGAAAAGCCAGATCTCCTCCATTTCAGTTTCTTATTCTAAAGTGGAAGATGGAGATTTTACTTTAGCAGCAAAACTTCAAAGGGGAAATCTTCAGAAATGGACCAAGCGCTCCTTGCATTCTGTCTTCATTTATAAAAGAGGAGAGAGACTAACAGATTTACGCAAGAAAGTTTAGCTGGTTAGCTTTATTCAAGTCCTGTTTTCATATTATCAGCTGTGTTACCATTATAAACACTTTTTCCATGTGAAAAGGCACCCATTATGTCCTCCCCCAAGGAAACTTCTATGAAGGAATCATAAAGGTCTGAGGAAGTAGTAAGACTCACTGAACAGCTGATTCTTTCAGAGTTTTCTAGGGTTCTAACATAATCACCTGTTCATTCACCCAGAGTTTACCTAGACCTACCAGGTGGAAGGAAAAGGATATAGTACCTGACCTCCAGGAGTTTTACCCTTTAGTAGGAGAGGAAGATGTCTTGCAAGCAAACCCTTTATTAATTGCATAGCTGGATACATTGCAGAGGTATGGGTGTGGTGGAGGATCGGAGGTTGACACGTGGGTGGGAATAGAGGGAGGGTGGGTGCTGACTGAGACAGATGGGTGTGGGTACTTGAGAAGGTGACCTAAGAGCTGAAGGAAGAAAAGGCTTCAGTCCCTGTTCAGAAGGAGAAGTGCTTTAAGACTTTGAACAGAAGCAGAGCGGAGGGCTTCTGAGAGCCCACCATGCTTATCAGCATGGCACATCCAGCTTTTCATGGTGCTGTTATGTTCCAGAGGATGTAATTTGCCCAATAATGCAAATGAACTCCCATAAAAGTTACCCAGATTATTATTGGGTTCTGCAGAGGCACTGTATGGGTGGGACCTCATCCTGGTTTTCCATTCCCATTTTTATTATCTCACCTATACATTTTTAATACAAAGAATTACATGCTAATTATGAGATATTCAGAAATATGGATTAGAAAAGAATTTTCACCCGTAATCCCCACCATGGCATCCCTTAAACCCCCTCACCCAGGAGTCATCGCCTGGAGGTCTGCATGATCGGGTGTGCATGCGGGAAGGACGGTGGAGGGCAGCATTCACTCATCTCCCTCTGTGGCTTGGGAGGCAGCCAAGTCGGGTTCCAGTTGGGTGGGGGCGTGGGGACTTGAGTACGCAGGGTGACAGCAGTCCAGAGCATGTGTGTCAGGGAGTATGTGCACAGATGCCCTTCGGTGTGTGCAGGTGCGACCTTGGCCTGGAGGGGCCTCTCCCTCATGGTACCAGCACCTGTCTGGGAGACCCAAGCTCTCTGTGCCACCTGTGTGTTCTCGGGTAAGTTAGTCTCTGATACGAATGGTACCCCCTTTAGATGTGGCTCAATGCACAGCCTGAACATCTGTACATAACTGCCCTTGGGGGCAAGGGAAGCATCAGGGATGACCCAGGGCTCGGGCTTATGCTGCTGGCAGTGCCTTGACTGAGCTAGGGAGAACTGGAGGACAGGGCTGAAGGGGAAAGAGGGAAAAGACTTCCCCAACCTACCAATTATGGGGCTATTCTTCTTCCAGTTACACCATGTAAAGTGTCACAGGGGCAATAGGCGATCTCAACTTATCCTTTTACCCTTTAAATCCAAAGAAGAAAAAAATGACAGTGTCTTCAGCCTTTCTTAATTCCTCAGAATAGTGCCTTAAACAGACCTAGTTCCTCAGCACATCTTTAATGAATTTGAATTCAAATTTATTCTCTGTTAATAGATTCAGTCAGTGACAAGCCCAAGATTTGTGTCTTTAGTGTAAATCAGGGTGTACCTATATCAATCAAGAGTTCTAATTACCAACAACAGACATCAATTCTGATTAACTTAAGAGGAATTTATTGGAAGGCTCTCAACAGCTCATAGAACTAATGAGAAGCCTGGCAAAATAGTCTTAGAAAGTGAGCAGGATGAGGAGGATCTGGCTGGGTCTCGCCCACTGACAGCTGTCTGTCTGTGGAATGACCTCGGCCACCCCTTGGCTCCCATTCTGTGGCCATCATGCTTAATAAGCTGTAGATGCTCCTGGTTCTTTGGGTCACTCCCTAGAGTCTCAAAGCCAAGGACAATGTGCAATGGATGGAGCCTTGGTACATGCGCACATGCTGGCTGCTGGGAGATGGAAGAGGGCACATCTGCACCCCTGTTTTGGCTCTCTTCTGGGAGGCAGGCACCTCTCAGTGGAGAATTTGACCAAGATATGAAGGTATTATCACCATGGAGTGAGTCACGGGAAGGAGATGGGGACTGGGAGAGAGTGGAGGAGGAGGAGGAGACGAGACAGAATTCAGTGTTCACAAGGTTAGGGAAATTTTGATCTTGTCAACAATGATTTCTTAAAGCAGATTCAACAGACTCTTAAACATGAGTCTTTTCTGAATGAAAGTATCTAAACACATCCAAATGGTTTGTGTGAGTAGAAACAGCTTAAGTAACTATACAATCTAAGTGATAAACTCTATATTCACATAAAATACTAGAAACTTTAAACATTTAATAAAACCAAAATATAAGAATGAAACTTGTTCTTATTTCAATACTAATAAAGAGGAAACTGTTTCAGAATAGAAATCAGAAATTAGTTATTAACTAGAGAGTCATTAATTAGGTCCCGGCAGTTGAAACGGATGAGCTGTGTAATAAATATTCCTGTATCTTAGCTCAATATGGTGCCACTATATGGTTCTCATTCTGAGATAAAGACCCGTTGTGATACAAGGAAGTGGGTATGTTCATTTATTGGGAGTACGAATTGTAAATCACTTTGTTTTCTCACACCAATCAAAAGTTCTCTCTAGTGCAGAAGTGATTGCTTATTATGACCATAATGATTCCCCACTTTAATATCTTCCACTTTCTCCCAGTGTTCATGAATTAGCTATTTTAATATTTCTAAATAGTCCAGCTGACTCTAACATCTGTACACTTTTCAAGGTAAATAAGCTTTTCCTTTAAAAATAGGGCCTTACATTACTTACACCGCATCAAATGTTAAGTCATGCTCTGAAAAACTAGAGCCCTATTGCGATAAAACACCATGTTGTAAAAAGTACCACCAATTCATGTATTTAAGTTTTTCTGGATGAGGATACATCCAAATTCCTGCTGTGTAATTTATTCATAATAGCCTAGAACTAAAAAATTAAAGTTGTTATTCATCTTGCCCACAGAATATTTTTTCTTCAATTTCTAATTATATGTAGGACTTCCAAAGTGTATAAGATGGTATTTCTTTGGTAAATAGTGAAGCAGTCATCAGTTCCATGAACAATTTTACTTTACATCCCATGAAGGGAAATGAGGTCATCGCCATCACCGCCTATGGTGATAGTAAGTACATAAATCATCAGAGCCTTAACCAGAGGTTAAAGCAGTCCAACTTCATGATGGATATGCAGCTGATGGAAGAGCAGACATTGTCTCTAAAACAAAGGAACAATACATTTTCAAGGAGTGGCATCTGATTGTATAAATTAAAACCTAGTTTTAGAATTTAATCAAAGCAATGAGTTATTGCTCAAAACATTATTGAATCTGAACAATCCAATAGCTATATTTGACTTTATAAATCAAGCTGTCCAAATAAAGAGCTTTTCACATGCATTTAAGAAAGTGTCATATCTTTATCTCTCAGATACTTTTAAAGCATAATATTAGTTGTCTTTTTTTAAAAAAAGAGGGAAAAATCCACATGGGCAAATAAGTGACAGAGATTTATATAAGCTTAGTACCAGCAGGTTTTAATGCAGGCAGTGATTTTTTTTAAAAGCCTGTTACATATTTTGGCAGGAATGAATAACTTACAAAAAGAGGTCAGATATAACAGGAAGTGTGAAGTAGATCAATGTTTCTTGAAGGCGATTTGTCATACATGTCCAAAGCCTTAGCTTTATGTTTGCTCCAACAATCCACTTTTAGGGATATATATTCAAGACATAACAATGAATTTGTGTAAAGATTGTGCTGGGGGAATGCTCACCATAGCATTGTTTATAAAAACAGAACATTATTAATGAAATGTCCACCATTAGAGCGCTAGGAAAATAAATCATATACAATGGCATTAACAATGAGGCCGGGAGTATGTGGATTAAAACCTCAGTGAGATACCCTTCATACCCACTGGGTTGGCAATAGTCAAAAAGTAGGAAAATAACAAGTTTTTGTAAGGACTGGAGACATTGGGGCTCTGAGATATTGCTGGTAGGTATGTAAAATGTCTCAATCACTGTGGAAAACAGGCAGTTCTTCAGAAAGTTAAACATAGAATTACTGTACAACCCAACAATTCCACTCCTAGGTATTACACAGAAGAATTGAAAACATGGACTCAAATATTAGAACACGGATGTTTATAGCAGGACTTCTCATAATAGCCAAAAGGGAGAAACAATCCAAGTGTCCATCAACAGAAGAATGGATAAACAAGTTGTGGTCTAGTCATGTGATGGAATATTATTCAGCCATAAAAAGGAATGAACGTGGATGAACCTCAGAAATATTATGCTAAGTGAAAGAAGCCAGTCACACAGGGCCACACATTGTATTTTTCAATTTATATGAACTGTCCAGAATAGGTAAATCCATAGAGACAGAAAGCAGATTAATGATTGCCATGGGATAGGAGGAGGAAGAAATGGGGGAATGATTGTTGAATGGGTCCAAGATTTTCTTTTGGGGGCATGAACATGTTTTGGAAGTAGATAGAGGCGATGGTTGCACAACTCTGTGAATGTACTGAATGCCACCAAATCGTTCACTTTAAAGTGGTTAATGGTTAACTTCACATTATACGAATTTTTTCTCAGTATAAAAAAATGATGATAGAGAGGAGTATGTATCTCCTGATAAGGGAAAGAAAAATTTCATCATATACTTAGTGGGAAAATGTTCAAGTAGGCAAGAAAATAGAGGCTAGAGGACTTTATTGTTATACTTGCTAAAAAATATATATGTATACATGCACATGATTCTACACAAAAGCGACCACAGTGATGATTCCTGGGTGAGGGGGTTTAAGGGATTCCATGGTGGGGATTATGGGTGAAAATTCTTTTCTCGTCCTATTTCCAAATATCTCATAATTAACATGTAATTCTTTGTATTAAAAATGTATAGGTGAGATAATAAAAATGGGAATGAAAAGCCAGGATGAGGTCCCACCCATACAGTGCCTTTGCAGAGCCTAATAATAATCTGGGTAATTTTTACTGGGGCTCATTTGCATTATTGGGCAAATTACATCCTCTGAAACATAACAGCACCATGAAGAGCCAGATGGGCCATGCTAATGAGCACGGTGGGCTCTCGGAAGCCCTCCGCTCTGCTTCTGTTCAAAGACTTAAACCTCTTAATTGAGATAATATTGAAGCAATAATAGTAAAACAAGTAAGTTGCATGACTTTTGAATGCACTCAAAAGGAACAGACTAACAAAAAGTGTCATGTCAAGAAAATAAACCCACGTGGTGCGTTTAAACACGCCTTTAATAAGAATAGAATTTACTTAACATCACTAATAAGAGCTCATTCTTTTACTCATAAAGTATATAAAATTGTGATCAATTTAACCGGGATAAAATAAAATATCATATTTCATTCACCATTTTTCTACTGCTATTTCACATTGCTGTGAAAAAAAAAGCTACCTGAATAAGAAAATCTGTATTTCCATGCTTTAAGAAAACTTGATAAAAATCCAAAACAGAAATCACATGATCACCAGTTGCATTACTAAAAGAAAGACTGAATTATTCTATGAAAGAATAGGCTCTTTCAATGCATTTTGAAAATTTCGGTTTTTCTACTTGTATAGTTGTCGCAAATCTTTAAGGTTCTGTCTGTGTCTGAAATTATTTGTCCAAAAGTTACTAATTGCTATCCTGAAGGTTCCCCTCTGATCACGCCTGGTTTTCTCTCTTACTAGCAGAGGCTGATATCTGCTTCTTCAACAAAGATTTCAGGAATATATGTCTTATTCTTATTGCAGGCAAGGTGCCCAGTCCCTGGAGGACTGAATATTGCTCCTACCCTGAGGTCATAATGCGATGCCCAGTGCCTATAATAGCAGGAGGGCACCGTATGTGCAGTATGTCCTGAATATTGGCTTTAGGAGGAAGAGTCTGTGTGAACTGGAAATGCACATTATGGCCTCTTCCAGGGTCAAGGGCTAGCCATGCAGACTTTGTATTAAAAAATGGCAGGTGGACATGAGCTAAAATCTATTAAACATCTACCAAATTCTGGCACTGTTCTGAGGATTTGACATGCACCAAGTGATTCACTCCTTGGAACAATCCATTGATGTAGGGACCATTATTATCCCCTCTTTACAGATGA
This sequence comes from Smutsia gigantea, assembly GCA_032199065.1. Taxonomy (NCBI): domain Eukaryota; kingdom Metazoa; phylum Chordata; class Mammalia; order Pholidota; family Manidae; genus Smutsia; species Smutsia gigantea. The sequence continues at coordinate 60,407 of JAVSCE010018818.1, forward strand.
GAAAACTGAAGTCCAAGGTGCTTAAACAACTTGGCTTGAGGTCATCTGCAGTGAAACCTGGAGATTGAATCTGCCTGCCAGGGGTGAGGAGGGAAAGGAGAGTGACAGGGACCGAAGACAGGTTGTCTGGGATGTCCTCCTTCAATGAGGAAGAGGAGCAGGTGTGGGAACAGGGCTGGGAGTGCAGGGGGGGATTCCTAGATGTTCAGCAACCCAGAAACCTGGCTCACAAAGGTCAGGTGCTAAGGAGAGGTTTGGGGCGAGATGGGGAGGAGGGCCGGGAAGCACAGGGTACTTAGGGACTGGGGCCTTTCTGGGAGCACCTTCAGGTACATGGGGAGGACGAAGTGGAGCCCCGGCCAAGGGGGCACTGTGCCTGCCTCCTCTTTGCAACAGGCTTGGGGCAAAGGGCATACCTGAGCCGGGAACCATGTCCCGAGCAGGTTGGACTCAGGAAAGAATTATTTCAGGCCAGCACAACGTTAGTAGAGAGAGAAGCAGTAGAGAGCGGAGACATGGAGAAGGGGTGCCGAGCCCAGCAGGGGAGGGGAGGACTTGCCCCCGACAGGTAAATGAAGATGGCTTTGAGGACGTTAGGTGCAAGGTAAGGGCTCTGAGGCCCTTTATGCCATAGGCGGCCCAGGGCCATGGTGAGGGCGCTGGCCCTGCAGTCAGACCCCTCTAACCCAGGGAGCCAGGCACTCAAATGGTGGCTTCTGATCATTACTGCAGGATGTGTTCATCCTAGTGACGTTTCAGGCCATGTGATCTGGGAATGGAGAGGGAAGGAGCAGGCAAGGTTTGCCAGGGATGCAACTGGCCTGTGAGTTACTAGTCATTTCGAGTGGTGACTTTCCGAAAGCCCCCAGGCTTGTGATGCAGGTTTTTCCACTTACGGTAGATTCATAGAGCTCCCTTTTAAAAGAAATCTATTTAGGTAAAATAAATAAGTCCACAGAGGGGAAAACATAAAGTAAATCATGGTACAGATGATCCAAGGATAGTACAAAACCGTGAGGGCTGGGGGTAGAGAAGGGAAGACCAGGCAATATTGAAGAGGGAGTATATTTCCTAGTTAAAATCACTTAACATCTAATGTTTTGAAAAGTGTACCATTAATCGCTTCACCTGCAGCCCTGGAAACTGGCTAGGCAGTGCCACATCTCAGCCAGAACCAATACCCGCCCTGAGAGGAGAGGGGGCCACGTCCCAGGCAGGGTTTCCAGACTGGTGTCAGCAGAGACTGTCCAGATGACACCATCCAGGCCTGCAGGAACATGTGGGTTTGCAGCTGTGCAGCCTGCAGGCTCCTTGCTTTTTAAAAAACAACAGAACAGCTACCTTTATTTTAGTGCTGCATCAAAACAATTTTAAATGTTCCTTTTCAGGCAACATATTGTTTTATCTCCATGCTTGTAAGGCACCTCGAAAGAAAGCAGAAAAATCTTTGACCTGATGGCTGAGAAGCTGGCAGAGTTTTATCGAACTGTGTACTCCATGGCTGACATTGCCGCCTCATCTCTTTGCAGCATCCATGATTTTGCTGGTTATGAAATTGATTCTGGATCCTAGGACACAGAAGGACCCTAAGACAAATGCAGGCTTCTTACCAGATTTTAACCTTTCCTAAGACTTCCCTTGCAATATGGAGTTGACTAATGAATTATCCCCATTAACTCTAGAAGACCAAAGAATATTTGCCATGTAGAGATGAAAAGATGGTAATTTCCACAGCTCCTTTCCTTCTGCTAGGACATTTGTGGGGTGAACAGTCAGCTTTATCAGTTATGGACATAGGCTGAAAATAAAATTCTAACATAAAGAAAAAGTATGGGCCTGTATGATAATATTGGGTTTCGTTTACAGATGGGGCAAATTACCTTTGTTTCCCGTTCACTTCATTTCCAAATTTCTCCCAGTGAAGTGCATTAGCTGCTAAAACAAGGAAGAAGCTTGATAGCAAGATGCCCCCACCCTGTGTCCCCCAGATCTCCACTGACTGTCGCTGTACTGCCACTGACAGATCTCTGGTCAAAGAGTAGTGAGGATGGAACCTCTTTGGAGCAGAATGAATGTATAATTGCATTTAAAAATGAATCTGCCTGATACACAAGATTGCTTTCCCCAGCCCACCTCTAAGATTCATAAATAAATTGGGTCGTTCAGTAGTACCTAAGCTCAAAAAAATAAAAAGACATTCTAATTTATCATGATGGAAACATGATTCAACATGAAATACTTCTATATAAATGAAGATTCAGCTAAAAATCCATTAGCCTAAAGATCCACTAAAAAACAAAAATCAAAAGACACAACTTTTGATTTGTTTTGTCTTATCCTCTAGACAATTTTTAAAACATCAAACTACAGCTACATAAACCACTTTTCAAAATAAGACCCTCGATTATTGGTGCCATGAAATGGATAGGGAACAAATTTAAAATGGCATAAAAACACTAAATCTGATTTTACAGCACTTTCTTCAAAACTCTAATTAAATTAAATGCAAATAATATAAGCATGTATCAGCCAGAAAGCTTATAAGCCTTCCAAAAAAATAATTCCTTAGGAGGTTTTATATAGGACAAGACAGACATTAGAGTGAAAATATAAAAAATGGATACTTGCCTAAAACTTTGAAATAATAACCAGGCTAGCCAGATAATAATAATGAAAACAAAATGGGCTGTTTAACTTTTGCTATTAATTTATAAAGATGCATTATGTACCATGAGACAAGGCATGTGACAGATGGGACATTTAGATGCAATCATAATTTTAAGATTTAATAGATTTCTTTATAAACATTCTTTAATAAGTAACCAAGAAAGCACCATGTAAATACTAGTATAGTAGGAATAGAATTGTGAATTCTAGATTATTACTAGACATTCTTAGTATATATATTCCTGAATGTATGTTTATATTCCAAAATGGAGGCAATGATGGAGAAAAACTGTTCACTACAGTAGGGGTTAGCAAATTATGGCCTTCCAGCCAAATCTGGCTCACTGCTTGGTTTTGTAAATAAAGTTTTATTGGAACACAGCCACATCTGTTCATTTACATACTGTCTCTGGAAACTTTCATGGGGCAACAGCAGTCTAAGAGTTGTGACAGAGACCTTCTGGCCTGCAGAGGCTACAATATTTCCTCTCTTGTCCTAGACAGAAAAGTTCATAGACTCATTCAGAATTGTAATGATTCATATGTACTTTAAGATTTGCCAATGATAGTAAATTGGCAAACTAATGAAATTTTCTTCTCTTTACTTTCCACACTCAAACTAAATTATGTGTTTATTTTAGAATTTGTGGCTGATCAGTGAGCAAACACAAATAAGCAGAATCATTCACCAGAACCAGATACTCGGCAAGTTTTCATAAAAATACATGAGGCAGAGAGTAAGTAGGTACACAATGGATAATGTAAATAATAAGACACTAATTCAGAGCTTCAGGTCATCCTAAGGTGGCTGCTGAGATAACATTAGTTACTTATAGAAAGTGATCGAGCTCCCTTGGAATGTATTCATCCTCTTCCCTGTGAAATAAAGGTTCTTTGTCAAAGGCATCATGACAGTGTTAATTTAAATAAAGCTTAGAAAGTTCTATACTGGGTGGGAGATGGGCTTCTGTCTTTGGCTTTTTTTACCCCCTTATGAGAAACTCAAGGTTAAAAGCTGAAATTTTAATTTCTCAGGCCCTCTCACTGGTTTCTGAACTTGGGATGCTCAGCTGTAACAAGTAAGTAATAAAAACTGTCTGAAATATAAGATATTGGTCATAAGGGTTAAAATGAAAATAATTTCAATGATCAAAACAATTAAAAAACAAGAAATAAATTGCTTGGAGCATGTCCGTAGGTGGGTAGAATGCGCTAGAATAGGCCATTGTCTCTGGTCAAGAGAACCACCAGGGGGCGCCTCGTTTCTAAGCTTTCCCCGGGGGAACTTACTAATTGGTAACGACTCCTGGATTCAGGATCCAACTCAGAATCTTTAGAGACACCCTGAAACTGACTGATCATCTCTGAGGCTTTCAGTTCCTGCCCAAGCCTGGTCCTCAAATGCTCCAGTGGACCCTTGAAGTACAGTGGGATGGCTGTGGTCCCTAAGTTTGGGACACTGCATTTTAATTGATGTAGCCTTCAATCTACACAGGCTTTAAACACCCAGGTCTTTTTCACATGGATTGTGCTTAATTTAAGGTTTATTCCCTGAGGAACTGTTTTTGGAAAACTGGAGAATGTATTTCGGAGCTGTGAGGACCTAGGTTAGCTCTGCCTCCTACTCACAGTGTGTGACCTTGAGCAAATTACGTGACTTCCTTGGGCTTCCATTTTCCTATCTGCTAATTTGCAGGACTGTTACGATGATGAGATGGGATAACGTCTGTCAAATATCGGGCACAAGGCGGGCACTCCACACCACACACTAATGTGCTGTTCTCTTTTAATTGTATTTTAAAAAATACTTCCAGATCTTTACATTCCCTCCTGTTAAATGTCTTCTTTATTTTGGTCCATTTCTCACAGGTGGAAACCCTCTAATCTTAATTTGTTCTGCCCATCACAGGATGAACGTTTCATTCATCCCTTGGCCCAACACTTATTCTCAGGGTCAAGTGGAGCCCAGAGGTATGACAGGGCACTCTCTTTCCAGGTTGATGGCAATCTATGGATAGACACTTCTTGGGGGAACCTGTCTTGCGTGACTGTAATTTCCCCAGGCCCCCAGAGCCTCGGGTCAGCCAGGGTCAAGGGCACAGATGGCAATGGCCATCACTTGGATTCCACTTGCCCTGCCCATGGAGTCCACCCTTTTCAGGTCTCTTTGCTTTCTTGTTTGATGTCAGTGAGACCACAAGCCTTTCAGTGAGCCCTGGTGTCTCCCCACTTTGGTGGGCTTTTGGGGGCTGGTTCAGGGACATTCTTGTGCTGTCCTCACTGCTTCAGAGAGTGGCTAGTAGGGCCCAGTGTTGCCCACCTCTTGTCTGCTTCTGTCCTCACTGCTTCTCTTGAGGCGCCGCGTCCAGCTTGTGGACTGCTTTGTCCCTAGCAGGGAATGCATTTCTCTCGTCCAACCTTGGATAATCCGGCTTTGAAGTTGGGCAGACCTTCGGGGACTGCCTGACAGTAGATGTGTTTTTTATTTTTAAATTTCTTCAGCTCTTCCTACTATGTTACTTACAACAAATTCCCAGGGGTCAGCTCAGAGGACAGCTGAGGAGTGCTGCCTAGGGCCATGGCATCGCAGTTAACATGGTAACCTGGATGCCTGGTCATTGCAGAGGAACGCAGAGCCTTCCAAGCCAAGGGAGATGCCTTACCTTCTGTGTACCACAGACACGGTAAGGAGTTGGGCACCTGGTCCTTTCTCTTGAAGAGACATTGTCTCCATGGCCCAGGGGCCCATGAGTCCTCAGGTTCCTTTCGCTCTGTCTCCAGGAGGCCCCAGGCAAGCATGAGGCTGATGACTTTCTCTGGCAGCTCGGATTCCTGGGCTGGGCTCCCATACAGACCCCTACCAGGTCTCTCAATACATTTATTGACCCTGTGCTACAGGGAAGAAAGCTGAGAATTGCACATTTTGGGAAGACTTTTTATCAATAATTCTTTTCCTTAATTTTTTTTATCATTGAGGTGAAATTCACAGAACATAAAAATAACCATTTTAAAGTGACAAATCCAGTGACATTTAGCACATCGACAGCATTGTGCAACTGCCACATTCGTCTAGTTCCAAACCATTTTCGTTACCCTGAAAAGATACCCCCTGACCACGAGGCAGGTCCTTCTCCCTCCTCACTCCCTCCAGGCTTGGGGACCACCCGTGTGCATTATGTCTTTATGGATTTTAAATTCTGGATATTTGATATTAATGGAATTGTATCATATGTGACTTTTTGTGCCTGGCTTCTTTACTCAGCCTGTTTTCGAGGTTCATCCATGTGGCAGCATGTATCAGTCCTTTGTTCCTTGTTAGGGCTGCATAATATCTCATTGCACACACATGCCTGATTTATCTGCCCACTCGTCTATTGATGGGCACTTGTGTTGTTTCCCCCTTTCAGCTATCGTGAATGGTGCTGACATAAACATTCAGGTACAGATTTTTGTCTGAACACCTTTTCTTTACAAATGTTTTGATATATACCCAGGAGTGGAATTGCTGGGTCCTGGGGTAATTTTATGTGTAATTTTTTTGTGGGACCACCAATTTTTGCCCATGTTAAAATTAGTTGTCTTCTTCTTGTTGAGTTGTAAGAATTCTTTATATATTCTGGATACATATGATTTGCGAACATTTGCCCCCATTCTGTAGATTGTAGTTTCACTTTCTTCACACTATCATAATTACTTCTTTCCTCTTTTAGAAGTCAGGTTTATTGAGGTACAGTTTACATGCAATATAATTCATCCTATAAAAGTATTCAGAACCCTGACTTTTGGCAAATGTATCCAGTTGTGCAGCCACGACCACAGTCGAGATGGAACCATCTCAACACCACCACAAGTTTCTGTTCTGCCCATTAAAGTTAATCCCTTCCTGATGCTAATTACTTGTTAAGTTTTGTCATTGCACTACAAACTTTAGTTTTCTGAAAATTACCAGGGGAACATCTAGCAAACAATGCTGGAAAAATGATGCATGATTGTATCGTTTGTATTGACGCTTGCAGAGTATTGACATTTTATATTTTTAACTTACTCTTCCTTAGCACCCTGCTGCGGGGGTAACCCTTGTTTCAGTGGAGTAGACCGAGAGCCAGCAGGAAGCTCAGGTTCTCCTCCTGACGACTCACCAAGAGCACTTAGTCTGTTAGGAATGAAGGAGAACCAAATTCCACCGCAAAATACATTTCATCCAATTACTCCACATGCTATCTAAAAAGACATAGGCGGAAATATTTCTTGAGTAATGTTCTCCTCTAAAGCAAAACAGTACTAATGATTTTCTGGTTTCTGAAGAGACAGAGGAAAATTATTTAAAAAATGAAATTGGAATTTGCATGCTAGTGTGAACTTGCTTTGACCACCTGTCTATGCTTTCAGATACCTACCCTCAACTCTAAAATTCCATTTTCTTCTCTAGTGTTATCCAATTCCTTGCTGAAATGGTCCTAGAGGTGGCCTTGCACCACACCTGTGCTGCTGAGGGATCTTTAGTCATTATTTGCACCCTTTATTTTAGCTAGGTGGAGTAGGTCCAGATACATGAAACCTAAAAAACCTGGTCCAAATAGAATTGATACACAGAGGGAGGTTTCACCAGACAGGCCTCAAGAGGAAAAGAAGAAATCTGGGCTGTTGGGTGTTATCAGGACACTCAGCTGGGTAGATGAGAGAGAGAATCCCCTCCAGATCCTACACTGGGAAGTTAGTGTTCTGTGGTGCTAAGACAGTTAATGGAATTGATGCTTTGAGACTCAAGCCAAGAGTGTTGGGCTCTGAGTGTCCAGGATAAAACGAAGCAGCAGCATGGTATGGCTCCACAGGCATGCCAATGGGTCGTGGTGTTTATGTCATTTGCTACTTCGTATCAAAATGATCTGTTTGCATGATTGTCATCCCATTAGACTGCCATCTCTTCAAGGACAGGGCCACTTTCATGTGGCCTGGTTCCCTAATGTCTCTGTGGTATCTGAACGGAAGTCACTCAGATGACATCAGGTAACGTCATGTACCTGTGCAGAGGGTCACTTGGGGCATGCTTCCAAGGGCTCAGGTGCACTGTCTTCTGCACGCACCTGGCTTGCAAACACCAGAGGCCCAGTGATACCATCTGTGGGCTTCCTATCCTTCTCGACCCTTCTGTCACATACCTGTGAGCTCTTAAGGTACCTTGATTTAAACTTTGAACCTGGCCAGTGGATACGTAGTCCTGAAGGCCAAAATGTTCAGGTTAATAAAGGAGAAGTTAGTTATTTATGGACAGCTTGATGGAAGGCATGATCTTGGATTAGATACCGGGCCAGAAAAGTGTTGCTATAAAAGACAATGTTGAGACAGTCAGGGAAGCAGATATGTGCTTTATTCATCTGCTCTCTAGATCTGCTTTTTCTTTCATTTTCTCCCCTGGTTCTAACAGTAGAGTAGATAAGAGTATTATATCAATGTAGAATTTCCTGAATGTGATAACTGTATTGCCATTATATGAGAGAATGTCCTTTTTCTTAGAAAATGTACATTGAGGTATTTAGGGATAAAGGGACATGATGTATGCAATTTAATCTCAAATGGTTCAGACAGCGAGAGAATGAGAAAGTGAATGCAGCAAAATGCTATCATTGGTGAATTTGGGTAAAGGGTTTTGGGAACTCTTTGTACCATTCTTGCACTTTATGTAAGTTTAAAGATTTTCCAAATAAAAAGTGAATAAGAAGGTAGTCATTTCTAAGACCATTAAACCTTTTCTTGGATGCATTGTGGCCTTTTCTCACAGACCACAGAGAGCCAGGACTTCCTCGCTGGAGCAAGATCATCAATATCATCCCCCTGGGACCCCCAGTGGATGCCTGCCGCCATGGGTAGTGTTGGATTCCATATATCCTGCATCTTTTCCTACCCACACACCTGTGATAAAGGTTAATTTATAAATCAGGCACATAAGGGATTCACAACAATAACTAATAATAAAATAGAACAATTATAACCACATACTGTATTAAAAGTGATATGAATGCGGTCTCTCTCTCTCAAAATAGCTCATGGCACTGCATTTGCCCTCCTTGTGACGATGTGGGATGATAAAGGGCCCCCGTGATGAGACGCAGTGAGGTGGACGGCGTGGCTCCGGCTGCTATGGGCCTCCTGCTTCGTCAGGAGGAGGAGCGTTCTGCTTCTGGACACAGGTGGGCAAAGGGCAGGAGCTGAAATGGAGGAAAGTGAGCCTGCGGACAAGGGGCGGCTGGGCCTTGACGTTCCCCACCCTGCGGTTCCTCTTCCTTTTCATTCCAGATTCTGGCATCCTCTCCTGATCTAAATACGGACACGGCTCCCACTGGCATTCCTTTTCTCTACATTTCTTGGGGGTCTCAACTCTGCTCATGGCTTTGAATCACTTGCCCTTGGGAGGGTCACCGAGAACTTCTAATTGGAAATCAGATGAACGGTTTCCAAACGCTGTCACACTGGCCTCTCTGGAAGCTGTGTGACCTGGGTTAAGAGTGATAGCGAACATTTACAGAGCACATATAATGGCAGGTTCTGCTCTAGGCACTTTACATGTAATTGCTAATTTAATTCTCTGCACAGTCCTAGAGGTCAATATCATTATCTGTTTTAGTCCATTTAGCTGCTGCAAAATGCCAGAAGCTCCAAGAATTTTGCCTGGCATGCTTACTCTAGCTTCAGGGCTCAGTTTAGCTGTGACTTACTCATTGCCTCCACTTCTCTGCCGTGAGAAGGCTGGCCAGGCTAGAGTGTGTCAGCAGAGCTGAACCTGGGCAGAACCTGGGGAGAAATGATTTTTGCTTAGCTGTGGAGAGTGAAGGAACTATTCAAAATTGGTAACAATGTGATACTTTTCATCAGTGTACTCTTTTCAAAGATTGTTCCCAAATTGAATCTGAGTCATTTTGGGGATCCAAAATATCAATCTGAATGATTGGATGTGGCTCTGAAATGTGTTCTCAAAGAGCCCCTTGTAAATTTCCATGAGCCACTGTTATCCTGTCATATGATGGCAGGAATCTATCAGGGTTACCCCATGTGCACAAGAAAGGGCTATCTAGAATCTAATTTTCTCTCTAACTCTATCCATAAGCAAGTGGCACCATTTATTATTTTGCATAAATCAGCCCTGAGACCAAATTCTCCTTTAAATGTGCCCTTCAATCTTTTCTAATACTGCTTTAAATAGCCTCAATAGCTTGAAATAGTTCTATGGCCTCTGCATTTGGGGAGGGAGAGAGGGGCCAGAGGGAGAAGAGAAAGGAGGGTCTTGATAGGGGAAAGGACAGCTCCCTCACCAGCACAGCTGTCCAGCTCCAGGTAGAACATCTGGATGAAAAGCAAGAATCAACTCAATGGCCAGCCTCTTCTCAACTTGGCCAGGTGCCTTTTTGTATTCTCCTTTAAAATGTTTTTTGGAGACTAGGGAATTGTAGGTCTGCATTAGTTGCCATTAGGAAAACTCGTACAGGAATTTATTCTCTAGTAACTTGACTGGGAGAGTGGCCCGGATCCATGGGTCCTTAATAAATGGTAGTGAGAGACTGGGGCCCTGATGAAGACTGATACTAAGTGGGCCATAGGCTTCCTGTGGCTCTAATGGGAGTAATGTTGTATTTAGCATAATGGCAATATGGAATATCCACTTCCTTCTCCCAGCCATAGTTTCACTATTATAATATTATAATGTGATTCTCTCTTGTTTATCCCCTTATTTTTTATAGTTAAAATTTTAATTTGGTGTTTAAATGCAATTTGAATACTGCCTAGAGCTCTCCAGAGGCAAGGAGATATCAATTCTGCAGAACAGAATATATGTAATTCTCACACAGCGTTCAATGGTGAATGGGAGCACGCCAATGGCGTGACTGGGCGTCTAGGAGCTCCTACCGTCAACTTCAAAAGCACAGTCATGAGCAATGAGACACCGATAAAAATAAACATTTCTCTCCTTCCAAATTCAGTTACCAGAGTGGAAAATCAACTTGTTATCTTTTCTTGCCATACTTTATGGGATGAAAATCTGGTCTTTAAAAAATATTTAGGAGTAAAATAGCCTGGTTTCTTCTCTCTGTTCAGCTCTGGGCTGAATTTCTGTGCAGGTAAATCAACTGTAAAACTTAATCCTTTCCTGCTTGATTCTGGATGCTGTGCTTGGGGACAGATCATATTCCTGTTGTCTTTTGCTTGTCATTCTCAGTCCAGTGACTTCTCCTCTCAAACTTCAATCCAGAGTTAATTTTAATTTGCATTCCCAGCATTTGATGTCCTTGAATGAAATCAGAAATGGCAAACAACTTTGAGAACTCTGTGCTCATATGGTAATGAGTGTTTGCCTATTGGACGTTTTCAGTTTTGGTTCAATTATAGCTGATACTGGTTTTGGAAATGAAAAAAAATATCCCAAGGAGATGTCAGCAACATATATCAATTACTCCGCAGACGAGCTGAATGCCTCATGTGTGCCAGGGCTTATGCTGACAATAAGGTCACAGAGGGCAACCTAAGACTCCTGCACGTGGGGAGCTTCCTGTTACATAGGAAACCCTGAGAAAGTGAGCCAGCGATCCCCTCAGTACTACATGGACCATGGTGGTTGGTGGTATGGAAAACCAGTTGCTTCTGTGGGTAACTGTGGGTACCAGAACCTGATGAGTAGCTTCGAATCCAGGCTGTATCAGTTAATATCTCTGGGTTCTGAACATGTGATTTAATCCTGGTCAGTCTCAGTTTCCTCCTCTGTGGAATGAGAATATTCATGCTTCTAAATTCATTGTGAGAATTAAATGAGTCACTGCATGTACAGTACTTAGCCCAATGCTCAGTGTATCAGCACAGCTCAGAAATTTTGGCTGTTGTTTTTATTATTATCAGTATATTCAAGGTGCCATGGGAGTTGGAGGGGATACATCTAACTCTGAGGTTTCATAGAGGAGGCGATATCTAAAAAGGATCTTGAGGGATGAGTAGGAGTTTATCAAGAGGGTAAGGAAGGGCATTCTTGGAATAGCACTTGCAGCTGTCAAACAAATGGGAAGCAGCGTGGTATGTTTAGGAACTACAAGTTCAAGAGGATTCAGCACTTCAAGGGTGCCTCTTCGGCGGCAGGCATGCGTCTGGGCGCTGGGAATTCAGTGGAGAAAGCAGACCTGGTGTCCACTGTCATGACACTTATATTCCAATGTGGAAAAGAGTCAATAAACAAAGAAATACAGATATTTATGAGACAATTTCAGGTAGTGATACATATTATTTGCATAAGTTCTCTTCAGGAGCCCGCTGCAATAAAGCAGGGATGTAGAGACTTATTGAGTGAAAGGGTGTCCCAAACACCCCTTTATCTGCCCGGAGGAGGAGTGTGTGTGGAGGGGCGGTGGCGGCGGTGAGGGGGGAGTGATTGGCTGTGAGGTCAGTGAAGAAGGAAGGCACTGGGTCATGAAGGACTTGCCATATGCCAAGGGGTTTTTGCCCTTGACTGTAGGTTAATGATCCCCACATTTTGTTGTATTTGCAGAAATTACACACCTCCCACGTGATTATTTATTTAAAATGTTTATTCAATAAACTCACCTTTTTAGCATCTAGAAAAACAAATACATTTATTTTTAAAAGGAGGCATCACAATGCATCTGCAAATGGAAGGTCGGGATTACTTTTTGTGAAATCAGCAAGTGGTTAAAACAGAACTCCAACAATAAAACAATTGTTTAACTGCATGTTGGGTAAAACCACCTGGAGTAGAACTGTTGGCAACTTCCCTACCCACTAGGTTGACATTGGTGAGGTCAGTGGAGAGTCTCACTGGGCAGAGCGGTGACATGACCTTTGATGGCCAGCAGGTGGAGTGGGGGGTGGGCGTCACCAAGACGCAAGGATGGTGCAGGGGAGCGGGTGGTGGCTCCGACAGAGGGAGTGTCTGGAAGGAAGTGGGCCAAGCAGATCCAAGAGATGCTTTGAGGTTGAATGGACAGACCATGGAACCAATTGGGTGGAGGGATGAAGGGGAGGGAGGAACCTAGGAAGCTGTCCAGGTTTTTGGCTGAGGTGCTGTCAAGAAATGAGTATTTTCATGTTTATACACAGTTAGGGCTGTCTGAGCAAACATTATTGGCATCTGGGCTGATGAATAAGCTTTGGAAGTTGAATGGTGTTAGACCTGGACCCACTGGCCCCCCATTCAAGGGATATTAAACCAATACTATAGACCAGATGGACCTACCAGACATTACAGAACATTCCATCCAACAGCGACAGAAGACACAAGGGCACATGGAACATTCTCCAGGATAGAGCATATATTGGCCGCAAAGGAAGTCTTAACACATCTAAGAAGACTGAAGTCATATCAAGCTTCTTTTCTGACCACACTGATCTGAAGCTAGAAATCAGTTATAGGAGGAAAACTGGGAAATTCACAAACACATGGAAATCAAACAGCACTCTCCTCAACAGCTACTGGGTCAAAGAAGAGATCAAAAGGGAAATCAGAAAATATCTTGAGATAAATGAACTTGGACACACAATGTACCAAAACTTATGGAATGCGAAAAAACTCAAAACAGTTCTAAGGGGGGAGTTTATAGCAATAGAAGCCTACGTGAAGAAAAGAGAAGGAGCTCAAATAAACTACCTAACTTTACGTGTCAAGGACTAGAAAAAGAAAAATAAACTAAGCCCAAAGGGTACAAACTTCTAAGTTCTGGGGACTGAATGCACAGCAGGGTGCCTAGCTATGCAGGAGTACGGTATCATTCGCCTAAAATGTGCTAACAGTCCATCTTGACTGTTCTCACCGCATGCATGAGAAAAGGGGACCGTGAAGCGATGCAGGTGTTGACAAACGTTTTTGTGCTAATCATTTCACAATGTATGAAAATGGTGTGCCCAATCAGCACGCACACTTTACTCCTTAAACTCATACAATGCTATACATCAATCCATCTCCACAAAGCTGGAAAAAACCCTTCTCTCCTTCAGAGCCAAATACTTGCATTTTGGGGTAGAGACTTCTCTCTTCACCTTCCTAAGGGAATAGTGTATATTCTAAAGGATCAAAAGACATTGGGAAGCAAAGGTTCTCTCTCACAGGGGAGGGTCAGCATGCAACCACCATCTGTACACTCCCAGGCTCATGATTTTGGGGCTCCTGTCTTGCAGTGCAGGTCTCTGTACAGACAGAGTGGCACTGGATTCTCTTTGGGTTCCTGTGGGCACTGGGCATGACAGTCTAGGCAGTTCCTGCTGGGAGGGATAACTGTGCTGTCTCCTCCAAAAACTCAGGTTTGCTTCCAGAATAAAAACGAAAGTCTCCAGATAATAAAAGCTTCTGAGCAGCAGGTGGGAGAGATCCCATAACTTCTAGATACAGAATTTCAGAGCTCTGAACGTGATTCCTCATTATCTTGCTTGACCTTCTTGAAAGTTCAGAGCTGGCAGGGCAGCTATGAGGCTACCTTACCAGTGAGACTCTGAAGGTGAGGTCAGACTGCTGGTAAACAGAGCTGTCTGCTTGCCAGCCACTCTGCCTGCCAGGGGATGTCGGGCAACACCTGGAGAGGTTTGGGTAGTCACAGCTCGGGGGAGGGTGCCCCTGGCTTCTGGTGGGTGGAGGTGGGAAGGCTGCTGAGCGCCCTACTGCACTCAGGCTGGCCCCATAGCCAGTCGGTGTTGCCTAGATTGAGAACCTGCTTCTTGACCCTTCCTGCTCCAGCCCAGCACCTCTCTGTGACTCCACTGGCCTACTCTGTTCTGCAACTTTCATTCTGTCTTGATTAAAAGGGAAAACCAACCTGCCAATCACACCCTTCAGAAGGTACCCTTGACTGTAAATGTAACCTTTTTGAAGTTTTTTTTAGCATATAAATAATCCCTGCCTTAATTATAATGTTCTGCCAGGTAATGTCTAACTCAGCCCTAACTGAGAGCATTATATATCCTGTTTTCCTCAGGAGCCATTATACCAAAATAAAAAGACAGAGAGGCCTACCGGGTAAGGCAGCAGGCCAGGCTGCCAGCACCTTGGAGAGCCCTTTGAGGAGGAGGGCTCATTTGTCTCTCCCTAGCTCCCTGCCACCCATTCCCAGGCCCTTTCTTCCTGGGAGCATCTGGGCTCTGGCACCCCCTTGACCCTCTCCTTGGCAGGCCTCCTGACAACCTTGTGATCCCAACAGGATGAGCATCGCTCAGCCCAACCCCTTGGCCACCACGCTGTACATTTCACGCTGAGATTAAGTGTTTGGAGAGCTGAGCCTTCTAAGCTGGTGGATGGACACGGGTTCTTGGAGAGCTGGCTTAATGAGAGCAGGTGGCGTTTTATAATTAGCCAAGGGTTTTTGGCTTCATCCTGGCCTCAGCTACTCCCTAGGTCTTATCACAAACCTTCTGCTATAGTTTCATTTGATTTAATGTCAGCTTAGTTTCTTTTTGGTTATTGTTAATTTCTCTGGGGTTTTGAGGCTTAGGGTGAGGGGACCGTGGTGATGAGCAGCAGCTTGGAAACCTCAGAGACAGTGAGATCAGATCTCATGTTGGGGGTGAATTTGCTGTGACCCAGAGTGGCCACTATCCTTGCCATTCCTCAGTTTCCCTCATGAAAGTCCACTTCTCTTTATCTATCTACTGGTCAAGAAGATGCCCTAGTGATGCACTAGACTTCTTAGGACATAAGATGCTGCCCCCTAATGGGATCACAAAAAACCCCAAACAGCCCAGGCAATCTTGAGAAAGAAGGAAAAATTGGGGAGTATCATGACCATGAACAATCAAACTATGCTACAAAGCTACACTATTTAAAACAGTATGGCACTAGCCCAAGAAGAGATACAATAACCAATGGAACAGACTAGAGAGCCCAGAAATAAACCCAAACCCATATGACCAATTAATATATGAAAAACAAGGCAAGAATATACAATGGGGAAAAGACAGTCTCTTCAATAATGGTGAGGGAAAATTGGACAGCTACATGCAAAAGAATGAAACTGGGTCACGCCTTCCACCATCCATAAAAGCAAACTCAAAATGGATTACAGACCTAAATATAAGATGAAATCATAGAACTCCTAGAAGAAAAGGTAGGCAGTAAACTCTAGAACATTAGCACTAATATATTTTTTTCTGGATATATTTCCCCAGGAAAGGGAGAAAAAAGCAAAAATAAGTAAGTAGGACTACATCAACCTAAAAAGCTTCTGCACAGCATAGGACACCATCAACATAATGAAAAGGCAACTTACCATTTGGGAGAATATATTTGCAAATGGTATATCCAATAAGGGGTTGATATCCAAAATATATAAAGAACTCATACAACTCAACAAGAACAAAAAATCCCAAATAATCCAATTAAAAAATGGTAAGAGGACCTGAATAGACATTTTTCCAAAGAAGACATACAGATGGCCAACAGGCACATGCAAAGGTGCTCCACATTGCTAATCATCATGGAAATGCAAATCAAAACCATGATGAGATATGACCTCACACCAGTCAGAATGACCATTATCCAAAAGACAAGGAATAACAAGTGTTGGTGAGGATGTGGAAAAAAGGGAATTCTCCTATGCTGTTGGTGGGAATGTAAGTTGGTGCAGTCACTATGGACAACAATATGGAGGTTCCTCAAAAAATTAAAAATAAAAAAGACTGTAGGATGTAGTAATTCCTTTCTGGGAAGTTTTCCAAAGAAAACAAAATAAATAATCTGAAAAGATACATGTACTCCTATGTTCATTGCAGCATTATTTACGGTAGCCAAATATGGAAACAACCTAATGCCCATTGGTAGATGAATGGATAAAGAAGAGATAGTACATATATGCAATGGAATATTACTCAGCCATAAAAAAGAATGAAATCTTGCCATTTGTGACAACATGGATGGACCTAGAGGCTATTATCCTAAGTGAAATAAGTCAGACAGAGGCAAATACCATATGATTTTATTTATATGTGGTATCTAAAATACAAAACAAAGAAAGAAAACAGAAATAGATTCATAAACACAGAGAACAGACTGGTGGTTGCCATAGGGGAGGGTTTTGGGGGGATGCATGAAATAGGAGAAGGGGGAGAAACTTAGTGAGAATGTTTGATCATCTTGATCTGGGTGATGGTTATATGAGCGTATGCACGTGTCAAAACTCATCAAGCAGCACACTAGGACTTGTGCATTTTACTGTATGTACATTACTATTAAAAAAAAGATGCTTTCCTCTATCTCTTCTTCTAAAGAGGAGAAGGCTTTCCTGGGTCCACTCAGCATCCTGATTTGTCTGCATCCCTTCTGCACCATGATTCCTCAGTCCACAGAATATTGATCAAACCCCTTCTCTGAAAGTTTCCATGCTCCTCATTAATGTAAAAGTCACAGCAATTAAGTGTGGGATCCAGGTTCTGGATTCTCCCTGACCTGGGGACTAAGAAGAAGGGGAAGGGGACACGTGGCTCACCCACTTGCTACCACTGCTGATGCGTTAACCTGTGTTCTGGGGGGGAGGCCTCAGGCTGCCCGTGGGCATTGGGCCCCATAACTCTTCTCCGGAGGAGGCTGGATGCTCGTCCTGTGTTCAGTTTCTGTGCTGTGTAGCAAATAACCGCATGTCCAGGGGCTCACACAACACATGTATTTCTTAGCTCATGGTCTCCGTGCGTCTGGCTTTGCTGCATCCTCTGCTCGGGGTCTCACGGCTGCGATCAGAGTCGGCCAGGCTGTGTTTCCATCTGGCGTTTGGGCTCTCCTGGCAAGCTCATATGGTGGTTGGCAGAATTCAGAGTCCATTTCCTTGGGGTGGTAGGACTGAGGGCCCAGCTTTTTGCTGGCTGCTGGCTGCTCTCAGGGCCTAGAGGACGCCTGCCGTTCCTGGCTACTGTGGTTGAGTCACATCCCCAGAAGATGTTGAAATCCCCAACCACATACCTGTGAAGGTGACTTTACTTGGAGATAAGGACATCACAGGTGATTAAGGTAAGACCAGTTTATAGGGTGACCCTAATCCAACATGACTGTATCCTTCTAAAAAGGGGAAATATGGGCATAAAGGCAGACATAAATACATTTCTATTGTTTAAACCACACAATTTGAGGTGTTTTGTTATGGCAGCCCTGGGAAACGAATACTCCTGCCCTGTGGGCTTCCACCCATGGCGGCCCACTCCGTCAAGGAGGCAGGGGGCACCTTTCTCTGTGGTCCGCCAGTATGGAGTCTTACGTGATGTAACCCGATCAGGGAGTGACCTCCCACCACCTTGGCTAAGTTCTGTGGGTTAGAAGCGAGTCACAGGACTTATGCACAGGAGGGTTCTACAAAGATGGGACTCCAGGAGCAGGTCAGTGGGACTAGGAACAGGTCACCCTCTTTGGCGATCCCACCCAGAAGCTGGCCCACGTAGGGTCAGGGCTTCAAGAAAGCTGGTCCACGACCAAGTTCTCAATCCAAGGTGAAACAAGGGGGAAAAGCACGTGGTAGTGGGATCCATCCAGTGAGAACTACTCCATTTAAAGGGATATCTGCTTTTTCCATATGAAGCTGTCCCCGCTTTAAGGAAATAATGGTAACAATGGAATGTATAGGTCATTTGGAGGTCTATATTTGGCAAAACTAAAGCTGGAAACTTAATATCAGTTCCCCAAAATGAAGAACATGTTTGACACCAGACGGTAAACCCGGCTGTCTGAGAATCCCGGCCTAGAGCAAGAGGCTGCATTCTAGACAAAGAGAGGCTCCTGGTTGCCCGACCCCACAGTCACGCGGCCTGCCTCTGTGCGGAGCCGAGCTGAGCTGGCTGTGATTTGGAAAGAGCCAGCCCCGTGCTCGCTCTCTCCATTCCCAGAACCCAGCCCTCGCTGGGAAGGCACCCAGCCCCCTGCAGAATCTTTCCTAGAGTGGGATTTAGCATCGTGTTCTGGGCTTTTGTCCACCGTCAATAGGAGCAATGGCCATTTTCTGAGACACTGCCCTCAAAAACACCATCTGTTAGGCTGTACTCTGCCCCTCATTCAGAGCCTTTGGGATAAAGTCTCTTTAAAGCTAGGGCTTGGAAAAAGTTTGCTTTTGTTGGCAAATGTGTATGTATTTTTTCTCCTTTAGACAGTAAGAGCTCTGTGACAATTAGAATTGTGTTTCCCTTTTTGGCAGTGCCTTCCAGGAAGCTTGGAGAAAGCTGTTGCATTGAACTGGTGGTTCTGCACAGCTGAGGTTGTAGGAGACCCCCAGCTGCCGCCCCGGCACCCTCCCATTGTACTCGTTTGGGCTTCTCTTCGGAGTTTTATGGGTCGATGGTATCTGACTTCTAGTCATAAGTCAACTCGAGTCCTTTGGGGAAGCATATGGGTATAAATAGGTAAGTTCCTCAGAGTCACTATAAGGATTACTATGATTATGTATGTGAGAATGTTCCATGAAGAGTCCGTCATGAAACATCCCATGCACGTACACATGTGCATACACACATACCCCTATATCCAGTGTTACGTGATGGTCAGAAGGGGTCTTGAGCCGTCATAGTGGGAGGGCCTTCTGAAGCTCGAACACGGAATGTACTAGGTTTCCATCTTGTTTAATTTGTGATTCTTAACAGGTCTTTTCATCCCTGTGGATACATCCTTTCTCTCTGCACAGATGTCAGGCTTCTCCGCTCCCTCCATGGTGTTCCTGCTTCCGGTCTAGGTTCTGGTTCCCCTAGAAGTCAAGTCTGAGACGGAGGTTCAAGCGTAAGTAGCTTATTTGGGAGGGGAGGGAATTGCTGCTTGAGGAGTGTGTGTAGAGGTTGAATTGTTTCCCCCAAATGACGTGTCCACATCTGAACCCCCAGTTCCTGTCAGTGTGACCTTATTTCCAAATTAACTGCTTTAATTATAGATGAGACTAACTAAGATCTCGAGGTGAGATCATCCTGGATTTAGGGTGGGCCCGGCCTGTGACGACCCTTGTCCTTCCGAGAGACGGCAGGGGATCTGAGGCACAGGGACACAGGGAGAAGCCCTGTGAGGAGAGAGGCAGAGGCTGGAGTGATGGGGCCCCAGGAGCCCCCGGGGGCTAGGTGGGGCAGGTTTCCTGCTGAAATAATGACTTTGAACTTCTGGGCTTCAGACCCTGAGAGAATGCTTTTCTGTTGTTTGAGCCGCGCAGTTCGTGGTGCCTCTGTTGTGGCAGCCCTGGGACACTCACGAGGGTGTGAGACACGGAGGGGAAGGCCGCCCTGCAGGGTGTGCCACCAGCCATCGTGCACCTCAGAGCTGTCCTGGCCAGTGGCGAGCGGGCTGGGGTGTTTGTGTCCCCCTCCTACCAGTCACTGCCTGAGGGTGGCTCCCGAGGGGTGTTGTGGTTTGGCATTTCTGGCCTACTGTCAAGTTGGAGAACTTACTTCAGTGGCCCAAGAAAGGCCCCTGAAAAGAAATGCAGGGGCTCAAACGGGTGGGCTGGGGGGCCCTGGGATGTCCATCCCCCATCCCATCCTTGCCAGCCACTCCGGCCCTCACCTTCCCTTTCCATTTTGTGCCAGGTGATCTGAACACCTTGTCCCCCAGTATGCCAGCTCCCCTTGGAATCTGGGACTTAACTCCGGGTCCCTCCTGTCCGGACGGATGCTCTCACTGGCTATGGGCCTGACCCCGCCCCCCACCCCCCCTTCTCTCTGGCTCTCTGCGGGGAGCCACGGTGTAGCGCCACCTTGGCTCTTCTCTCTTGCAACACGAAGTGCCAGGATGGCGTGGCTGCAGGGCTGTCAGGTCCAGGGGGCCGCCCACTCCTGCTCTTTCCCTCCTGTATGTTGCAGCTTTGGAAGGGCACAGGGTGGGGGCCAGAAGCATGTGTCTCCTAAGGAGCTTCCTGAAGTTCCCCCAGTCGCTGAGGCTGGCATCTCTGGGGAGTGGGGTCCCGCCTTGGAATGGGACACAGTCCTCCCTCTGCCCCAGGTGCTGCTCTGTGACGGGACTGGGAAGTTTTCCTGGGGCTGCCGGGACAAAGGCCACGACTCAGTGGCTTAAACAACAGATACTTTCCTGTCGTTTTGGAGGCCCGAGGTTCAGAATGAGGCCCAAGGTATTGGCAGGGCCGTCTTACCCTCAGGAGCCTTTGGGGAAGAGTCCGCTCCCTGCCCCTCCCAGGGCTGCTGGGAGTCCTTCTGCTCCCTGGCTGGTGGCGGCTCGCCATCTCTGCCTCCGGGGTCCCTGGGCCCCTCCTTCTGAGCTTCTGTCTCTGCGTCCCTCCTCCTCTCGTGAGGACACCAGTCATGGGGGATGTGGGGCCTGCCTACTCCACTACGGCCCCACCTTAACTCATTACACCTGCAGTGACCTTATTTCCAAACACGGCCACATTCTTAGGTTCAGGGGAGGACATGAACTTTGGAGAGACATCACCCAGCCAAGCCCAGGGATCAAGTCTGCGGGTCAGGGAATTAGCTGTCTGTCCACAGTTTTAGCAGAACCGCCTCTTCCTCCAGGCAGCCTCCCCTGACCCGCCCAAACCCAGTTAGGTGCCCTCCGAGGAGCACTCCGAGCCTGCTGTCCTTCCCAGCATGGTGCCATGTGACAACTCGCCCTCCCGGGGCAGAGGGCAGGGGCTCTATCTGGGTCTTCCCCTGACCTCTAACCCTTGGGGCTCACCTCTGACTCAGTGGCAGGAAGGGCAGACTCTTAAAACCGAGGGAAGTGGGTCTCCTGGCCCACAGGATGCACAGAGTTGGGCCAGCTCTGGCTCCGGGCTCAGGGCTCTGGGCTCCAGCTCGCTCGTGCCCCCCTGCTGGCGTCAGCCTCAGGTGGGGAGGAGAGGGCGGCCTCAGTTCCAGACAGGCCTCTTCCAGAGGGGACGTTCCGCATCTCCTGTTGTGTCAGGGCGGGTCACATGCCTTTGGTCAATCAGTCGCTGGCAAAGGCCCAGCTTGGTTCCTTCTGAAGGTGTGAGGGGCGGTTGTGCCTCTGTCCTACCTGCAGGTGGCTGTCTTCATTTCCCTTGGCATTTGCTCTGGACACCTGTCTGGGGCCAAGTTCCTGCTTGGTATAAAGATACCAGTCATAAGGATTAGGAGCCTGCCCATTCCAGGACTTCATCTTAACTAATTATCCCTGCAATTATCCTGTTTCCAAAGGAGGCCACATACTAAGGTCCTGAGGGTTAGGACTTCATCGTATGAGCTTGTGGGACACAATTCAACTCGTAACGCCTACCAGGACATTTTGGAGGAGGAGATGACACCCACCATTCAATGGGCTCTAACCATATGGCTGGGTTTGGGCCAAGCCCTTGACAATGTCCACTATCCCCTGTCCTTTCACAGAGAAGTAACCAAAGCTGAATAGCTTGCGTAAGGTCACAGAAGAAATCAGCTGAGACAGGTATCAAAGCTTTGAAAATCCCACTGTCAGGGCATGAAAAGCTAGCTTATGGTATCGAATGATATTGGCTACCTGCTGGAATGACCTAAGGACCAGAATGTTCCTAGAACGTCCCTGGGGAGAGATTACTTGAAAGGAAGCAATCCAGGAAGGCTTCACAGAGGAGGTGAGATCTGGGCCAGGCCTTAGAGCAGAATCTTTTGTGCACTAGTATGAAATCAAGGAAATATAGAAATGAGCTGCAACTATTTTTATCATAAAAAATGATTCTATTTTTTTATCTTTGTATTACAGAAATGATCAAGCATACACCAAAGCTGAGAGAATAATATAATAAATCCCCATGGGCTCACCACCCAGATTCTATGATTTTCAATATTTTGTCAATCTGTTTTATCTACTCCTCTGTTTTCTGGACTATTTTGAAGCCAATCCTACATAGTGTATTATTTTACTTACCAAGACTGTTGGATGATCTCTCTATCAATGGGAGATACAATTCTGCTGTTACCACTAAAACAATGAACAAAAACATCATCTGATATCCAGGCACTCACATTTCCCTGATGATTTCAAAATATTCTTTTCACAGTTCATCTACTAGGACAATTGTTGACAGACACAGCTGACATCTTGCAGTTGACTGATGTGTCTCTTATATTTCTTTTAGTCTGGAAATGTGTCACCACCCACCCCCTGCCTTGTTTTCTTTTGCAATTTCTTTGTTTAAGGAGCTGACCATTTATCCTATGGCAGGTCCCAGAGTCCAGACTTGGCCGTTGCTTCCTTGCGATGTTATTTTACGTCCTTCATCCCTCATTTCCTGAAGACTGGTAGTCAGCTCTATAGGCCACATTTGACTTAAGGTCAAGTTGTTTTGCCCAGAATACATCAAGGTACCCATATTTATTAGTTTTCTCTTTTCATTCTTCTGTGTTCTTTTTGGAAATGTAATCGCATACATATATATTCTCCCACTTCTTCCACAAAAAGCAGAATATTATTAGTGTTGTTCTGCACCTTGTTCTTGTTTTTCCACTTAATAGATACTGGAAGTCACTCTGTACTGATAGGCAAAGATGTTCATCACTTTTTTACAGCTGCATATACTCTACTGTTTGGATTTACTGCAGCGTGTTTGGCTGGTCCCCTATTGATGGACATTGGCCACGTCGAGCCTGTTGCACTTACAAATACCATATTAATATTAAAAGTTGTGGTGCCACGTCTCATGAGAAAAAAGCACATTTTTTTCACTTAGTTTATGGTTAAACGGAATGATGCCAGTGAGAAGCACTATTCTGGTCTTCACCACTAAAATGGTACAGTCTGGACACATATGATTGGGGATCAAGAAAGACTGCTTGGTTTCAAGAGGCAAAACAGGGTGGTGGTCTAGAGCTGGGGCTTGGAAGCAGGAGGGCCTGAATGCAGATCCTGGCCATGCCAGGACCCAGCTATGGGGCTCTGAGCAGGAGGCCTTACCCTTCTGAGTCTCCAGTCCAGCAAATGTGAAACAGGAGATGACAGGGCTGCACCCTCCTGGTGACACCATGTTTTCTGTCAAAATCAAATGAGATATCCCACCATGGCCCTTATCACATAGTAAGTGCAGTGCAAAATTACGCATTGCTATCATCATATTTTCTCTGATTTGAATACTTCTTCATAAAACCAGGAGGCCCTAGATGAAGAATGAGATGAAGGTGTGAGGCTGTCGTAAGTCGGGGGTGGGCTGGCACACCTGGGGCTCCCAGGCCCCGTCCACCCCTGGCACAGGTAGGGGAGTGACAGGAGACCAGCGGCAAGTGCTCCCTGAAGAACCTATTCTTTCTGTTTTTGTTTTGGAAACATAAACACCAGCAATGCTTCTCTATTCCTGCAGGAGTGTGTCTAAATAAAGATTGGTCTTGTCCTGCAATTTCTTGGCTCTCAAAAGTCACCAGTTGCTTCCAGTCCCCCACCCCCTTCTTTGGCTGACCAGAGCCACAATCCTGAGTTAATGAGGGCAGCCGTCTGTCCCCTGACTGGCTTCCAGGCCAAGCCACGGTCATTCAGATCCTCCTTGGAGCCTGTTCCTCCACCACCCTGACCTCAGAGCAGCCTGGAAGCTCTGGTTCAGGAACGTGTCACTTTCCAAGAAAGCAGCTGGCTCCTGCCAAGAAAGAACACCATCATCCCTCCCCTCAGCTGACCTCCAGGAGAGCTGGCATGAAGGAGCAGGCATCAGGACAGGCTGGCCGAGCCAGAGAAACATGATTGGGACAGGCATGTTTCCACCGGTTCTCCTGTGCCTGCAGAAGGCCTCTAGGGCTCTGAGCTGGGCCTCCAGGGCTTTCGGGGTCACCGTGCAATGGAAAGGCTGTGGCAGGCAGAGCACTGTCCCGGGCCCAAGGCAGGGAGGGCAGAGCGGCAAGTGTGTGCCCATCCGCATGGTGAGGTGCCCTCCCCAGAGGATCAGTCTAAGCTGGGCCTGCCTGCTGACCAAAGGCCAAGTGACCCACCCTGACACGGCACGAGGGGCTGGGGAACGTCCCCTCTGGAAGAGGCCTGCCTGGAACTGAGGCTGCCCTCTCCTCCCCACCTGAGGCTGACGCCAGCATGGGGGCACGAGTGAGCCGGATCCCGGAGCCCTGAGCCTGGAGCCAGAGCTGGCCCAACTCTGTGCATCCTGTGGGCCAGGAGACCCACTTCCCTCGGTTTTAAGAGTCTGCCCTTCCTGCCACTGAGTCAGAGGTGAGCCCCAAGGGTTAGAGGTCAGGGGAAGACCCAGATAGAGCCCCTGCCCTCTGCCCCGGGAGGGCGAGTTGTCACACGGCACCATGCTGGGAAGGACAGCAGGCTCAGAGTGCTCCTCGGAGGGCACCTAACTGGGTTTGGGCGGGTCGGGGGAGGCTGCCTGGAGGAAGAGGCGGTTCTGCTAAAACTGTGGACAGACAGCTAATTCCCTGACCCGCAGACTTGATCCCTGGGCTTGGCTGGGTGATGTTCCTCCAAAGTTCATGTCCTCCCCTGAACCTAAGAATGTGGCCGTGTTTGGAAATAAGGTCACTGCAGGTGTAATGAGTTAAGGTGGGGCGGTAGTGGAGTAGGCAGGCCCCACATCCCCCATGACTGGTGTCCTCACGAGAGGAGGAGGGACGCAGAGACAGAAGCTCAGAAGGAGGGGCCCAGGGACCCCGGAGGCAGAGATGGCGAGCCGCCACCAGCCAGGGAGCAGAAGGACTCCCAGCAGCCCTGGGAGGGGCAGGGAGCGGACTCTTCCCCAAAGGCTCCTGAGGGTAAGACGGCCCTGCCAACACCTGGATTCTGAACCTCGGGCCTCCAAAACCAAAGGTAAGTTTCTGTTGTTAAAGCCGCCGGGCTGTGGCATTGTCAGAGCAGCCATGGTGAACTAACACAACTGGGGTCCTTTCCTCTGTGTCCCCACATTACCTGCCCGGCTCCACTTTCAGATCTCAGCAGGAGGCAACAAGGATGTCAAGGATGTTGATGAGGAAGAGCTTCAAAACTGGGCTGTGTTGCCCCAGTTCAGGGTTCCTGTCCCAGCTGCTCACCTTGGCCACATGCCTCTCTCTCTGACAATATTACTGATTCATTAGATGAGTCTCTTGTCGTCCCCACCACGCACATGTGTATACACACACACACACACACACACACACACACACACACACACACACACACGATTTTGCTTCTAATACTCTGAGCAACAGTACCCAACTACTTGCCAGAATATTCCTGCTGTAATAAGCCTTGGGAAAGGCCAACGATGCCACAGAGAGAAGTAAAGAAATGATTTATTAATCAATGGCTTAAACAGAATCCTGGAAGCTTGGTTGTACAAACATCAGGAAGGTCAGTTCCATGCACATTAATCCCGAGAAAAGAGCAAATCCTGGGCCCTCGACACTGCCTTCTGAAATCCCTGGGGTCAGGGCTGAAGTCCCAGCGGGGCTCCGGGAAGCTCCAGATATCCGGATTTCTCCAAAGCCCTGCGCTCAGGTCACAGATGCACCAAGCCTGAGGGTAACGTCACCGTGCAGAGTTCTTTGCAGTAGGTTCAGGAACTGTGGGTCCAAAAACTTCAGTCTGGTGGTTTGAGGGTGCTCCATTTCTTAGGTCTGTTCTAAATTTTAACTTCTTGGATTGCTGGAGTGGCCCCAGGGGTCACTAAGGTGACCGCTCCTAGGTGCACACCAGGCTTCAGGGACAGGAAGAGTGCCTGACCCAGCCCCTGGGCAGGTGTCGTCAGGGCCCATGAGCATGGTTTTGGCCTGTGGCCACAGCCCCAACCCTGAGAGTTTCGGTAAGCACTTTGTTACCCTGAAGGCCTGGGAATTTCTTGTAACTATGGCAACATAAATCTAGGCACTAAGAAGCCAGGGAGAGAACTGCTAGTGTTGCCTTGACAACAGATAAAAACCCAAGTCTTTGTTGTTAGGAGTAGGGATAATGCACCTTTAATCTTTTAAATTCATTTCCTTGTGGGCAGGTGAAGCTGAAGTGGGCTTCAGTACCTTCTGGAAGCAGATGATGTGAGAAAGCCTCGATCGGGGAGGGGGTGTTTTTGGTCATTTACCCTGCTGAGTGGCAGCGTGTCAAATTCTGCCTTACAAATGGCTGAGATAGTCCCCAGAGTCTGTACAAAGGGCTGGTATCCTCCTGCCCCAGGGGCCCCAGTTTGTCACTCTGTGGGTCAGTAAAGCGGGAGGCCTCTGCTCCTGCACTGTTTTCTGTTTCGGAGCTGACTCGAGGCTTGTGGATGCTTATAGGGGGCTGAGATCTTCCTGTTATTGGGATAGACCCTCAAAGGCCCTTTCCAACTCCAAAATCCTGTCCTTCAGTGTTTGAGAGAGGGTGCAAAGTGTCAAGATGTGCTGCTCTGGGTGACATGAACCCCTCTGAGCTCATACCTTGGCTTCTGGGACCCAGTGGCAACCACCCTTGAGTTGGCTAAGTGCCCATAAAACGTCACAACTCTGGGCCGCATATAGGTCTAACTGTCATGTTCCACCGAGAGATTCTTTTTCTTCCTCGACATCCACAGAGAATACTGGATCTTGATGTGGCAGGAAGCTTTACCCATTGATGCCCGGATGAAATATGCATGGAGCGTGCTCTCGAGCCAACTTCAGGGGACAAGAGGCTTTCCATGCTAAGTGGAAGGACAAGGATGTTGCACCTTGATGCTGAAGTGCCAGCTCTCTGGAGGACACGAGCACCCATACATGAAAGGAGAATTAGAGGAAAGGCTTTTGGAAAAAAATCATTACGTTTTCAAGTGTGGGATCTGGACCCCTATTCAATCTGGAGAACATTGAGCAAAATGAGAACTGATGAGGACAGGCAGAGAGGTCCCCATCCCAGCCCTGTCTCCGGAGTGATGCCTTTCAACACTTACTTCAAGGCAGTTGGTTGGTATGTAGAGAATAATATGTTGAGAAATACAGAGAAGTTGCCCACCAGCAATACTTTTTTACGTGCCAAGGGTTTGTCTTCCAGCTCAAGCCGTGCCTGGCTTCCTCCGGGTAGTACGGAGAAGTTCTCTGGTGGGTCCTTCAGGAAGACTCAACATAGAGACTGCAGGATTACCTGGATTTATCAGTTCCCACACTGCTTGTTACCATACTCAAGGAGCTTCAAGTGCTGCATTCACTCAGCAGCAGCTGATAGTCTGGGCTTGGTGGGAAACACGCTGCCTGTGGGTGGCCAGGGCCCATGCAGAAGCTCGCGGATGGACAGCTCTCGTGTTCTACAACCATGTAATTCACCGACTTGGAGATTTCACAAAGGTACTGCCAAACATGAAGTTGCCTGTATCACAAAATGAAGAAGCAGAAGCAAAGCCTGTGGCGATGGAAAGGTTTAATCTCCGTTAAAAGCAACTGTTTACTGAAATAGCCAGTACCCTCCTCCCTGACCCATGAGGTGGTCTTTAAAACCCCCAGACTTTCTTTTTTCTTTCTTTTGGTATCATCAATGTACAATTACATGAGCAACATATGGTTACAAGACTCCCCCCATTATCAAGTCCCCACCACATACCCCATTACAGTCACTGTCCATCAGCATAGTAAGATGCTGTAGAATCACTACTTGCCTTCTCTGTGCTGTGCTGCCTTCCCCGTGACCCCCCTACATTATGTGTGCTAATCATAATGCCCCCTTTTCCCCCTTATCCCTCCCTTCCCACCCATCCTCCCCAGTCCCTTTCCCTTTGGTAACTGTTAGTCCATTCTTGGGTTCTGTGAGTCTGCTGCTGTTTTGTTTCTTCAGTTTTTTCTTTGTTCTTATACTCCACAGATGAGTGAAATCATTTGATACTTGTCTTTCTCCACCTGGCTTATTTCACTGAGCATAATGCCCTCTAGCTCCATCCATGTTGTTGCAAATGGTCCTCAGACTTTCTTTATCAGCCCAGTTTCCTCATAGGAAATGTAGACAGAAATGGAGCATGATCATTGAAAATGTGCACATTTGTAAATTAGAAAATGATCTGAAAGCACTAAAAATGCAACAGATAAATCAATTTTGGCATATTGATTTTTTTTGTTGTTGACTTTGTAGCCATTGAATTTGCTGCTGAGCTGAAGTACATCTCATACAAAACTGCTTTATTAATAAAGATTAGACCAGGATCTCTCCCACTATGTCTCTGATAGGAAGCAAAGCTGAGGAGGGGTTATTTTGGGTGACAATCCTCCAGCCGCTGTCTTCCACACAAAGGAGATAACATAAATTAATTGTCACTGCCCCTGCATGCATTTTGCAAGTTCCCTTTAAAAGACAATAAAAAGAAGGTATCCAGCTAGTCCCCTCAGTCATCTAGATGTCGTCAAATTTTTTGTTCCACAGACTGTCATGACTTCACACTGTGATGTCCTTTTTTGCTTCTGTTTAAAACAACCACCTTTTAAAAAACAGGCTTTCAAACTGGGGATTAGGGAATTGATTATGTGGTGACATAGTGCTCCTGACATTTCAAGGCGTGGGAGGAAAGCGGGAATTTTAAAGTGGATGAATCATTGGGGGATTAGAACAGGAGCAAGACCAGCTGGAGAGAGAACCTCAGCACAGATCACAAGGCTTATTCTGAAATGCGACACTGTGCCTCTGCTCTGTGGACGCCAAATGGTGGAGAATAATTCATTTCACTGACGCACAGAGAACAGGGGGTGGGCTATGGGTGACAGGGTGCAGACCTGTAAAGCGGCGGACAGATTCCTGCTCCCAGAAGTAGAGTGACTCTCTCCTCACCTCTGGGGGAAATGGGGGAGAAGGGAGCTTGAGCTCCTGGCTCAGCCCTTCCTCTTCTTGTGGGGGCCATGGGCAGACAGGATAGCGTTCGAGTTCATGGTGGAAAATACCACATGGCCTAAGAAGTTCTGATGCATGAGACATTTCTTTTTCACAACCTTCCATTCACTCATTCTTTTTCTAAGCACTGAGAGATCCCAGGCACATTGGAAGCTGTCAGGGTTTCTGCCACGACATCTGATACATCGAGTGGTATTTGGGATGATTCTGTTCATGGTCAGAGGGCTAGGGACAGAGGTGGCCGCTGACGTGGTCTGAAACCCTCTACCCTGGCCACATCTGAAGGCACCGGTTTGAGCCTGATCTCCCTCCCTGGCTTGATAAATTCCTTTTGGAAATAAGCCAGTCTGGGTTAGGTCTCTGTCACCCGCCATCAAGAGAATCCTGAGAACTAGCTGGTCAACATCCGTTCAGCGAGGGCAGCTCCAGGAGGGTGGTGAGCCCTCTGCAGAGGGTGATTCCCACCTCCATCGCTAGGCCACTGATGAGCCCCACGTGGGTGACGGCCTCCATTCTGGACCGTTCTAGAGCGCGGCATCCTTTCCCAGCCTCCAGAGAGAAGCAGGATCCTGGAGCAAAGCGGAAAGCTGCTCCTGCTTTCCTGGCTTAGCATTAGGCCTGATGAAATTTCTAGAGTTGTTTCTTACAATAGTTTTGGTAGAGTTCTGAACCCTGCTGGAGGAGGTTTTCCCTGATAAAAACTCCGCTGCACTTGCCGAGAGCTGACTTGACCCAAGCAGGCAGGCATCTGCTTCTTGGTGGGAGGTGCTTGGGTGAGGTCTGCCATTGTGATCTGTTGATTCTGGATCTCTGGCACTTGTGACCCTTTCTCTGGGGACAGCATCTCTCCTTTCTGCTGGGGACCTACTGTCTTCTCAGCCCGTGTGGACCGAGTGCCCCGATCAACATGCACAGGGGAAAGCAATGCTGGCACTGACATCGGTTGCGAGAGGGGAGCCGGGAGATTTGAGGGCTCTGGGGACTCCGTCCCCTCTGTGCTGAGACTGCTTCTTGGCTATGAAAACTCAGCTCACATGGAAGTGGTGTCTGAGTTCTTGCCCAAGGAGCGTGGAGGGAAGTTTTGGTGGACTGTTTGCGGAAAGGGCCACAACTCTCCACTATCCCTGTACCCCACACACCCTTTGCAGTGATTTCAGTCCCTCCCATCACAAGGCAATGTCTATTTCTTTACCCCTTGAATCTGGCCTGGGACCTGCTTTGGTAGATGGGATGTGGTGGAAATGATTCTGTGCTCGTTCCAAACCCCAGCCTCAAGTGCCCGTGTGGGCTTTTGGTCCCACCCTCCCTCTCTGTCTCTTCCTTGGGAGAGTGCTGCCTCCGTGTGGAAAAGCCTGGGCTTGCTGAGAGCTGGGGATCCTGAGGAGGGAACCTGATTCTCCACTTCGAGGCCATCCTGATCAGGCCTATGGCCCACTGACCTCTGCATAAGTGAGGAGGTCAGACAAGACGAGCAGGGCTGTGTCCCCACCTGCAGCTTCCTGCAGTGTGGAAGGGAGCCCAGGTGAGACTGGGAGAGCCGCCAAGCTGACCTTTAGAGCAATGATAAACACTTACAGTTTTCAGCCACCAAGCTTTGGGGTTATTTGTTACGCAGCAAAAGCTAACTGTTACAGATGTCATCAGGGAGCCTTGTTAGGTACTAAATTATTTGCTGTGCTAAAATGTTATCTAAACACAATTTATCTCCACAAGTCCTATGAAGCTTTGGGAGGTAGGTCACTGACTTTGAAAGCGCAAGGTATTCTTGTTGCTATGGATACCCCCACTGAGACATTAGAGTGCAAAGAGAGAAACCTAGTGTTGCCTTGACAACAGGTTTGAAAATCCGAGTCTGGTAAGGGAAAAGACTATAAAAAAATAGGAAGAAAAAGGAGGAGGGGGAAATTAGCCTAACCAAGCTGCCCCCCCAAACAAACTCCATGTAGTTGTCATTTTATTAGAAGCATGCTTTGCCTGAACTGGGGGCTACAAAGTGAGCAACAGGAAGCTCTCTTCTTTCCATGGCCCATCCCACAGCAGGACGAAATCGCACAGCCAGGCAGCAGCATGAAGCACAGCCACCAATCTGCTGCCTTGAAGAGTTTGCAATTTGCTCTCAACCAAGCTGCATTCCAAGAATTCAAGTTTGCCCAAGCTGCAAGCTGGAAGGGGTCCCTTGCTCATTCTCTCCTTCTGCAGAGAGGGAAGCTGAGGCCCCGAGAGGCAGGTCTGCTTCAGGTCAGACATAATGTTAGGACTTTATCTAGGGCAATGGGTATGTGCCCTGGCCCCCGTCAGCCACCCTGGGTATAGGTCTGAGTGACACCGTTGACTAGCTGTGTGATGTCATGCAAGTCAGCTGGCCTCCTCAACTTTTCTGAAAGTTGGGGACTGTAGTGATGTCAAAGGTGGTGAGGACTCAGTGAGCTGATGCACAGAAAGCACAGCGCCCAGCCTACTTAAGTTTGCAGTCCATTTCTTGCTCTTATTTTTGCTGTTGTCATGTCACTGTGCCTCTACTCTTCAGAGTCCTCAAAGCAATACCAGGGAGGCCCACCAGGGTCCAGAATCTTCTCAGGGAGGCTTGATTTTGCCTTTTAGACACCCACTGTCCTTGACTGTGTCCTACAGTTGGATGCCGTGACTTACAATTTTCAAAGACTCTTCACTTCCTCTTCACAGCAGCCTAGCCAGGCAGGCAGGAGGGGTGACTTAGCTTCATTTTGTTCATTTTGTCAAGGAGGAAATTGCCCAGAGTCCCCAGGAAGTTTCTGTCTTCTCAAGGGCTGAAGTCCCGCTCCCAGGACTGTATCTCCTCCCCCGCCCCCAGGCTGTCCCTGCACAACGGCCCTGCTGCCCAGATGGCCCAGATGCGGGGCTTCACACAGAGTGAGAGGAAGGATGTTTGGGACATCTGTTTAGGAGAGAAAATTGCCAGCTCTGTGTCGAAATCTTGCACGTGGCAGATAAATGATGGGCAAATGCCACTCGCAGAGTCAGAGGCGTATTTCAGACGCGCACATCCTGGCCACCCCCTGAACTGCTCCAGACGGAGACTCCTGTGAGCAGGGGAGAGGTCTGGTCAAGGCCAGTGCGATGATGGAGAGGAGGGGTCCGAGGAGACCCCCGCCAGCCAGGGGCAAGCTGGACGGGCATCAGAGCAGGGCCTGGTGGGCGTTATCTGGGGAAGGACGGGAGTGTCGATTCAATCAGCAGCCTCTGTGTTTGACCTCACTGGCCAGGAGGGAGAGGTTTACAGGGATGGTGGGGAGGGATTCCATGCAGGGGCCACACAGGGGAGGGTGTGGGCTTCCCACATCTGTCGGTGTCAGCAAGCAGCAGAGGGGCCTTGCTTTCTGATGGGTGTCTCTGATCTGGGCATCTGCTTAACAGAGCACTTCTGTGTTTGGGTCAGTCTTCATGTTCACAGAACATAAACCAGATTAAGACACTCTGCAAAGCACCTCTGAAATGGGTGCCAGTTGAAAGGATATTGAAGTTTCAACTTCTAAGCAGCTGAGCCAGGGCATGCAGAGCAAGCCACACAGACTTGCCCCTGCCGGGAGAGCATGCGTCCACTCCCCACGAAGGTCGGTGGTGCCAGTTCAGGTGTGGGGTGTGAGGGAGGGAGGATGTCTGGTGCAAAATGCTGTGTGTCAGGCGATTATCCAACAGCTCAGGACGAATAAACTTCCCTCCCGTGGCTGTTTCTTCTCATGAGGCTGTGGGGGAGGTGGACACAGGGCATCTATGTTTGTGTCCTGTAAGGCCAGCCTCCAGGGTTGTTGCTCAGGCTGGTGAGCAAAGAAAAATGGTCCTGTGCTGGTGGCCTTGTCTGGCCCTGTGTTAGTATAGGCAGGCTGGAAGCACAGCTGGGGACAGATTCTGATTTTGAATAAAACCGTCGCCTCTTTTGTCCCCTGGCGACATCCCCCAAAGCCATGGAGGGTTTGTCTTTGTGTGCCCGACTCGCCATCTGTCTCAGGGTTAGCAATCCAAGTTCTGTGATAATTCAGCCTCCGCAATGATTAGTGGTTGATTGGACTTTTATTGACTCTAAGCCCTCGGTTGGGGATTACAGATGCACCTAGGCAAGCCCTGCCACGTGGTCAGACGCCTCCTCGGGTACAGCATGTCCGGGAGGCTCCCCATCCCAGAAATGAGGAGGTCACTCCAGGTGACACTGACTTACAGTCAGAAGAGGGGGCTCAGATCAGGTCACCTCCCTCTGAGCCTCAGCTTCCTCCCAGCGCAGGAGTGGTGGTCCCTTTGTGAGACTCTGTCTGGAATGTAGTGGCTGTTAATGAGGTGGGCATGGCTGGCCACCACTCCTCATCCTCACTGGCAGAACCTCCACTTGGTCTAGGCGCCCACTCGCCTCCAAACTGGGGATGTGTTGGGATGCTGATCTCATCCCCAGGCAGGGGTTAAAATCTGGTGTGAGTCAGTCAGCTCTGGCATCCCATTCTGCTGGCCAGGGCTAGCTTTTGGGGTGAGAACGGTCTCAGGTCTGCCCAGTGGGGCACTGGATTATGTTCACCAGGGCATCTACCAAGGGCTTCTCTTAAAAAGATGCTTGAGGCAGACATGGGTCTTTAACTGAATATTTGGATGTGGTGCCTGGGATGGCAATGGCCATCCTGTAACAGGGACAGCCTGAGGGCAAAGCTCACACTCAGGGATGGACTCGGGGACCCGACAGAAACTGTGGAGCCCCTGGCTTGCCATTCCTGGCTCGGCCCCTCTACAGACCTTTTGCTGGGTGAGATAAGCAAAGCCCCTATCATTTCCACCACTTTGGAGTGCTGGCCGCCGGGACATGCAGATCTGTGCATCCTAAATACAATGCCTTTTTCCCCTAGTGATCCATGCCCAGGGGCACCAGCAGGATCTCAGCCCCTGGCCTGTGCCACGAGACCCCCAGGCAGTCTGTGTGCACACCAAAATGTGAGAAGCCCTGACCTAATGGGTGGACTTGTTATTCAACAAGCCCTATTGGGGAGGACTTTGGTTTTGACAGTAATGGTCTCAGATTTCCCTGGAGACAAAGTAATAGGGACTGAGTCTGCAGGTTGGCCCGTGCCCATCTCAGGGATGCTGAGGAGTCTGGGTAAAGCTCCGGGGACTGGGGGGCCTTGACTGGAGTCTCCCAGAAAGATGAGAGAGAGTTGTTTGTTAGTTTCTGACTTACCCCATCATTTTTCATCGATTTGCATTTGAGCACAGCATTGATTTTAATCTGAAACTGTGAGCGCAGTAAGATCTCACTGACTCTGGCCTCCCCCATTTTGAAGTGATAATTTAACTTGGGGCCAGGTTGAGGGCTTGGCTGGAGTGACAGCAAGATTGAGAGCAAACTGTTTTTAAGGACTTGGGCTCACTAGGTGGAAGCCACCAGGTGCTTCCAATTATAAATGAACCTCGGTGCGTTCAAGTTCAGCAGGAACTGTGCTTGGAAATCAATCCATCAACAAATATTTATTGAGCGTCCCTTTTGCACATGTCCCTGGCTGGCAGAACACGCTTTGTTTAGGAGTTACTTTTAATCATTACCCATGCTGGAAAGTAATGGATTTCTTTAGGAAATGCAATTTCCGAAACTGCCTGTGGTCCTATCTGCGGCAGCGTCTCCACATGTGCAGACTCACTGTCCTCTTCGTTTGTCACCCCTCTTGCTCCTGTGACGTCAGTCTTCCTCCCTCCAGCTGTTTATCACTTGATTTTATTTTCGTCATCTTAAAAGAGCTCATCTTGATCCCTGAGGCCCTCCATCTTCCTGTCCCCGCGGAACAGGGGCTCCCTGCTCTGCCCTCATCCCAGGCGTGCTCTCAGCTGAGAGGCGTGACACTAGTTCTCCTCTCTTTGGGGAACTCGTGTTCCTGACATGGGGCTGGCTCCCTCATTCCTTCACTCCGTCCATACTCAAGTGTCTCCCGCTTTATTTTTCTGCTGGGTAGCGCTGTGTCCTGGCTCCTGAGATACTGATGCGCTTTGCGTCCATGCTCCCTCTGGAATGGAAGACCCTCCAGAGCAGGGCCTGGGCTGTTACGGTTGCCGTGTCCCTTAACGCTCAGTAAATCTTCATCAGATGGGCAAGTCAGTCTGTGAGTTGAACTTTTCTGAATTTGGCCTGATTTTCTTCTGGCCAAGGCACAAGCAGAAGGCTTTAGGGAGGATACAGAATGGAAAAGACCAGAAGCCCTTCCTAGTGAGCTCGCCATGTGGCGTACACAGTGAGATCAGCCTGCAGGACTTCATTCCCTGTATGGAGCCAGATGCTGGGCACGCGGTGTGAAGGCCAGACCTGGCCCCTGCTGTCCTGGGGGCCTCTCCCTCGCCTGCTGCAGAGGGCTTACAAATTCTGTGTGTGTGTGTGTGTGTATAGAGTGTGCCTGTGTGCATCCGGGCACAGACAACAGACAAGTAAACACATAAAGGAAAAGATGGTTGCAGGTTGTGACAAGGTCCACAAAAGAAATGAAGGGTGAGGGAAGTCACAGCAGAAGGGGTTCTTCATTACGTGATTTCTTTCCCGATCAGGCCTAATCATGGAAGGTAAATGACAGATCAAACGTGTTCACTAGATGACCTTTGGCCAGTGTGTACACCAAGGTTACCCCCACCCCCACAGGGCACATGCCATCACTCACAGTCCCCTTGAGTCCCTCCTCTGTTAGCCCTGGAGGGGTCCTGAGGATGAGGGGTCAGGGAGGACCTCTCTGAAGAGGTGGCCTCTGACCTGAAGGAGGAGAAGGCAGTGCCCGCGGGACAGCAGGGGCGTGAGAATGTCCTGATGTCAGGGCTGAGGGAGCTGCGGGGCGGTGGGGGGCGGTGGGGGGCGGTGGGGGGCGGCAGTGGGCAGATCCACAAGGCCATCGGCCGTGATCTTTCTGGCCTTCATCTGCCCTGAGACGGGGGCCACTTGGGCTGCAAACGCTGAAGTGGTGCGACCCGCTAAGAGGTGCAGCCACTCGGCCTGGGGCGGTGGGAAGAAGTGGTCAGATTCTACACTTATTTTCTAACACTTGCTATTTGGAAATAATTTCAGTCTCACAAGAAGTTATGAAAATAGTACAGAGAGTGTCTGTGGACCCTCCCCCAAGCCTCCCCAGTGAGGGCACCTTCTGGAACCACAGTACGTTATCATAGCCCGGAAAGTGACATTTGTACGGTACTATTAACACGCCAGAGAGCTTACTGTGGCTTTACCAGTGTTTGCGTGTGCTCGTGTGTGTGTAGTTCCACGCAGTTTTATCACGTGGTGTCATGTGACTGTGACACTATCAGGATACAGAGCTGTGCAGCCCCCCACGCTGCCCCTTCCTGGTTGCACCCCTCTCTCCATCCCCGAGCCCTGGGAGCCACTAGGCTGTTCGCCATCTCTGTAATTGTGTCATTTTGAGAAGGTTACAGAGATCGCAGCCTGCATGATTGGCTTCCTTCACCCGGTGGAACGCCCTCGGCATTCATCCAGGCTGTTGGCTCACTGAGGGCTGGGTGCCTTTCACTGCTGCACAGGGGCCAGTATGTGTCTTAGTCCAGTCAGGCTGCTACAGACGGGGCGGCCGTACAAGCAGTATTTGTCTCTCATGGTTCTGGAGCCTGGGAAGTCCAAGGTCGCGGTGCTGGGAGATCCAGCGTTGGGTGAGAACCTGTTTCCAGCTTCGTGTCCTCTCAGGAGGGAGAGCAGAGTGGGGAGGGGAGCTCTGGTGTCACCCTGTGAGGGCGCTAACGGCATCACGGGGCTCCGCTCATGAGCTCATCCCATCAGAATCACCTCCTAACACCATCCCCTCGAGGGCTACAGATGCCACTTTGTGTGGACTTTGTGGGGACAGGCATTCAACCCATGAGCGGGGAGGGAGCACAGGTTGACCGCCGCCTGTCACAGGACATTTATACTATTCAGATTATCAGCTAGACTCAGGCCTGGTGCAGATCTGAAGGCTCTGGATGGACACTGACAGCAGAGCCAGTGGCGCTGGGCTGGGTGTGTGCTTAGAG
Source organism: Smutsia gigantea (assembly GCA_032199065.1). Lineage (NCBI taxonomy): Eukaryota > Metazoa > Chordata > Mammalia > Pholidota > Manidae > Smutsia > Smutsia gigantea. The sequence continues at coordinate 97,743 of JAVSCE010018818.1, forward strand.
AGAGAAGGTGAGCCTACCCCGAGAGCCTCAGTGTGCGCATCTGTCTGGTGGGGGAGTAACAGAGCCTTCCTCACAGGTTTGGGAAGGCTGCTCTGAGCTGCAAAGGGCATGGCCCCCCACCCCCGGTGAGCTGCACCACCAGCTGCAACTCATTAAAGAGAGAGGGCTGCTGAGGTGTTGGGGGCCCTGGTGCACATTCCAGGTGTTGGGGCCCCACCTCTTCCCTCCCTGTATTTTTCTAATGGGATGTGAGCCATTGTAGCTGCTGGGAGATGTGCGGGCTTTTGAAGTGTGCAAGCCCCCTCTGTTTCCAGGGTGTGCTGAACGTCTGCCGCGTCCTGGCCCTGGTGCTCCAAGCTGTCATCTGATGCCTCCTTTCGGCCTGTGCGCAGCGCCGGGCTGAGCGCCGGAAAGTACGTGTGGGGCCTTTGGCTCCTTCCCCTTCTAATGAACCAGACAGGCTTTACAAACGTGCCCTGTGGATATTTGCGTACTTGAGATCCTCTGATGTACAAAAGCGCTTTTGAAACACAAGGTGCTCTCACATGGAGCTGGAGGGATGCTGGAAGCCGCTGGGGCCTGATTAACCCAGAAATGACCTAATGCTCCAAACTCACCATGTGTTCAGAAACATCCCTGACTTTGGGGCTTATGGGGGTTATAAATGCTTCTTAGGTGGGAGGTCCAGAGCCTGGGGTTGGTTTCCCAAGTTTCTACTTTTGGGACCCGGGACCCAGTGTTGTCATACTCTGGCAGTGTGACGCTGGCTGTCATCCAAAATGAAGGCTGGGGACATTGGCATCACAGGCTGTCCTGAGGCCCTAACAGGACGAGTGTGAAAGTGTGTGGTGTGTAGGTGCTCAGCAAGTTCAGCTGCTTCTGAAGCGTCCTTGGTCTGAAGAGCTCTTCTGTGGGCTGGGGGTGGAGAAGCGCTGCCCTCCCTGCACTGCCCTGCCAGCACCTCTGGTGAGCGTCAGCCCGGGGGGGTCCCTGCAGGGCCGGTGTCCTGGCGTCCACTGGACAGAAGGGGACACACAGTCCATCGCTCACAGACATAGGCCAGCCAGTTTGCCTCCAGAAGCTCTCACCTTTCTGGGCTTCTTGCCCCCACGCTGCCCTGTACTCTAAATAGTGTCCCCAGGGGTGGTCCTCGCTGCTGGTCCTCCACTTCCCTGCCCTGCTTGTGTCCCCTGGGCGCTGGGGTCCTCGCAGGCCCTGGGAGGAGCAGGGAGGCCAGCCTCCTGCCACCGACGGGGCAGGTGGGGGCAGCCAGCCTTGGGAGCCCACGTTCTCTGTGCCTCATTGAATTCGCTCTCTCCTTAAAATGGAAACTGTTTTTATTGTATTGTCTCTGATTATAAAAATGATACACGATCATTGTAAAGAATTGAAACCACATGGGAAAGCATAAAGATGAAAATTAAAACCCTTCCTGTTTTCCAGGAGCAGGGAGGGCGTTGCCCCTGGGCTGTGCCTGACCCCCCCACAATGTAAGAGCCGTTTTGCATAAATGGGAATATCGCCCTGTGCCACTCTGCAACTTGCTCTTTTTCCACCTGATAATAAGATAGAGACATCTTTCTTTTTTTGTTGTTCCTTTTTTTTTTAAATTAAAGTATCATTGATACACAATCTTATGAGGTTTTCACATGGGCAACATTGTGGTTTCAACATTCACTCATATTATGAAGTCCCCACTCCCCCACCCCATTGCAGTCACTGCCCATCAGCGCAGTAAGATGCTGTAGAGTCATTACTTGGGATAGAGACATCTTTCTAAGGCAAAAAAAGTGTAGCTATGCCAGCATTTAAATGATTGCATTGGATTTTGTTGTGTGGATGTTCTATAATTTACCTGGCCAAGCCTCTTTTGCTGGGGATGTAAGGCATTTTTGAGAGGAGGGATCCTTTTACTGGTTTCAACAGACCACCCTGTACACACATACTGTGAATTTGTCAGGAATTTCTGATTATGTTGACAGGAAAAAATTCCTACATGATTAATTGGTGTGCCAATAGTGCCAGATTGGACTCCAAAAAGCTAACCATTTTACACGCCTACCTCGGGGCAGGAGAGTCTAACACACATGGCAGCCCAAGTGTCGGCATTATTTTATGTTGCTGTCATTTAATTTTCACCTGCTTTTCTCTTGATAAGCCTAGCAGTGAAGCATCTTTTCATATGCTTTTTGGATGTTTGCATGTCTTCTGACATATCTCTGACCCTTTGGGGCTCTTTGTTCTTTTCATACTTATTTGTAAACCACTGGATTGCTGAACTGACATCCTCTGCAAACCCCTAACTCTATCTCAAGTATCCCTCAGCTGGAAGAAGGTGAGCCAGTTGGGGGTGACAGGTTACTTCTCCCTCCAGCCTCTCAGGCTCTGGTGAGCCAGGAGAAACCCCGTGGCTGAGGTTCTGCTCTGCTGAGGTTCCCAGGGCCTAACAGGGGCCCCTCGTGCTGCCAGCTGCAGCTGATCTGTTAGGCCCGATTCATCTTCTGGTCCCACATGACTTCCGTGGGACACTTGGGGCTGTTGCTCTGCTTATTTTTCCAGTAGGAAAACACACCTCACCTGTCCAACTCTTGCCTAAAGTCCATTTTCAAGATGATTTAGAGCAACGTATGCTAACACAAATCCATGCACAGGCACCTCCGTGCAGAACCAGACAGGCGCTGCCTATGGATGGGCCAGGAGGCCCTGTGTGTGGCTCGATTTGAGAGTTGCCAAGCAGGAAGAGGGAACCAGGAGCATCGGTTTATAGCCATGACTGCAGGGCTGGCACGCAGAATGCAGCAGACTGAGGCTGGTGGAGTGAGTGAGGAATTTGCCCGAGTCAGAGTCCAGGAGTTAGAGGAGACTTGAGGCGTCCTTCTGTTCTTTCATTCTAGAATTGGGAAAACAGAAGCTCAGAGATGGAGGCAAATTAGTGGCATGGGCTGGCCCTAGAGGGAGAGCTCACGCCTCCTCCTCTTTCTCAGTCTCCTTTAGGCCCTGCTCCACTGCCATTCTGCTCATTCTCAGGTTCCAGAGTTTAACCGGTCATTGTCACAAAGTGTGTGTCACTGGCCATCAACTGGGAAGACAGCGTCCTGATATGGGCACAAGTCACAGCCCAGACCCTCCACTTTGGTTCCCAGGGGAAGCCTCAGGCATGTCTCTGGATTAGCTTTGTGCTAGCTCCTCAGTGGCCTTGGGGACCACCCCACACCCCCAGCATGGACAGTGATACCTGGAATGTTATTGAACAGTGGACAGAGAGTAAGGTAGCAGCAGCCAGGAGACCTTCTGTGCCCGCCTTCCAGCCCCTGACGCAGCCCTTGGAGCAGAGCAGCCAGGTCTGAAGGGACCCCTCTACCCACGATGATCCGATTTACTGGTTTGGTTATTGACTTGCTTTGTGTCCTCATCTCCAGCTTGCTGAGAGATGAAACCCAGCCCCAAGGACAGTGCCTGGCATCTAGAAGGAGCCTGTGATCACCGGATAACGGGGGAACTCTTCTGGCTTTTTGTGTGTTCTTCTCTCTTTCAGCCTTTAACAGATGGAAGTTGTGGCCTTTCTCCTGAGGCAGCTGAGCAGCAGGACACTGGGCTCTGCTGCAACCTGGGAAGGAGGAGACAAAACCACTAGCTTCACTGTGGGCGTGCCTGGAAGGCATGCGGTCATCCTAGTCTCAGTCCAAGGCCTGCTGGCTTGTGGAGCTTGGCTTGCTGCGGATTGGCTGTGGACCCTATGTTCCCAGCCTCTCTTTGCTCAAGTGTCCAATGGGGATGGAAGAAGCGTCTGCATTTCTCTCTCTCAGCTCTAGAGCTATATAGCATGCGGTGGAATCTCAGCTTTGCCTCTTAGCTGTACCACCCTGGGAAAATCATTTAATCTCTCTGTGCATCAGCTTCCTCTTTGCAACAGGCTAAAGAAGTACCTGCCTTATAGGAGGATTCAGACCTTGCATGGAGAGCACCCATCTTCATTTGTGTCTCTATGGCCCCGACATCCCCAGGTGGGAACACAAGCATCCATGTTGTAAGAGGGGCATCTGTTGGCCGTCCTTCACACCAGCCACCTGCTCTGGCCATGTTCAGCCTCAGAACAAGGTTCAGTAGAAACTCCTATTGTTCTTTTTGTTGAACCAGGAGGAAAATAAGCCACAGTGAGGGGACTTGTCTGGGCTCATGAGATCTGTCGCTGTCTCTGCTGTAGCAAATGACCACAAATTTAGTGCTTAAAGCCAGACCCATTGATTATCTCATAATCTGCTGTGCTCAGATGGTCCTCTGCTCTGAGTCTCACAACATGGAAATCCTGGAGTGGCCAGGGCTATGTTCTTGTCTGGAGGCTCTGGGGAAGCTATTCAGGTTATTGGCAGGATTCAATTCCATGTGGTTTTTCTCATTCATTGTGGACTGGGGGACATTCTCAGCCTTGGGAACCACCCACATTCCCTGGTTCATGGGCCCCTCAGGGCTGGCATGCCAGGCTGAGCCCTGCTCACGTTTTGAATTTCTTTAACCCCCCCTACTGCTTCATCTCTGCTTTCAAGGGTGTGTGTGATTCTATCGGCCTCACCTGGGTAATCTGGGACACTATCCCCATTTTTAAAGTCTGCTGATTCGTAATCTTCATGCCAGCAGTCTCTTTGCAGCAGTACCTAGACTCATGTTTGATTGGAAAACCAGGAATTGGGGATCTTGTAGGGGGTGACTCTTTAGAATTCTGCCTCCCACAGTCACCCAGAAAGTAACTGGGTGGCAGGACTTAAGTTCTGTTCTGTGACCCTGGAACCCAGGCTGGCTTCTGCCACCCAGCAAGTTCACGTTCAGCCTTCAGTTATCATTTGCTGTAGATACTGTAGCTCCCTCTTGAGTTTGTCCCTAAACTACCGCCTCCTGGGAGCATCCATCCTAACAGGTGTTTGGCCCAGTGCAGGATGCAATGTTGGAGATCCACCATATGCTTTTCTTCGCCAGTAGACTCCAAACTCCTGGACAGCAACGTGGCAGGGCCTGCAGATTGTTCCTGTACATCGCTTTCCCTTTCTGTCGCAGTAACGGATCCCCTAGTTTTTAGCTAGACATCTGATTGCCCAGAACAAAAAAACAACTTTCCATCCTCCCTTGAAGCTGGATTTGGCCCTGTGACTAAATTCTGGCCAGGGAGCTGTGGAAAGAAATGAGTCATACACTTCCTATGTCAAGCCCTTGCAGGGACACTGTGTCCCTCCTTAGAGAGGTGGTGCATCGCCTGCGACCTGGCGGGCAGTGCATATGCTAGGGGCTGAACTGAACAGCAGCCGGTCAGGAGCCTGGTCTTTGAATCCGTGAGCACACCGGCCATCTCTGGACTGCTTGGGACAGACTGTAGCAGAAAATAAACATCTATGTGGCTTAAATCCCTGTTATTTTGGGGTTTCTATTATGAACGTGGAATTTTTATCCCAAGACAGCAATATCCAGATTGTTGACATGCCATATCTTCTAAGATGCCTTTGATACGCTCCCAAAGAGCCTCTTTTTTGGAGTGGATCAATGAAGCACAGTACAAGGTAAAAAACATCTTGCATTTTTCCATAGTTTTTCCATTGTATGTGATAAATCTCTCTGTTTCCGTTCACTGGTGAAGCTGGGATGAAGCATTAGGCATGCAGAGATGTTACTTAGCATCTTTGAGTCCCAAGAGGTGGTCAGCCCCAACTCAGTCCTTTCCGTTTCTCCTGGTCAGACCAGGGCTGGGGGCCCTATCAGCTCTCCATCCCCTTGGAGTTCCCAGTAGCTCCCTAGCAGCCAAGCTGAGGCAGGGCAGGGATTCTTGTGTTGAGTGGGATTGTGGAGAAGCAGTTCACCTCCCATTTTCAGCCTCTGGTTTTCACCAGCATCACGGCATGGTCACATGCTGGCAGGGTCTCCAGGCAGGTGGGAAGCGCCAGGTGAAGGCATCTGGCCATGCCCGCAGGGTCCCAGGGGTACAGCTGTGCTATTCTAAGATAGGCTCTTTTGGACCTTGCATTGAGCCCCAAGGCCCAGTTCCAAGAGCCAGGGCCCTCCCTCCCTCCTGCACCGTCCCAAGAAAAATTGCCAAGGCCTGTTGGATTTCATCTGTTGACTACCTGCTTTCAGAAATGCATCATTTTCAAAATCCCACATTCCAGATGTTAAATGTGTATCAATTACTCAATGTATTTAATTGCAGAATTAATGTTGAAACACACTATTTAAGGACATATTAAATGTATTCTTTTAAAACTGATTAACACTGATTTTGGAGCATTTGGGGAGACTAATGAAATGATGGAAAACCATATTCTGGCACTGCCATGTTTGCTCAACAAAAGCATTTGCGGAAATCAGGTGTAATTCAACCACCTCATTATACAGTGAGTTGCTTCAGTCTGTCTCCAGGCATCTGAGGTCACCGTTAGGATGACGTTGTGGCGTTTGGAGCCTGGCTGGGCTCTAGGACAGGTTTCTGCACTTCTCAGAGTGCTGTCTTCTTCTGCCAGCCGTGGCCCCCTCCCCCGCTCTCCCGCCCCTCCCCCTGAGCCCCAGCACCAGGCTCCTCTCCGTCTCCCTGGGTTGGTGCTTTTCTCTGCCCGTGTGGCCATCACTACTGCTGCTCACCAACGTTTTTTGGTTCATCTTGCAAGCATGTGGCAGATTGTGCTCCATTCCCCCAACCCCCGGAAGTTAAGCAGCTCTGGTAACTTGCTTTCCCTAAAGTAACGTGGGCAGAGGGACACATGTTTCTAGGGAGAAGCTCTCAGAACATGCATGGAATTTACCCCTTTCCTTTCCCTTTGCCATGGCGACTGGAGATTTTCCAGGCAGTGGTTTTCTGTCAACTTTGAGTCTTAAAGTGGGAAGGATGCTTCAGCCTCCCTGCTTATGGACACAGAATCAATCCGAAACAACCATGGTTTTATGCCACCAGGACACAGGGCTTGTTTTGTTCTGCCGCGTACTCTTGCTGCTTCCGTAGGTACAGTCAGGGATGCATCTCCTGGGGCCTCCTTTAGCTGATGTCTTCTTTTTCAGACTTTTCTCAAAGAGCCTATCCTCAGAAGGGTTCTCTTTGTCCATCTCCCTCCAGCTACTCTTGATCCTTTCCATCTGTTTCATTTTCTTCACAGGACTGAAGGCCCCACACATTGTTTTGTGCATCTGTCCACTTACTGCATTTCACTATTTCTAAGGTGAACTTTTTTTCACACAGGTGTATTTTCTGGTGTCAGGATGGATCTTGCTGTCCACGTGTGTTACGAAGGCTATGACACATTCGAGTACCTGTGCATGTGTGAATGTCACGATGATCAGCATTCAAGCCTGAATTTCCCTTCTGCAATGAACATGTGTAGCTAACATGCAGCTGACTGGTGTCTGTCGGCACATGGGAGGACAATCGTGGCTGGGGCAGGAGCCGTCTTTTAACTTCCATGGATGTGATTGTGGGGATGAGGCAGAGGGTTTGATTGAATCATACACATTTAGTGACATTGATGAAGTGGGAACCGAAGCAGAAAAATTGTCTAAGCCTGAAGTCTGCTACCGAGTCCAGCATTCATGACTTCTAATCCTTATATGGATTCTTTAAAGAAATGCACCTTGCCAAGGCTATGCGTGAATGTGCAGAGGATGAGGGAGTGTGGAAAAACCCAGACACTGATGAGCCTGAGTTGAAAAATGATTCAGGAGAGTGGCACTCAGGATAAAGAAGTTTGAGGGATAACAACCAATTTATTTCATTTGTATTTTCATTTTTATGTATGCACAATAGTAATATGTGATAAAAATTTGCCTAATTAAGTCTCAAAGAACTCTTTCAATAAGTAAAATTAAAAAATACTAAGCAATAATAAAGCATTGTGTCATGGTTTAATTGGCAGCGTATTTTGCTTTCATAATGAAACAAAAATGGTGCTTCTTGCAGTTGTGCGCTGAGCGTCGGTGAGATGAGTGCTCCATCACAGCAGAGGCTGCCCTTACCACAGACATCTGCTGTGTCTGTTCGGTTTCAGTGAGTTTAAACAAGGTCTCTGGCCATTTAGAAAAGTTGGCCCATTTGGACTCGCCAGCTACTGTGATTTAAAATCTCACCAGCGCTAGGCTGGCAAAGAGCTAGAGTCTTGCTTATCACACCCATTGGGTGTCTGAGGTGCTCACAGGTGCCACCCCCAGGTGGGTCGAGGCCCCTCAGCACCAGAGGAACGTCCATGCCCAGAGCTCAGGCATGTCTTGTGACAGCATCACAATTTTCCTGTTGAATGCATGTAGCACTTGTACTCTTATTTAATCCATATTTTTCTCTTTTGGAAACTTTTGTTTTTCCAATATGTACAGACTCAGAAACAGTTCAGAGAGGTGCCGCTGGCCCTTCAGTCAGTTTTGTGGTAAGATCTTAATGATGATAAAATAGGACTTCCAAAGTGGGAAATCGACATTACGACAATACCACTAGGTATGCTGCAGACCTTATTCAGATCTCAGCAGTTTTTGCACACACTCATTCATGTGTGTGTGTGGATAGGTCTGTGCAATTTTATTACGTGTGACACTATCAAAGTGCTGCCCCTTCATGTCCCCAACCCCCACTCTCTGCCCCCAACACCCTGGCAAACAACGATCTGTTCTCCATCTCTATCATTTTGCCATTTTGATAGTATTATATAGATTGCATCAAACAGTATGATTCTTTTTCACTCAGCATAATGCCCTTGAGATTCATCCAAGTTATTGAATGTGTCAATAGCTTATTTTTAATTGCTTAATAGTCGTTCCATGGCATAGATGCTCCACAGTTTTTTAAATCACTTAACCTGTTGAAGGACATTTAGTTGTTTCTAGTTACTGGCTATTGCAAATGAAATACCTATAAACATGCATACATGGGTTTGCATGTGAAAAAATCAATTTTCATTTCTCCAAAGTGCAATTGTTGAATTGTGCCCAATTAATGCATGTATAATTTCATAAGAAATTGTCAAAATGTTTTGTAGACTGTCCCATTTCTTGTTCATAGCAGCCAAGTGTGGGTGACCAGTTTATCCACATCTTTGCCAGTATTTGACATTGCTAGTATTTTTCATTTTAGCCATTCTGGTAGGTGTGCAGGGATAATTCATCATGGTTGTAGTTTGTATTCTCTGATGGCTGGTGATACTGGGCATCTTCTCCTGTGCTTCCTGGCCACCTGTTTGTCCTCTTGGTTGGGTGTCAGCTCATGACTGTTGCCCATTTTGAAACAGTATTTTTTTTTCCTGCTTGGTTTTCAGAGTTCTTTATATGTTTTGGATGCCAGTCTTTTAACAGATATGTGGTTTTTTTTGAGCAGTTAGGGTTCACATCAAAATTGAGAAGGAAGTACAGAATTCCCATGTACCTAGCCCCTGTGTCTGTACAGCCTCCCCCATGATCAGTATCCCTGAGAGTTGTACCTTTGTTACAGCTGATGAGCCCACACTGATACATCATTATTACTCCAAGTCCGCAGCTTCCATTAGGGTCACTCTGGGTGTTGTGCATTCTGTGGGTTTGGACAAGAGTATGACGACATGTGTCCATCATTGTAATATACAGATTATTTTCACTACCCTAACAACCCCCTGTTTTCCACCTATTCATCTCTCCTTCCCCCTAATTTCTGGCAATCACTGATATTTTCACTATCTCTGTGGTTTGCCTTCTCCAAAATGTCATATAGGTGGAATCATACAGGGTGTAGCTTTTTCAGATGGGCTTCTTTCACTTGGTAATATGCATTTAAGGTTCCTCTGTGTCTTTTCATGGAGTGGTAGCTTATTTTCTGGTAGCATGGAATAATATTCTATTGTCTGGATGTACCAGTTTATTTATTCATTCAGTTAGTGAAGGACATCTTTGGCTGCTTCCGAGTTTTAGCAATTATGAATAAAGCTGCTATATAAACATCCGTGTTTTTTTGTGAAGGGTTTCTTGTGGGTTTCTGTTTTCAACTCCTCTGGGTAAATAACAAGGATCATGGTTGCTAGATTGTGTGGTAAGAGAGTGTTTATTTCATAAAAAATTGTCTTCCACAGTGGCTGGGCCACTTTGCATCCCCTCCACATCTCAGCAGCAATTGGTGCTGTCAGGGTGCCAGGTTTTCCCATTCTAACAGGTGTGCAGTGGTGTCTCTTTGTTGTTTCAATTCGCGATTATCTGGTGCCCTATGATGTGGAGCACCTTGTCACATGCCTACTTACCGTCTGTGTGTCTTCTCTGGTGAGGTGTGTGTGAAGGTCTGTGGCTCATTTTTCAGCCAGGTTGGTTGTTCTTCTTGTTGAGTTTTAAAAATTCTTTTTGTGTTTTGGGTAACAATCCTTGATCAGATGTGTCCTTTGCAAATATTTCCTCCAATTCTGTAGCATTTCTTCTTTTCTTGACATTGTTTATTGAAGAGCAGAAGTTTTTCATTGTAACAAAATCTGCCTTGTTGGACATTTCTTTCATGGATTGTGCCTTTGGTATCATATTTAAAAAGTCATCTCCATACCCCAGGTCACCTATGCTATCTTCTAGGAGTTCTTATGATTTTGTATGTTGCATCTAGAGCTATGATCCATGTTGAGTTAATTTTTGCGAAGAGTGTAAGGTTTGTCTTTAGATTCCTTTTTTTTTTGCATATGAATGTCCAGTTGTTCCAACACCAGTTGTTCAATAAAGCTTCTTTTTCATACTCTAAACAAGGTCTTTTGCAGAACAAAAGATTCAATTTTAATGAAGTCTAATTTATTGGTTTGTTTTTCTTTTATGGATTATAACTTTGGTGTCATGTCTAATACTCTTTGCCTTAACTGTAGGTCCCAAAGCTTTTTTCCTGTTTTCTTAAAAAAGTTTTATGGTTTTTACATTTAAATCTAGGACCCCTTGTGAGTTACTTTTTATATAAGGTATGAGGTTTAGCTTAGATTTTTCTCCTCTTTTTTGCCTAGGATGCCCAATCGCTCCAGCACCATTTGTTTGAAAAGATTAACCCTCCTCCATTAAATTGCTTTTACGCTCTTGTGAAAAATCAGTGAAGCCTATTTGTGTGTGTTACTTCTGGGTTCTTTATTCTGTTCTACTGATCTACGGTTTATCCATCAATATCATCCTATCTTGAGAGCGGTAGCTGTATATTGTCTTAAAATGAGATAATGTGATTCCTTCAACTTTATTCTTCTTCTTAAAAATCATTTTAGCTATACCAGTTCATTTAGATTTCCACATAAGTCTTTGAACAAAATTCATATTTTTAAATTGACTAAAATCTATTTAAAAGGGGAAGCACATGAGTTTTATCTTTTAGTTAGAACTGCATTAATTCACATTAAAATAAAAATATAACTACTACAATTAAAAAATTCACTCACTAAGCATGTGAAATGATCTCATGAACCACCAGAGTGGCCCAGATGTGTCATCCCCGAGCTCCCCTTGGAATGCTGGCTGTGCCCTTTGGGGAAACTTACACGGCTCTGTCCCTTGTCCAGGGCTGGCTGACTCCACAGCAGTCATCGATAGGATGGCTTAACCCAGAGGGCAAGCTCTGACCAGCTGTGAGGCCCTATATGCACTAAGCCAACCAATGAGTTCCTCCTTTGGCACTTTTGAGTGTCAGGCAAGAGTCAGGAGTCCTGGAGAAGCAGAGACAGGAGGAGCGAAGCCTGCGGGAGGCAGCAGATGCCAAAGTGGAGAGTGACCCAGCCCCCAGGGCGGGAAGCATCTGCTCATCTCTCTGCCCTGGCAGTGCCCCAGGAGGGCGGGGAACTAGACAAGAGGCACTTGGGAGCTGTCCTAAGTTCTGAACAGCCTTCCCTCTGTGAGACCTCCAGCCCACATCTGGAACGGTTTGGATCCTCTTCTCAAGACAGTTCCTCCGTGTGTTGGGTAATGTTTCCATAGCTTGGGGTTCACAGCGATTGTGGAGCACAAGACAGACTTAGGTGGCTCAGAGCTTGGTGTTGAATAATGAGGCCGAATGGGAAGCTACTCCCTTTCCCACCCTCTGTGCCTGGACTGGCTGGCCCTTCACACAGGGCCCCTCTTAACCCCTTCTAACAAAGAGAGGGGGCCTCAACTTTACAGCGTTTGATGACATATATTGTCCAGTTAGAGTTTCATAACATTGTTCTGTTTTGATAGTAATTTCCTTACACAATTTTTTTTCTCCACGAATAGTGCCTAGTATAAAATAGAGGTTCAAATTCTCAGCCAATGAATGATTGAATGAACTGGATGTGGGTTTTTTCCATTATTCTTTGATTTTTGTCTTTTTTACTCCAGCTGACTATGAACCCTGTGGAGGCAAGGACTGCTTCTGCTTTCCCATCAGCATGTAGTTCCTCGGGCCAAGCAAAGTGCTGGCGTAGGAAGCTCTCAAATGCTTGTCCTGGTTGGTGGGTGGAAGCGTGGATGATGAAGCCGCAGGGAGGTCAAGACCAACAGGCTGGCCTTGTTCTGTCTGGGCGCCTGGAGGAAGCTGATGTAACTGACTAGTGTGGGTTACACTAGTGTGACTCCGTGCCCGCATCAGAACCTTGGCTCGGCCTCCTTCCTCGAAAGCCTCTGCGCGTGCGTCCGTCTGTGCATGCACTCGGCCCGCCCTGCCTCCGCCCTTCCTTCTCTTCTGGGGGCCGGTGCAGGCCTGGCCACGCCCGCCTCTCCCAACCTGGCCACCCCGTTTGCGACCTTTCCACCACCAGGGGAAAACCGTTCCCAGGCTCTGGACTCTGAGTCCTGCCCTGGGGGTGCTAGGGGAATGGAGGTGCAGAGTGAGGCATGGCCAAATTTATTCCCTGAGGCTGGGAACATGAGTCTGAACTTTAATTTCACTTTCTCTTTGTGTCGGCTTCTAATAATGGGCTGTGGATCATATTGCCGGCCGTGCTGAAGATTTCTTTAAAAGAAACGCCCCCACCCAGGCCGGATGCAATAATGCCGTCAGCACGACTTGACTGTTCCCCACCTTCAGAAGAAAGGTCAACAAATAACTTCAGCTTTGTTTAAAGCCTTTAATGGATCCTATAAAATGCTCTAATTACCCATGATTATCTGTCGAAGTGCTTGCAAGCTTTTTAAAGCTATTCTGCACCCATTTCACTTTGTTCATACAGAGTTCAAGTTCTTTGATGTACTTACCCAAGAGGAGGCATTTCTTTTCTTTCCTTTGCTTATTTATATTTTTTAAATCATGTGATTTGGAGTGTTCATAAGGCAGGCGGGCTTCTGTCTTGGTGTGCGGCACAGAGCTTTTACTCTACTTCCCATCTGTTTCCATCTTGTCATCCAATAGGAAATTAAATGCCATCCAGATAACATGGAAGCCTCTGTCTTACCAAACATAACATAATTGCCTTGCAGTTTACTCAGAATCCTCACATGCACTGTGTCATTGGAGCCCCTCGGGGGCCTGCGGGGTCCACCTGGACAGGGTTCCAGACTTCTGCAACACGACGGTGCTTGGGTGGGAGTGCTCTGCCACGGGGCCACCCGGGGCCCCACAGGGCACTTTGCAGCACCCTTGTGCTCCACCCGCTCTTTGCCAATGACACAGTCCCCTAATTGTGACAACCCAAAATGTCTCCAGACGTTGCCAAGTGTTCCCTGGGGGGCAAAGTCACCCTGAGTTGAGAACGGTTTTCAGCAGAAGAGGCTGAGGCTCAGAGGCTGGCGTCTGTTGGCACTGATGGACGCCAGGAGCCCCCAGACCCCGCAGAGTGCCCCAGCTCTTCCTCCGCTCTCCCCATCTCTTCCTCTCCTCTCCCCTGCTCCACTTCCTGCTGTGATCCTTTCCAACATGAACACCTTCCAGTCAGCAGATGTATCTCTCAGGCTTTATCTGTTTCATGCTTCTGTTCTTCAGCCTCCCAGTATCATGAGACACCTCATCTGATTCTTCTGTCCAGCAGAGGTCTGTGGGCAGGGCGCTGTAACACATTCCTCCAGTGACTCTGCCCCACAGTGGCCCTGTAAGCTTGGCTCAGTTCCCAGCCGAAGGCGACCCCTCCCTGGGCTGGGACGTGAGGAGGGGACTCACTGGAGTGGGAGAGAAGACATCCCGAGAGCCCCTGTGGCCCCGAGAAATTGTTCACATCCCTCATGGGGCCTGCCCAGCCAGAACCACAGTCTCAACTTCTTAATAACTGTGGGGGCACCTGTGTACCAAGCAGAGAGTGTCTTCAGATGGGGAACTCTGACCTGCTTGGTTCCCAGTATCCACTTTGCCTGCCCTCTTTTGCTCTCTGGCTGCAAGAATGGATCTGGGTCCACCCAGCCACTTCTGTTGGGGGCAGGTATGAATGCGTGGATGTGCATGTGCATGCTGCCGTTGGGGTGGTGGTGTTCACAGAGAGGGGCTTCTTTGGTCTCAGGTCTTACACATTTTGGAAATGCTGGGTGGCACAAGGCTACGCAGGATTCTTGATTGCAGGACTTCTCAGGGCCTTCCCTGCTGGTGTGCTCTGTGACCATCCCACAGCAATTTTGCATGCAACATTTTCCAAAATAATTTGACTTTAGGACCCATTTTCTTTTCAGTGGAGTACCTTGTGTCACTGTTCACAGAGTATTCCTTGGGGAAAGGGTTACCCAGCTATGAGGGTGTACCTCACTCCCCTTTGTTGGCCAGTTCTAAGGTAGCTTGAAACCGGTAGGATTGGACATGGACAAATATGGAGCCTAAACTCTCCTTGGGTCTGGTGGCTCTCTGTGGCTGGATTCTGAGCAAGACCCCGGAAAGGAGAAATCTTTTCATCCTCAAATATCAGGCCATCCCCAAAGTTGTGGGGAAGCCTTGATTCTCTGACCTGCCTGTCCAGGTCAGTGGCCATGGGGGTGGGTGGCGTGTGGCAGAGGTGGGGCCAAGCAGCCCACCCTCACCCTCCTCCTCCAAAACCCGGGAGGAGAGGTGAAGGGGACAGAGTGCCGGAAGAGAAAGGAAAACAGAAGTTTCCATTTGTGCCGGATGGTTTTGTTTTTTTATCTGTTTGCAAATGTTCAGTGTAATGGTTTGAAACCCAGCCGTGGAGCTGCCGCCGCCCACACACAGAGCTGCCGTGGTACCGAGCTTCTGCCGGCACACCAGAGCCCCGGCGCCGGCCACTAAACCCGAGCCCGCACTGGGGCAGGCAGCACCCCCACCCCCCGGGGCCCCTCTGCCACCCCCAACACCCACCACCCTCCACACACACAATTAAAAAAAAAATTTCCAGCACTCGGTTTTCTCTAGAGAAGGCATAAAAAGAAGCAAAGGCAGAGATGGGACGAGCAGGGAGAAAGCTCCTGCCTCATCGGAGCCACCGGTTGCCGGGAGAGCGCGGCAGCCCCTCCTGCCTGTGGACTGGCCACTGAAAGGTGAGAGAGGTCTTTGTGTTTCTTTATGCACCTGCAGGTCTGGGAGGCAAGGCCAGATGAAGGGACCCTATCACTGAGCCTTGTCTGTTGCCTCCCGAGTGATTCTATCAGGCAAGCATGATGGATGCTTCCTTCCAAGCACAAGCAGTTATATCTCCGACACAAGCCCCCACTCAGGTCCCCGTGAGAGCTTTTGAACCAGTGGGGCTTCTACTCCCCCTTCCCCCACCTTTTAGCACAGCCTCTTAAGCCTGAGATGTGGATTAAGGTCAGATCCTGCCTTTGGCTTGACCTGTTGATTTCCAGCTGAGGCTGCTGCCCCTCCTCCCTAGAGTGACACTGGCCACTCTTTTGGGGCCACATAGAATGGTTCCCCATCCAGGGGCTTTGGGAAACCTATTTCCCCAGTGGCCTGAAGCCCAGTGATCAGAAGCAATCAAACCCAGCTGTCCAGCTAATCTGTATGAAATAGGCTTCCTTCCCAGTCGAAATCAACAAAGTTTAAAATAGAAGGGACTGTAATCGGAAAGGAAGCTATAGAGTTCTGTGTGTGATGCAACAGGCAGAAACATCCGCATGGAAAATATTAAGTAGAAATCACATAGCTCACGACCATGTGAGCCAGGAAAAGAAATGATTTCCTTGCCTATTAAGCATGTTTGTGGGTCAGAAGGTAGCCAAGTGGGGACATCTCTTCTCGAAGGTTTAAACCTTTCAACGAGAAGGAGAGAAATAAAAGAACAACAACAAAGATGGAGGGAAAGAAAAAAGGCCATAATGTAACGTACATGCAGACAAGAAGCAGATAAAAAGCTCCAGATTCTGTGCAGTCAGGGGATGAATCAGTACGCAGAGGTCTATTTTTAGTTTCCAGAATCTGCTGTTGCATTGTGCCTGGCATTAATTAATGTCACAGGCATGTTTCATCCACAGGTTTGGAAGGGCCTTAGCATGTCATTCAAACTAGTGGGTGCCGGCCCTCATGCACGTGCACTTTCCAGTCCTTCAGGTCTGGTCTCTGGCACACACGTGTGTCCAGAATATTCTGCCCTCTGACCCTGCCCTCTCCGGGTGTATCCGTTGATGTCCTGGCTGCAGCTTATGGATGTCTGGCCACTGGCCAAGGAGAATTGTGATTATTATACTTTGTTTTTCAAAAAGGAAAGGCTGTATAAGCTCAAACTGGGGGCAGGGGGCGGAAAGATTTTGGATCACAGCTTGCAATTTTAAAAAATGGCTTTGCGGTCAACTCTACCACCACAAAGAACAAGGCCCCAGTCTCCAAACAAGGCTGATTTTGACAAAGTAGTTCTGACACCCAGAAACACCTTACCATGTAGTTCAGATGAAGTATAATATTTTAGCAGGAATTAATTATGGTGCTGGGGTTGATGGGATGTTGGCTGAGATTGTGTGTGAGGTTAATTAGCCCCCAAAGCCTGTTCAGACTCCAGAGCCAAGGTTGAACTTTGAAGAGCAGTTTAAATGCAGGAGTTACCATGAGCAAGGTGACTTGTTTTCTAAGGTGATAACAGGATAACAGCCGGCTTGAGCAAGAGGCAAGAATGACAAACGGAAGGGCAGGTGGTAGTCAACTGTTGGGACAACTGTTTTGGTACATTTGCAACAATTATTAGGTCAATAAGAGCATGTGAAAACATCATGGCCCCTAATTAGAAGAGACACCCTTATACTCTCTTAAATTATTCAGAATATTCCCCTACTATCCTAGAGTCAGACAGAGTCATTGCCTACCAACTGTTCAGTACCATTGGTCAAAGCCATGTGTAGTGTTCATGTAGTTCATAAGTCATTTACGGTTGGACCAGCCAGGACAGGGACACGGACCATCTCTTAGAGTAAGCTGGGAGGGCTCCCGTGGAACATGGCTGGCCTCACTGTTGAGGGGAGAAATATGAAGAGCGTAGATGGTCACTGATGACCACTGGCCAATTTCAGGTCCTAAAGAAGCATTACCACCACTGGATTTTTGAAGTTCTTAAGAAGAAGGATCAGAGGGTGTGAGCAAGCAAGGCACTGACCTTGGGTGTCATGCCATAATGCTCCATTCCATCCTTCTACCCAGACAGCTGATTCAGGGATGCTGAGATCTGTGGAGTCTCTGTGATGTGTATCTGCCCTCCTGACCACATGGGTGCTCCTTGAACACTGCTGATCATATCCTTCACCAGGGCATCTGCAGCCTGGCACCTTCACAGGCACAGTTGGATTATTCTGGGCTGAGAACACCTGCTTTCAGCCTTGGCAAGAGGCCATAGGGGGAGCCATTGGATGGTCTCTCCATTGGTAATAAGAATCTCTGGCCACAGATGTAGTAGATGGGTGCCCATCTCGACATGTCAAAAGTAGGGGGCTTTCAGGTTCTTGTCCTGTGTTTAAGACCTTTCCAGAGGATGCCATTAGAAAGTCAAGTGAAATCTTCCTCTGGTGCCCAAAGAACCTATAGAGTCCTTTGGCTGTGTCGTGATTTCTCTGTGCATGGGGAGGTCTGATATGCAAGACCAGATGAAGGATCTTATCACTGAGCCTGGCTCGGGGGTAATGAAAGTTCCAAGTAAAGAGGTCCTTCTTGCTTGGTTCTGTGCTGGGGGGGGCTCTACCTGCATTTTTAAAATTTGATCCTTGCAATGGCCCCATGAGGCTGGTGTTGTCCCCATCACCACTTTATGGAAAGGAAATGAAAACTTTTACATCTCATTTTGTGTTTATCTTAAAAAGATGAAAATTTTGCATTGCACTCCTAGCATATCCATTGACCTTACTATAAAACACTTCCCCTAAAAAAGTCTTGAAGGGAAATTGTCACTCTTGGGTGAGGCACAGGTTTATCTGTAGAGTCACTGGTGGTACTCCCGTGGTACCTGAGCTGGTAAAGGCCGAGTGTGGCAGTGGGGGGACGGACTGCACAGCCTGACAGACAGCCCACAGCACGTTTCGTGTCTGCTCTTCCCGCCTTGAAGGTGGCTCCATATGAAGGGCAGGCTCCTGAGCTTAGCATGCAGGCCCACCAGCAAAGTATGGGGCTCATCACCACCTCCCCACTTTGCAGAGGCCCCGCTGACTAATGCACGATGGAGAAGCTGGACAAAGGGTTGGAGCACGGCTCATATCCACCTGGGGGTCCTCCAGAGACCCTCCAGAGTCAGAGTCTCCCACCTAAGCAGTCCCTGGCCACAGGCCCTCTCTGCCCGCCTCTGTGACCCACTGAGGGCCTCACATCCTGAGACAAGCCCTAGAAACGGACCTGTTGATGCAAGCGCTCGTACCCTTCACCACAGGAAATGTGGCCCCATGTTCTCAGTGATAACCGGTCGGCTCCTCACAGAAACCAAAGAGGAGCAGATTTTAGATTTTTAAATAAATTTGGAAACCCATGTCCATCCCCCCACACCAAGCAGGCAATTCTCAGTTTACTTCACATGTGACCTCTGCCCTCTTTTTCCAATCTGCATCAGGAAGCTGGACTTTTAGGAAATAAAATAAATTCTGGGTTCTCTGGGCTTAGGTAAAAGTGGTGAGAAAACAGGATATTAGTAATAATAGAGGTCAATGGGCCTTGGGTCCCAGGTAGGGTGCTTAGATCAAATACAGGACTCCCAGTTAAAATCTGAATTCCAGTTATGCAACAGACAGTTTTTGGTATAAGCATGTCCCAAATATTGCACAGGACATGCTTATACTCCTGTAAGTCTCATTGTTCTTAGAAATTCAAGTTTAACTAGGCATCCTGTCTGTTTATATCTGCTACAACAAGTAACTGTAGCACAGGGGAGACTCAGACACGTCAAGGGGACACTGCTCCATCCTCACGTGTCCCAGACCTGCTGGTAATGATGAGCAGCCTAATGTGCTCCAGCAGGGGGCCCAGCTCACAGCACGTGCTCACATGGTAGGTGCAGGAAGGCCCCCTCCGTCTGCCCAATGGAGGCGTGCTGTTATTTGTTGTCCAGGGAAGAAACTGTGGCCCAGGGAGGTGGGTGGGGCTTGTCAGGTGCTCAGAGGCAGCTCCGGTGCTTTCCAGCTGTGGGCGGGAAGCCGCGAAAGGACTGAGGAAAACCAGGCTTTGGAGGAGCAGTAATAACAGGTTAGCTTGGAAGTGCTCTGTGCAGAGATGGGAGTGCTGTGTCAACACATGCAAATTATATGCAAATACACTGGGCCTGCCTCACAGGCTCACCTACCTGGATGCCAGACCTATGAGCACAACCCCTCCACTGCCCTAGGTTTCTGGCAGGTGTGCTTGGCTGAGCCCTGCTGGGCCTCCAGAGGGGTCCACGTTCCTGGGGTGCATGTGGACTGGGGCAGGAGGCTCGTGTGTGCATGAATGAGTGCCCACACGTGTTCTCTCGGCACGGATGAGGATGCGAGGGGGCTGGTGTGGAGGACGTGTGAGACTGGGGAGCATGTTGACATGTATGTGACTTGCAACCTTGATCTGTGCCTGCCCAGCAAGCCACATGGCTCCTGTCTCCCAAGATGACCTCTCCCAAGTTTCTCTGGCATCTCTCTCTGGAGAGGAAGAGGCAGCCCCCTTCCCTGGGCATCCTCCTGCTGAGATGCCCAGGACAGGGGATTGTTGACAAGAAGAATTTTAACAATAATGCCAAGGCTGACTTTTACTGCCTGGCGGTGAGCACCTTGCATGCCTCGCACTTAATTCTCATGAGTGCTTGTGTTATTGATCCTGCTTGACAGATGAATGCATGGATGCTTTGAGGTCAAGTACTTGCCCATGAGCAGAGAGACACTGAGCCAGGGCTTACAGGTGCCTCTAACAGCCTGTCTGCCATTCAGTCAGGTGAATCACGGCTGGGTGAATACAAGAGAATATTAAAGCCTGGACCCTGGGTGTGGACTTTCTGAAGGGGGAAACCTGTTTCAAAAAGTTCTTTATGGAGATTTGCAAGTTGGAACTGAGATGGTTTGGGATTTGTGCCATTGGAGTTCATCGAGTTAGCCTCAAACATTGGGGACAACTGAGCCCCATGTGTTGGGAAGTGTTCTCCAAGACAGGAGTGCAGGCTAGGGAACACTGATGGGTGCAGGCTGCCTCTGCCCCTCTCTCCTGTCTTCTGAGGGAAGGGGCTTGGCTTAAGGGCTGAGAGGCTGGTGTGGGCACTGGTAGCCTGGGTCCACACGGTGCCTTTGCCAGTGACTGGTGGAGCGGTCAGGGACAGGTGGCCTCCTTCTCCTTCTCTGTAAAGTGGTCTGTGCAGGGACTCCCTCCCTCCCATCACAGCTCAGAGGTTTGGCTGGCCTCCTGCCCAGTCCGTTTGGCTATCATTGGTCATTGCTGCGTCGGAGGAGCTACGGTAATACGGAAGGTGTGATCTCACCTTTGAAGGTCTTACAATCCAGGAAGCCAGGCTAAGTCCATCACAATGTGAGGTCCCAAAAGTGCCACAGAGAATGTACTCTGATGTTCAGGATGAGGGGTCGCTTCTAGCTGGGGAGACCTCAGAAGCCTTTGCTAAGGAGGCAAGGTGGAACTCTACCTGGGGACGGTAGGCTTTGGGTGTGTGAACCTCAGGCAGGAAAGGAACCTGGGGCTGAGGGGACAGTGTAAGCACGTGGAGAGCATCTGGGAGCGGTTCCATTTGGGCAGAGGGCTTGTCTGTGCTGGGCCGAGAGCTCCGAGCCAGTGACAAGGCAGAAAGATCCCTGACTTCTGAGGTTTGCATTGTGAAGCAAGTAATGATACTTTTAATTGTTCACTTATAACTGTGGTGAGTACAGGGGGATCTGTCTGGTCAGGGAGTGGGCATCCAAGAAGGCTTCCCGGGGATCAGAGCACCAGGCTGGGCTGTGGAGGTTTAGTGGGGGCAGTGAAGTGGACTGGCCAGAAAGAGGACGTTAGGCCATGGGGGCCCCACGTGGGCAGGAGTGGGAGGGGCTCCGCAGCAGTGTGTGGCTGCGATTCACAAATACAACATGGGGCCCGGGAGGGGGCTGAGGAGGCGGCAGAGGCCAGGCCCACAGGGTCGTGCAGGCAGATATCCCTTCATCCTAAGAGCAACGGGGCCTCCGAGGGGTTGTAGCTAGAGTAACAGTGTGTGGACGTAATTCTGGGTTTGAAAACATCTCTCTAGTTAACAGGATGGGAAATGGATTTGGGAGGGGCCGGGGGAAGGTGGGTAACTGGCCTTTCACCAGCGGCGGCCCGTGACGTTTGATCAAAATCCTGCCTGGCTGTCTCATGCAACCCCTGTTCCCGAGTACACCCCTCAGTTGGTCCCCACACTTTCCTTCAGAGAGCATGTGCAGTGGCTCCCAGCCCTCATGCCTGAGTTCTTCCCCTCTGAGCCAAATTCTGTGCAACTGGACCCAAAGAGAACGGGAAAGAGTCAACAAGCTATGCAGCCTGCTTACTTACGACCCACTGTCTGACTTTGGAGGTCAGGGCTGATTTCTGTCGGGCCGTCCTCCCTGGGCTGGGTGCATCCTCACGGGCATCCCAGGGAGCTGGAGGCTTGGCAGGAGGAGCAGGTCGCTTCACCTGGAAGGAGCAAAGGCTCATGAGGTAAAGTGCATAATGGTGCTGCCAAGACCTGATTCCCAAAGGCCCCCAGAACACCCTATGCCGGGCAAGTCCGAGGTAGAGGTCACCGCCACACTGAGGCACAGAGAGAAGACGCTTTGACCAGCACGGCCTTGGGGAGGGAATTACTTCCCAGCTGCTTTGTGCTGTAATGAACTCTTTCTTCAAAAAAGCCACAAGCAACTTTTGCTCCCCTAACATAGCTCTTCCAACATGGCTTGCTGAACAGCTGCTTCCCAAGTACCCACTTGGACCTAGGCTAAGGAAATTAAATGTGCCCATATTTTCAAGGAGTGCATAGTCTAGTGAGAAACTGATATAGAAACTGGTCACCCTCTGTTGCATGAGGAAGGATGTGCAAGCTGCTGCTGGACCCTGGAGATGTGAGAGGCCCCTCTGGGCCATGCCTCAGAGCAGGTGGAACATTCCGACTGCATCAGCTTTTCCCACCTAGGGAAAAGGAAACAGCATCCAGAACAGAGGTTTCTCCAAGGAGACACACAGGCACATGCACACATAGGGCAGTCCTACCGAACACACCTCTAACCCTTCAGAACAGGGACCCACGTAGTTGAGTCTCAGAGTAGCTTTACGAGCCCAACATTCAGTGCAGCAAGCAAGCAATTTGATGACGCGTGCTCTCTGCTCGGATTTCTTTGGCCCTGGGAAGCAGAAGGATGATCCACAGCAATATTTGTGAAATTTCTTCTCTTTCTCCATCCACATTCTCTCATCCACTGTTCCTCTTCTTCACACTCTGTGAAAAGTTCCTTCCTCTGTTCTTATCCTGACATGTCTGTCTACTGCTTTCCTGCATGTGTGCCACGTCTTATGCTATTTAGAATAAACATCTCCTGTGGCTGAAAAAGCTCTGCATGGTCTGTCTCTGCACACCCCCTGGCCCCAGCCTCTGGCTCTCTCCTCTCTGCCACTACTCCGCACACTCTGCCTTCTGCTGGCTTTCACTTGCCAAGGGAGTGCTCACCCCAGGGCCTTTGCACTCTGCGCTCCCTCTGTCTGGAACCCCTAGCCCTCACGTTTCCTCAAGACTGAATCTTTCTTATATTTCAGTCTCTCCGCTGGGCTGTCCCTCCGTCCCTCTCCCTTCTCACTTGTCATACCCCGCCATTTTTCTTTCTTCAAGTCACTCATCTCTGTCTGAAATTACCTCCCTCATTCATGTGTTTCCGGCTTATGAATCTCTCTCCCACTAGACTGTCAGCCCTGTCATGAACTCCTCTGTCTCATGATCCTCTGACCTAAAACAGAGTTTAGTTGGTACTCACAAAATATTTGATGAATGAGTGAGTTACTGTTGAACACAGTTCTCCAGATACCTGGAAGGGATAAGGCCATCTTCTTTCAATGCTTTTTTTTTGGTTAGTATCTGCTTGTTTGGATTTTGTCCTTATTTCCTCCTCAATTATCCTGATTATGCATCGCATGAAAGAGGAAAGGGCAGTCTAGTGAAGACAAAAGCCTGTCGAGCAGTGGGAAGCAAAGGAAGAGATTTGCATAATAAAGCCAGAACACCTTCCAGTGGGCAGCAGGGCAGGCACTGCTGGGCACTCCCATGCATGTACCTGCATGTAACACTATGACACGCAAACAGCGGCAGCCGGAGTTTGGTGTGAGCTCTGGTCCTCTCTCTCTGATTTCTACAATGAGGGGCTGGCAAGTTGGCTTTAGCTCAGATGCTCAGCCTTCTGGCAATGATTTCCTGGAGGCCCAGGAAAGGAGCTGCTGAGCAGAGGTCTTCTATTGTAGGGGAGGTCACTCAGCTAGGGTTCTGGAAGGGGAGAGACACGGGCACCTACATTCGACGCTGCTGGTTAGATGATCCCTGAAGTGCCTCTAGCTCTAAATTTCAGGAGCCCTTGTTCTTCTGGAGCAGTAAGAGAGGAGCTGGGGACCCTGAGCAGAGAGGCGAATCCTCCCACGTTAGGAAGACGTTATCTTCAGAGACTGAAGTCACACTGCTGGGAGAGTGACACGGAGTCGTGCCGGTTCTTCCCTCTGGGTGCCGATGGGATGCCGGACTCTGGCTCTGAAGGGAAATTGGATGGCTTACAGTGGAGCTCTGTTTCCTTCCAACAAGGATTTGGGGGAACTTACAGTAAGAACACACCCAGGGGACAGGACAGTGAGAAATGAAGCTGGAACGTGAGGTCAGAGGCCACCAAGAGGAGGAGAGAACCCCATCTTTGGGAGGGGCCCGGGTCTCTCAGGCCAGGACTTGGATTCAAGGAACAATCATCATTTGGTTTCACAGGGACAAAAGGATTCTTGGCTTGGAGAACCGGCTGGCAGAGACGAACATACAAATCTGTGTTTTAATCTGTTTACTGAAATGTTTAAACATATTGTTTCAGTAAATACATCTGAAAGATGCTGATTAGCCAGCCTCCCCAGTGGCAGGGTGGGGTGGGGTCTTAGCCCTACCACCCGGTTCCCCATCTGGGCCACTGAACTCTTCCCCTTAAAGAAAATAAGAGAACAAACTCCTTACATAAGAAACTTTTCAGAGTTGGTTGGGGTGGGGATTGTGGGGGGGGGGGGCGTGTTTTTCTTGTTAGAGCTGAAATGTAAGGCTTTTTTCTTTCTGGCCTAAAAACTTAATCCACAAAAACAGTGGGAGGCCCCAACCAAATCAGTTCAGGTGCTGGAAATGGTTTCGTTTTTACACTCCGTGATTAAAATCTGAGCGCCCGGTGCTCAGGAGCCCCATCCGGTCTTCCTAAAGAGGGATACAATTGGAGGGAAGCAGAGCGCCCTGCCTTCCCCTTGCCTCTCGGCTGTCACTCGGGCACTTTCATTATGTGTGACTCCACGGGGGCAGCCAGGGCCGTTGGTTTGGGGAAATGAACTGCAGAGGCAGTCACTGCCGGAGAGCGCGGGGCTAATGGGCCCTGGGAGGCTCTGTCCCTTCCCGCCGCGCCAGCAGTCAGCAGCGGCTTGATGGAGCCATTTTCATCAGTGTGCTCTGCGCAGCTCTCGAGAGGCTCGGGCGCCGGGCATTTATCCCCAAACAGCCTTCGCTGAGCAGGGAGAGGGGCCAGGACACGTGGGGGACACTTCCTTGTGACTCGGCAGGATGTTGTCTTGGCCAAATCTGTCCTCTGCCCCCGCTGAGCCACTGGTTGTAGGAAGCCTTCTGTTTCCTCACTCAGCCCTTCCCGGAAGGCATTTGGGCCTCAGAAAGCACCCCACACCCGGCCCACCCTGGGTATCAGAAAATGCAGAGGCGGAAGGGCCAGTGAAGCACCTGGCCCCATGTTTCCCAAAGAGCCCTTGGGGTGCTTAAATTTTTTTACTTTAACTTTGAGTGGGTCCATTTGTTGTGGTTATTAATAAGCTTTTCATTTGGAATCATTTTAGGTTTACAGAAAAGCTGCCAAGTTAGCACAAAGTTTGTCTCTTCCCCCAACCCTCAGGGCAAGCATCTGACCTGAGTGTGGGGCACTTGTCACTACTAAGACCTGGACGTGGGGCGTTGGTGCATGGCTGGTAACTCAATTCCAGCCTGCACCAGCCTTTCTGTGGATGTTCTCTTCCTGCTCTAGGATCCAAGCCAGGGCCAGGTGGTCTCTTTTGATAGAGCGTTTTAAAAAACTGTAATACTTAGGGAGTTTATCTTAATGGATATTACAAAAATATATTATGGCCACATCAATTATTATTACAATGGCAATAATAGTACTTGGGACAAATTAAATGATAAAAGCAAGTCCATTTTAAGAAACATGAATATAAATGAAGCTGATATGCAGCCTCGGGAGGAAGAGCAGGGCGCGGTCGGCCCTTTGCATCACAGCCCCATGGAAGGGAAGGCCGTGTGCCCCTGGAAAGCCAGGCACAGCCTATGCATGGCTGGAACAGAGCGTTCAGCCCAGGGCCCCTTCCATGATGTGACAGCACCTCTCTCCTCAGCGGAAGGAAGGAGGTGGGGGAGGGAAACCCTCAGTGGGAATAAAGTTTCCATTTCAGTTATTCAGCTGATCCTTGACCCCCATTACCATGGATAATCAGAAACTGGCTGGATGCAACATGTTTTAAATAAAAGCATTGTTTAAGTGGCCCTGAGGACATGCACACAGATAACTGCGAGGGCACCCATGCAATCACACATGCGGCAGGGGGAGGCACTTTGCTCTCTGCCCAGAGATGCGAAGGGCACCTGTCGGCACAATGTCACACAGCTGAGCAGTGCCCCTTTCTAAAGGCACTCGACAGGCATACCTCGTTTCTCATCACACACAGATCATGACTACAAACCTCCTCTGACAATAAGGAGAGCGTGCGGAGGACGCTAAGGGCAATGGAACCCAAACGGGGACCAGGCTTAAATGACACTACAAACCTCCTCTGACAATAAGGAGAGCGTGCGGAGGACGCTAAGGGCAATGGAACCCAAACGGGGACCAGGCTTAAATGACAATCTGAGTGTGTGTGTCCCCAAGGCATGGCACTGCGGAGACCCAGAGTGGCTGGGCTCCATGGGCTCCGGCACTCTGCATTTGATTAGAGGCCACGGTTGGGAGCCTCTGAGATGTTCCAGGTCAGGCAGGTCCCACCTGGTTTATGAATTTGTAGGTCTTTCAATGCAGGGTCTGGGTGTGGCTCGGGAGTGAGGGATTTGACAGAGTTTGTCATTCAGCCGATGTTGACCGAGGACAGACTCTGTGCCTGGCACCGTGTCAGGTGTGCAGTAGAGTGTGCGTGACAGTCTGGCAGGGGGACAGAGAGGAGTGCGCAATTGCTTATGACCCATGGGTCAGATGACCTGGAAGGGGTGGACAGTGTCCAGAGAAGAAGGGATGGCGGTCTGTCTTGACTGGTCTTGTCTGGAACACATATTGTGTTCCACAGTGTGCACAGTGTTGAAACAAACACATCCATCCATTCTTATTCATTCATCTAACACATACTTTTGGGACGCTGCTCCTGTGTTAGGCACTGTTTTCAGCCTGGTTCAGTGCTTTGAAGAGGGCCGTGGAGGCGGGGTAGAGAGAGGCAGGCTGCAGGATGTGGGAAGGGACAGCACCTGGGGGTGAGCGCCAACCGGCTGTCTTGTGGTCACTACTGATCTGACTCACACAGGCACTGAAATGCTTCTTAATCTCTGCCTGCCGGGGAGGCTGGGCCAAGTCCCCTGGCCCCAGCTTTCCTGCTCAGACTTATCCACATGCTGCACCCTGGGGGAGCCAGGCAGCTCTGCTTGGAGTTGCAATAAGGGGCCAGCTGTGGGCAGCCCCTCTCCCTTTGGCTTTCTGGGGGCTGGGGATGTTCCAGGACCAAACCCCGGAGGCCAGGGGTAGTACTGCCCTCCCGACCACGGCTTCTGGACAGGCACGTGTGTCGGTGGGGCTGAGGTGCGACATGGCATCACCCCCGTGCACGTGACTCTGCCCGCCTGGTCTCTCTCTTGGACACCCAGGACGCCTGACATCCTCTCCCGGCTGTGCTGTTTTTCTTTTAGCTGAACGAGCCAGCTTTCTTTTAAAGAAAAGCCATCACTGAAGATGGCAATTTTGCCAAATGAGCCTTGTTCTTGGCAAGGGAGTGATAGATCTTCTTTGTTTCCTTGGGAAAAACAGACCCGAGAAAGCAAGTTCACCCTTCTTTGGAATTACTTTTCCTTTTCTTTGGTGACTATTACCACATGCTTAGCTCACTGGTTATCTCTTGCACACTCTGGAGGGTTAAATTATATCATG
The DNA here is from genome assembly GCA_032199065.1 of Smutsia gigantea. Classification (NCBI taxonomy): domain Eukaryota; kingdom Metazoa; phylum Chordata; class Mammalia; order Pholidota; family Manidae; genus Smutsia; species Smutsia gigantea. Next base: position 125,364 of record JAVSCE010018818.1, read on the forward strand.
GGGTTGAGAAAAATTGGAAAGGGAGTGTTTATTTATTATATTGAGAGAGAACTCACATGCCACAAAATTCACCCCCCTAAAGTGTACCGTTTAGTGGTTTTTACTATATTTGCTAAGGTGCACGGCCATCACTATTATCTCATTCCAGAACATTCTCAACACCCCAAAACAAACTCTGTACCCATTATCAGTCACTCCCTACCTCCTTCCTCCTCCAGCCCTGTGTAGCCAATAACCCATTTTCTGTCTCTATGGGTTTATCTGTTCTGGTGGACATCTCATATGAACAGAATCACACACTGTGTGTGGCCTTTTGTGTCTGGCTTCTTTCACTCAGTATAATGTTTTCAAGGTCCACCCACATGGTACCAGGTGTTGGGACTCTGTTCCTTTTTCATCGCCTAATACTATTCCATTGTGTGTATGTGTCAAATTTTGTTTATCTTTTCATCTGTTGTTTTATTTATTTTCAACCAACTTCAAAAGATTTTTTTTAAAGTACCTCCTGTACAGGAAAGCTTTTCATTAATTATCTTCATGAAGTGCATTCAAATGGTAACTTTGGAGAAAAAAGACAAATTGAAGTCCTTTTAGGATATCGAGATAAAGTTGTCCCCAAGGACTTCCTCGAGTAAGGCTGGGGGACATCTGGCCCCAGGCCCCCAGGGAGGAGCTGGGGATGCCCAGGGGGCCCCCTTGTCCCTCTGCTCCAGCCTCTCCTTTTCTTTCCTGCCCTCTGGCTTCTGGGGCTTTCTCCTGCTCCGAGGGGGGGGTCCCAGCTCTTTAGCATAAGAGGTGGGGTGTTTGGTTGGCTGGCATCAGCTCACATTTCCAATCTCTTCCTCTTGCTGACCCAAGGCCCTCTCTCCTCTGGGGCAGGTTGTGCTCACAAATCTTGGACTTTTGTGCATTTTCAGGCCTCCCCAACTTGTCTCTTGCTGCCCCTTCTTGCGCCTCAAACTCTATGTATCCTGCAATGCCCACTCGTCTGTCATTTCCTCCAGGAAGGCTCCCCAAATCCTCTTCCCCATAAGGCTTCATTTATGTCTATTGTAGCCAGGGGTGGTTCTTGCCATATTTAACAACAGGGAAGGTGCAAGTCCCAATAAATCAGAACAGCTGCTGGTGTCAGTGCTGGGCAGGTATTTGCTTCTTGGCTGCTGGGTTCCCAGGATGTCGGAGGCCTGGGGGAGGGATGGGCCGCTAGAGTCATGGCTGTGCTTCACTCACCAGTCGCAGCATGTCCCAGCTCGCTCTGCATCTGTCTCTTTCCCATTCTCAGCTCCATGCTCCCTGTGGCCTCTTGCACACGCGGTGCTTCCATGGCCAGTGGGGTGCCCACTGATACTGGAGGTATGGGGAGTGGAAACCATGTGGTTTTGTAGGATTTGGTTCTTCAAAACCCAGCTCCCACGGCCAGATGAAATTCCCCTCGAAACCCAATCTAGCTACACATGAGGCTTAGGTCTGTGACCACCTCGGCATCATTGAAGACAAAGTGGGGCAAGGAGGCATCCCTCTCCTTGGTGGAAATTGGCCCATTTCCAAGCAGCAGGGGCCACCTGAAGGAGTGGACAGCACCACGCTGCAGGCTGCTCTTGCATCTGGTCTGCTCTACTTACCCCCAAAGGTGTTTCTTGCCATTAGCTTGTTTTCTGGCCTAGACACTGATTTGCGCTGAGACTCCACTATTTGGAGTCATTGTATTCTTCCACGTCCCTCACTCCCGAGCTTGCTCCTTCCAAAGTCAAAGAGAGCAGGGCAGGGGATAGGGTGGGGAGAGAGAAGAACTCACTGGGGGTGCAAAATTTAAGGGTCACTCAAAACTCAGTTATCAGGGTAATATTTTAGTGCAATAGCTTAAAAATAAAAATGAATGCAAACAATCCCATATTGAGCAAAACAGCACAGTTTTAAATAAGGACAGCACAACAGAGACCCTTGTGAGGCTTCCTGCCATGGTCACCTGCAATGGCAATGCTCATTCTCGGCCCTTGGGGACCTCCAGGCTTACACGCCAGAGCTCTGCAGACGCTTCCTCCAAACCCACATCAGGAAAATGAACACATGGGCTCTTCTCTCTAGCCTGTGCAGAATCACCCCATCTTCAATGCCATGGGGAGCACACCTCCGTTTCTAATCAGGGTCTCTGTTATGGGTAGTTAAGCTCAATAGTCACAGTTAGTAAAGATGTGAGCTGTGGCTCTGTTTTTTCCCTCTCTGTGTCTATCTCTTCCTGTTTTCTAAGGGTTGCTAGTGTGACATTAAGTAATGTATAGAAAATAGCTTACTTCCTATTTCTGAGCCAAACCAAGTTTCATCTTGGCTTGAGTCCCCTCCAGGTGGCTCAAAATGGGGCTTTTCTCAGTTAATCATGGAGTTGACTCAAAGGCCAAGCCATGGGAGGTCATTCTCTCTTTATTTTATTTTCTAAGAGGCAGGGAGCATCGCCCTGTCCCCTGAGATGCCGCCTGCAGAGAGAGGACCAGTGGAGGACACCATGACTTTTTCTCAGCAAAGTCCAAACTGTCTGCAGAGGAGATGGAGGGGCAGGGGCCCCTCTGCCCTCTGGCTGGCCAGGTGGAATGATGGGCATCTTCTCCATTTCAGGCCAGGTCATTTGTGTTTGAATTGGAGCATCATTGCCTGAAAATACATCATTCTTCACAAAGGTATGTAACATGCTCCATAAGATAAGCATATAGAGGATGTCTGTTGTTGTTTTTTTTAAACAGCTCTTTTTTACCCTGTGTTTTTAATGATATATTTACCTTCAAGCATGCAGTTAAAAAGAAAATGCTATGTAAAACTGCATTTGACCCAGTTTAGGAATTCTCTAGTGTGCTTAACACCACTGTTGCTTTTGTCAAAATATTTACTGCGATTCGTAATGGCTGTCAGAAACCAGGTCCACATTCCATGTTCTACTAAACATAGAAACAGCCTCTATGGAAATTTGTTGCTTTGTAAGCAGGTTTTTTTTTTTTCCTTCAGTGACAGACCTAATTAAACCAAAGGTGTGAATTGGTTAGAAATATCGGTTACATTAGCCCAAGAGTTTGAAAAACAAAATGTACAGTATAATCTAAATATCAAGGTATTTGATAGAGATACTATTTATAGCAGTCCTACTGATCAGCTGCCCAAGGGTAGCATTTTTCAATGAGATTTATAAGGGACCCTGGACCCTGGACTATGTATTTATACATTTATTTGGCTTCCCAGTATCCAAAATAGCTAAGAGCTGGAGGGGGTGTCAGATAAGCCATGGAGCCCACGTTCTGAGAGGTAAGACGCTTCTCCGTTCCCGTAGCAAATCTTTCTGTAAGAATTAGACTAGAGATGTTATCCGCCAAAATGCAACAGGGAACAGGATGCAACTTAAGAAAAATGATAACATCAGCTGACTGGGAAAAGCAGAATAAACGTCAGAGGCAGTTTAAAATAACGGGCCTTTTAACCACCTTTATTCTGCTGTCCCAGCGAGGAGCCAGTGTTTAGGGTCAGGAGGCTAACGAGGGTTAGAGCAAGTGTCCAGGCCTGCAGCAGTCTTGGGGGGCGTGGGGACATTCTGAGAAGCCAAGGGATGAAGACTTGCTTCCTTAGTTGCACTTTGACTGGGAAGCTGGGAGAGTAGGATGGACATGGGGTTGTTGCTCCATGAGCAGAGTCGCCCCAAAGGGCCTAAATGATTGCTGAGTAGTTGCTTGGGGGAAATGAGGCCACCACCAGGGGCAAGTGGGTACCAGCCAGACACCTTTCTCCTGGTAGAGACCATAAACATGTATGCAGAGAACCAAGGTTGTAGAAGGGAGAGGGAGAGGTCTATGCTTCACTGAGGGGAAAAACAAACCCATGGAGTATGTACTGTGCCCGCACAAAGTGCATCTGCTGTGTTACCCAGTCCTTTGAACAAGTGGACACGAGCCCCACTTTGTAGGTAAGCAACACGCGGCTTGGAGAGGGTAGGTGACGCATTCAGAGTTACAGCGCTCATAGGTAGCAGAGCAAAGGTTGTAAAGACAAGACCTCTTGTCTCTGAGGTCTCCTGGCTGAGCTGCCCTTCCGGGGGTGGCACAGCTGAGCTACCCTGGCCCGTCGTGTTCAGGCTTTCCACAGGCCCACCTGGGGCATCTGTGGGAGACTTCTCTCTGCATTGGTGCACAGCCAAGATGTCTTTACAGGTCTTTGCTGCCTGTTGTACAGTTTCATCACGATCACCTTGTATTCGTAGCCCTGGGGCTTTTCCATTATGGTAGAGGTGTCAAATGTCCTTTGGATACAAAGGTGCATAAGGAAAAGTGAGCTGACGCGAAGAAAGCTCTGCCAAGGAAAATGATGAATGTTGGGTTGATGCCTCTCCAAGTGGAGTTTTGCAGCCCTCAGGCCTGGAGCTCAGGGCCATATTTAGGTAAACGACAGGTGCTGCATTAAATAACATGGGCTTATGTGCTGGGAAGGTTGTTCTTGTCTCAATTCTCTTCTTCTTTATTTATTTTCTATTTATCATTTTTTAAAATTAGCCTTTTTGGCTTGAGATAATTATAGATTTGCATGCAGTTGTAAGAAATAATCCAAAGAAATCCATGCACCTTTTACCCAGTTTCTCCCAAGATAATGACATTGAGACAGTCATGATACAGACCACGTCCCTCACCCAGGGATCCCTCATGGCTATACTCACTTCTCTCCTGCTCTCCCCTGAGCCCCTAGTAACCGCCGATCTATTCTCCAGTTCCCTAATTTGTCATTTCAAGAACGTTACATAAAAGGAATCACATGGAGTGTGGCCTCTGGGGACTGGCTTTTCTCACTCAGCATAATTCTCTGGAGATTCATCCAAATTATTCCACGTGTTGGTAGTTCACTCCTTTTTATTGCTGAGTAATATTTTATGATACGGAAGTACCACCACTGGAGGACAGCTGCGCTGATGCCAGTGGTTGGCTCTTACAAATAAAGCTGCTATGAACATTTGTGTGTCAGCTGGTGTGAACATAAGTTTTCATTTCTCTGGGAGAAATATCCAGGAGTGCAATTCCTGGGTTGCATTTTTTTTTTTTAAAGAAACTGTCAAACTCTTTTCCAGAATGGCTGTCCCCTTTCACATTTACGCCACATCCGTATCCTCTCCAGCTTTGGCTCTGCGTGACTTTTTTATTCTTGCCATTCTGCTGGGTGTGCAGTGACACCTCACTGTGGTTTGAAGGTGCATTTCTCTGATGGCTAATGACATTGAACATCTTTTCGTGTGCTTGTTTCCAACTGTACATTTTCTTTGGCAGCATGTCTCTTCACATCTTTTGCCCATTTTCTTATGGGATTGTTCTTGTTTTTTATTTTTGCTTTTTTTACTGTTATACTTTCATAGTTTTTTATATATTCTAGATAGAAGTCCTTTGTCAGACGAGTGGTTTTCAAGTGTTTTTCTCCTGGTGTGTAGGTATTGTTTTTATCCTCTTATAAGCAGGGGCTTTCACAGAGCAAATATTTTTAATGTTGATGAGATCCCGTTGATCCATTTTCCCTTTTACGGTGCACACTTCTGGTGTCAAGTCTAAGAACCCTTTCCTGTGCCCTAGACCCTGAAGAAAAATCTCCTATTTTTTTTCCCTAGAGCTTTTACATTTAAGCCTGTTTTACATTTTTAGTTAATTTTTGTATAAGGTGTGAGGTGTAGGTCAAGGTTTATTTTCTTGCCTATGGATGTCAATTGCCTCATTTGTTGAAAAAGTTATACTCCTTGCACTAAATTGTTTTTTGAACCTTTGCTAAGCACCAGTTGGACATGTTTGTGCAGGTCTGTTTCTGTTTTTTTTTTTTTTACTATTCTGTTCTGTTGATCTGTGTATCTACTTCCCCACAAATGCAACATCTTGTTCCTGGAGCTGTACAATAAGTTTTCAAATCAGGTAGACTGATTCTTCCCATTTTATTATTCTTTTTCAAAATTGACTTATTCTAGCTCCTTACCTTTCTATATAAATTTTAGAATAACTTTGTCTGTGACCACAAAAAACCTTACTGAGGTTTTGGTAGGAATTAAGCCCATATATCAATTTGGGGAGAGCAGCTATCTCTACTATGTTCGGTCTTCCAATCCGTGAACACAGTATGTCTCTTTATTTAGATTTTCTTCAAGTTCTTTCGTAAGTGATTTATAGTTTTCAGCATATTAAGTCCTGCACAGGTTTTGTTAGATTTACACCTAAGTATTTCCATTTCTCGAGTGGCTATAAATAGCACTGTATTTCATATTTTGGTTTCCAATTGTTCATTGCTAGTCTATGCAAGAAGAATTGATTTTCGTATGTTGACTTTATACCCTGTGACTTTGCTGAACTGATGTATTAGTTCTAGAAAGTTTTTTTGGTAGATTTCTTGGCATTTTCTACAGAGACAATCAGTTTTATTTCTTCCTTTCCTGCTTCCTGGAGCTTAAGGTTGCAGAGGGGTGCCCTGGGGCCTCAGTAGGGGAGGCTCGGGCAGATGACCTCCCCGCGGACCTCCTCCTGGCCCCTGATGGCAGTAGCAGGAACTCTCCTTCTTCAGCATTGTGCCTGCTTGACAGGACAAAGACTCAAAGGGATGCCTTGTTCATGATACAGCACATGTTGAAGCAGGCATTCAGAGGTGAGAGGCAATAAATCAATAACTGGCTCATTCTATCCCTTTGTCTGCTCAGCTGTCACATTTATACGCATTGGAATTTCCTTAAAACAACAAAGCAACTCTGTATTTCTACCCAGCAAGCTGCAATGACCCTTCTTACAAGGGAAGAGGTGCTCACTCTTCTTCAGCTCGAGCAGACCCCGGCATTGTGTCCGCCAGGCGCTCTATGAATTACTCTTTGGATTCAGTCAAGGGCTCACTGGATAGCCTGCTCCCTAAAGGCTAAGTTGTAATGTTAACCTCCAATTACTCATGCATAAAATCTAAAAATGTGAAGGAGAAAGAACTAGAGGATTATAATTTTATGTAAAGAAGCTCTTTCACATTCTATGCACAGGATCAAACACAAAGCTACTCTAGCCACGTTTCTGTACCAGGTCCTGCAGTTGTGGTTCATATATATGACTTTCTCCTCCAACTGTCCACTCCATATTTCCCTTGCCCTCTGGGCAGGACCTTAGCTGCTCTAGGTTCTTTTCCTCTTGGACTATCGAGTAATCCCTGAAAAGTCATATGAACTTTCTTCCCACATCATAGTTACTCTTGGTCGTAGTGACAGGTGCCTCTGGGGAAGGTGAGGAGGAAGATTGACAGTGTATCTTTGTGGCAATAGTACAGGGTCCTCTTTCTAGAGAACCTGGGCTTCCCTTCAATCAAGGGCCTCTGGGTCTGTGAACTGTTTCTTGCCATAGAGATCACTCAGTATACCAGTAGACTGACCATCTATTTCACTCCTAGGGACCCTGTGCTCAATCAGCCACTGCTAAATGTCTCTCTGACCCAAAGAGTCCTGAGCACGGACACACCCCTACTGCTCCCTGGCTTTGCCTTTGACAACCAAGTGCTTCTACTTGGCCTCTGCTTTTCTGGGATTCTGTCATCCCATGGAAAACAGAGAGCCCATCTCAAGGGTGGCATTTCTATAATAGTCATACCTGGACTGAAAAAAAGTAACCATGGAGATTTTCAGGGATGCAGGTGCCCCAAATCTATGTGTTTCTCAAGCTCCCTAGTGTAGAGAGAGACTTGTGGGTCTTTCTGAAGACCAGTTGGCAGGGGGATGGGAATGGGGGGGAGGGTTTGAAGATTGTACACGACACACCCACTCCAGTGTTCCTAGTTACATAGCCTTCAGATTCCGGCATCGCAGCCTCATGTGTGGACCACTGTGGTGTCTAGGTTTCGGTCAGCCAACCAAGCAAGCCGCTAAAGCCACATGGATGTGGCTTCACAATGAGTACATTCAGTTGAGAATTTCTAGTAAGTATTCCAATGTCAATGAATTTGCCCTGATTGCTGGTGTTCCGTTTTTGCCCTTCTTGGTACAACACTCTTAGAATCCAATCCCATGCATGTGTTCCCCAGGTTTCTGCTGATATGTATTAGCAAGGGCCTCAAACACTTTTGGTGTATAAGGTATTTCCTTCTGGGTCATGGGGTGACCTGCCCCCCAGATCATGCTGAGACTTGACTCTGGTTATGGGTCTACTGGCAACAGGGACGGCTGTGATGGGTTCTGAGAAGAACTGAGCATTGACCCCAAGTAAGGGTGTCACAGGGTTTTCAACCTGAGGAAGACTGGTCTTCTTGGACACTGGAGGGAAAGCTAGTGCTACTGGGAAGAGAGGCTCAGAATGACTCGGAGGTCAACACTGTTAGCTTCTCCAACTCCAGTAAGATGTCCTTGTTCTAGGCGTCATGATCTCATTCTTTCCTGATTAATGCTCTAATTTTCACATGAGAAACTTGGTGACACTGTGAATTCAGCAGCAATTTTAATTCAGCGACTTGCACCATTAAATTTTGATTTTCAGCAGTGCCAGCCCTGGGGCTACAAGAAATCAGAGATTCTTTTAGGGCTATCCTGGAAGCTGTCTGAACCTCAGACCATGACTTGAGGTAGGAGTTAATGGACCAGAGCTTGTCATTTTCTCTCTGTAAGTGCTCAAGGGCACTCAGAAATACTCATCTTGCACCACAGCCCTCATAGTCGTAATTACTGCCATGTGCCAGGAGCAGAAGCCACTTGAGCTCCCAAGGCACATGCTCCAGTTGGCACTTTGTTGCCATCCACCACGGGTGGCAGCTTGATTACCTGATGCCACTGCATGTCAGGGGTTATGAGCATCACACTGCTCTTTGGCAAGGAGCTCAGCGTCACACTCAAGTCCAAGAGCACAGCCACCTCAATGCCCAGATTGCATCTTTAGGGCTCTGTCTCTTAGGATACTCCCAGGACCAACTCGGCAGTATTCTGGGTGTTATCGGGAGGTAGAAACCACAGTAGGTTCCACTGGGGAAGTTTAACATAGGAATGATCAACTACCATAAAAGAGTAACTATAAGATATAAGGAAACTGCAAGGCTCCCTAGGATTGAGAGAGAGTGCCCAAGAAAGGGCAACGTTGGAAGCGACTCAGACCTCATTGGGGAAGCTGTGGTTTCACCATCAAACAGCGGAGAAGTTGGCTGGTTTAGTCAAACTGGAGTTTTCCTGGAGATGCTGGGCAGACAATAGGTGACACTCTGGACAGCAGGCAGGAGGTAGGCGATGGATGACAGGAGATGTGGGTGTGTACTGGGAGTCTGCACAGAGGGAACAGGGGCCTTTGGAGCTCACGGGCTGCGTGGCGGAAAGTAGGGTTTGCAGGGGGAGCAGCCACACTGGGTGACCCCCCACCCCCTGGCCGCCAGTGAGCTGCGCTCTGGCCACATGGGGCCCTAGTTTCGCTGCCAAGAAGGCTGTGGACACATTTTCTCTAATCAGAGGCTGTACCGTGGCAGAGGGATCACATCTGCGGCCTGTGGTTCAGGCAGACTCCATCGGATACCCTCATATTGATTATGTGGCTGCTGTAAATAGCACATTTTAGATATGTAATTCATCACGGTCTGAGGGGTTTTCTACTTTACCAGTTGAAGTAAAGTGTAGAAACTTTATCTCCCTTTACCAACTTTACCCTCTTCCACTTCTAATTGTCACTTATATTTCCTACATATATTCAGAACCATATCAGACAGTGTTACTTTTGTTTCAACCATCAAATAGCACTTAGAAAATCCAAAAGGAAATGTGGCATTTATCTATATTTTTACTCTTTCCGTTGTTCTTTTTCCTCGATGTTCCACGTTTCCTTCTTTTATTGTTTCCTTTCTGTTTAGAGGATTTCCCTTAGCTATTTCTTTAGGGTAGGGCTGCGGGTGACAAATTCTCTTGGTTTTCCTTTATTTGAGAATGTCTTGCTTTCCCCTTCATTCAAGGATCTTTTTTGCTGGATATAGAATTTTGGGTTGACAGTTCTTTTATTTCATCCCTTGAGAAATGGTGTGCCACTTCCTCTGGCCTCCTACTTTCTGATGAGAGACTTGCTGTCATTAGAATCGTTCTTCCCCTATAGGCACGGTGTCATTTCTCTTTCATTGTCTTCAAGATTTTTTTTTCTCTGTCGTTAGAGTTCAGAAGTTTGACTATGATGTGTTTTGGCGAGGAATTCTTTGGCTTTATCCTGTTTGTGGTTTACTAGCTTCCTGCATGTGTAGTGTTATGCTTCTTGCCAAAAGGAAGTTCTCAGCCCTTATTTCTTTAAGTACGGTTTTGGCCCAGCCTCCTTCCAGGACTCTGATGAAATGAATGCTGGGTCTTTTGTTCATCCCACAAGTTCCTGAAGCCTGGTTCATTTTTTTCAGCCTCTTCTCTCTCTGTTTTCCAGTTGGGAAACTTCTGTTGTCTTGTCTTCAAGTTCACTGACCCCTTTTCTGTCTGCCATTCTCCTGTTGAGCCCATCCATTGGGTTTTTAAAGTTTTCATATTTTTCAGTTCTAAAATTTCCTGAGACTTTCTTCCCTGAGACTTTCTGTTTTTTTATTTGTTTCAAGCATATTTGTATGTGTTCACTGAAACCTTTTTCTGATGGCTGCTCTAAGATCTTTTGTCAGATTGCTCCAACATTTGCATCTTGGTGATGGCACCTCTGGCTTGTTTTTCATTTAGTTTGAGATCTTCCTGTTCCTTTGTATGACAGGGAGTTTTGGTTGAAACTTGAACATTTTGGGTCCTATGTTATGAGAGCCTGAATTGGTGAAACCCTCTGTTTTAGCTTACCTCCTTGGATACTGCTTGGCAGGGGAAGAGGGCGGACAGAAGTTTGGGTTGCCCACCGCGGAGGGCGAGCCCCCATCACTGCATGGAGAGGGTGGCAGTTCTGGCCCCCACCAGGCCACCATGGATACCTCCCTGGGAGGCCTTGTGGTCCCTCCCTATGTGGCCTCCACTGACACCACAGGCAAGGCTGGCCTCTTTGCTGTCAGGTCGTGGTGAACATCCTAAATCTCTGGGCAGGCCTCCTCAAACACCACCCAGCAGGGAGGGGAAGTGGATAAACAAACTGTCGCACACCCACATACCAGAATACTACTCAGCAATAAAATGGATGAAACATGCAAAAACTTGGATGGATCTCAAAGGAATTATGCTAAGAACAGAAACCAAACTGAAAAAGCTACATAGTCCATGAGTCCATTTATATGACATTCTGGAAAGGCAAAACTATAGGGACAGAAATAGATCTGCGGTTGCCAGGGGCTGGGGGTGGAGGAAGGGCCAGACCAAACAAGGTATGGGGCAATCTGAGGTCGGGGGAGAGGTGTTCAGTATCTTGATTCTGTTGGTAGTCATATGGCTGTATCTGTTTATCAAAATTCATAGAACTACACCCTAAAAAAGGGTGACTAGTACTGTAGGTAAATTGTACCTTAATTAACAAAACAAAATTCAGGGCAGGATGGTGCTGCTGAAGCCAAACGATCATCTTTGCATCCTAATCCATGTACCTTTTATGAGTAAAACCCACAGGCCCCCAGTACTGCATATCTGTGCATTGCACTTAGTATATATTTACAAAGCATGCCATCTATACACTGTATTTCCAAAGCGGCCAGTTTAATACGTTCAGGTTAACTCTCATAATCCTCTGAATCCCATCAGTATTTAGGGTCCTTTGTCTTATCCTGCCTTGAATTCAGCATTGCATCTGTTTGTTATTTTCCTGGCTGCGTTACATAATTATATAAAACAATAACCACCCCCAATACAATATTCTGACTCATGTTATTTCACATCATAAGCAAACAAATCTCTTTATAGAATGTCTGGCAATCACAAATTGCAGTGTTATGCACCATTTTATTGTATGTGTTGTAAGCTGCAAGGGTGCATGATAAACCTCCAGTGTCGCCAGGCCTGTAGCAGAAAAGCTGCTCTTGGGGTGCATGTCAGCTAGCAAAGGTCACCTTCAAAGTTGTGTTCTGCGGAGGAAGGTGGGGGGTAGTCCTAGATGATGGTTCTCACCTGTGTGTTTCCCCATCAGCCAGCCAACAATAAAGCTTTAAGCTGTGCTTTCTCCGCCTGCTATCAAGGACAGTAGTAGTCACACTAATAATGAAGACAGGCCTGTTACTTGTCACTTAACGTAGATCTGTGCCTCTATATCTATGGTAACAGGTCTTATACTAAGACAATTTTCTCCCATTTTGCAGCTGAAACAAAGCAGTTGTTTCCCAGGGAAATGAAAAACTTGCCCAAAAGGATTGCAAACATATTGCTGGGCAGCTGACATCCGTGAGCTGGCATTTCCTTTACATTTAGGACATCGTGTCTCAGGCCTGCCAAGCACATCCCCACCTTGGGGCCTTTGCACGGGCTATTCCCTCTGCCAGAAACACTCTTCCCCAAGACAGCAGCATGGCTCACTCCATCACTAGCTTCATAGGCTTGTTCAGACCTCACCTTCTCGGTGAGGCTCACCTGACCCATCTCATTTAAAGTGGCAACCCACCCTTTCTTCCTACATTTTTTTGCATAACATTTACCATCTTTTGATACATTATATAATTTATTTAAAAAACGTTCTTACCTCTCTCCCTAACTGGAATGTAAGATCCATTATACAGGCTGTTCACTGGTCTACCCTGCTGGGCACAGGTGTGTATAGGAGCATGTGGTGCAGAGGGGATGTTCTGTGAACACGGGATGAAGGAAAGGATGAGTCTGCAGCAGGAGGCCGCCAAACTGGAATGGTCACACCCTTCCTTTAATGTAGGGAACTGCAGAGTGCGGGTCCATTCTGCTGCTCTTTGTTTGCAATATTTCACTAAGCAAACGTACTGCTTTGTTAACACGAGTGTTGCTATCATTCTTGTGTGGCTCCTGGCGGATGACCCAGCCCAGGAGACAGTACCATGTTCTCTAGGCTAGGGGAGTGGGGCCGGGCTCGTGGACCATTCAATTAGCTCTCATGCCTCTCTGTGGCGGAGGTGTTACTGTTTCCCCATTTCACAGATAAGAAACTGAGTCACAGGCAGCTTGTGAGGCCATCTGAAGTCATAGCACTTGTAAGTGTGGGGTGGGATTTGGATCTGCTACAGAGCCCTCTGCAGAGCAAATTAAATAAACGCCCAGACCCCTTAGAATTCCCTTCTTTCATATCCTTCCCCGTGCCCACCCCCAGTGTCTTCAAGAGGGCATCTAGCCGTCAGCTGGGCCCCCCTCGGGGGCTCCCATTGCAGGGCTGTTCTTCCTAGTGAATGCCTCCTTCCCAGTGCTCTCTGAGCTCCAAGCTGCCCCTGTGCCATCCACGGGGGCCCAGTGTGGCTCAGAGCAGCTCAGGCCCGGGCCCCCCCCCCAGTGCAGCCTTGCCTGCTTTGGCCACCTCCTTACAGGGCCCTTCAGAGGGGAGATGGCCGGCGTGCTGCTGCCCTGGCTTACACCTCCGCTCTGGGTTGAAACCTGACTCTTGCTTGCCTTCCTCATCTGGACTGGTCCCCGCCTCCCCATCTTCCAGGGCTGGGAAAATGGCAGCATTTTCTTCTGTTTCCAGGTAGTGTCCTGCGGGTGCTGTGACAAAGGCCCCACATAAGAAGGTCTAAAACAACAAAATGTATCCTCCCACAGTCTGGAGGCTGGCCACCCAAATCAAGGTGCGGGCAGGGCTGCGCTCCCTCTGCAGGCTCTGGGGAGGACCTTCCTGCCTCTCCCGGCTCCTGAGGGCTCTACGGTTCCTTGGCTCGCCGACGCATCCCTCCGTCTGCCCCTGTGGTTACATGGGTCTTCACCTGGCCTTTTCTGTTGTACCTCTGCACCCTCTCATTTCTTCTAAAGCCACCAGTCATTGGAGTTAAGAGCCCGCCCCAGCTTCGGGCACGGGGCCTCTCGCTCTGGAGCCTGAAACTTCAGAGAGAGGTTTCACTTTCCGGAGCATCGGCTCTCAAGATGACTGTCTCACCAGAAGTCCGATTTGCATGCTGGAGGCCGAAGCTTACCTTGCTCTTTCTGTCTGCCTGTCTCCTTTAGGAAGGAACAGACTCCCCAACCGCTTGTCCTTGCGCAGTTCTCTCCTCTCCCCTCTCCTGTCTTTGCCTCCTTCCCCTCACTGGAACAGCCATGCTGGAATAATCCTGGGGGACTATCTTCCACGTGTTTGGACAGCTTCATACATGCAAAGCCCTGGCGCCAGCGGCCGGCACACAGTCGGCAGGTGGGCTGAGCTGCACCTGCTTCTGGTCTGTGCAGATTCTCAGCCATCTTCAGGCAGACAGTGCCTCAGGTCCATCTGACTTGGAAAAGGAAAACGGGAGAAATATGTTAACAAGTGTCAGCAGATAGCTCTCATTCAGCACTTAGGCTGTGATTAGAGCTTGTAGACAGTATCTGTTTAATCCTCTCTGTTTCTGCCCACTTTACAAACAAGAATCTTGACACTAGAGGAATTTGCTGAAGCCATATGGTGGGTAAATGGTAAAACTGGAACTTGCACCTAGGAGGGGGGGTGGGTTCCTTCTTCAAGCAAGGCACACCAGGCCCTGGGGGGCAGCTGGCCAGAGATGTCACCTGGCAAGAGTGTGGCCTTCAAGTGAAGGACAGGGCAACCTCAGAACCAGTCCTGGTTGACTCTCCGCCCTCCTGGCTCTGACCTGGACACCTGAGGGCCAGGGAGCAGTGACTGCAACCCCGGGGCACAGGCAGAGGGCAGATGGGATCTATCCGGAGCATCTAGCCTGAAGGTGTGCCAGGCCATGATGTTAAATTAGAGACACATTCCCCAAAGTAGGGGACTACACCCCTAGAGTGTGCAAGATCATATTAGGGGCCCACAGATACACATTTTAAAAGATTAATAATATGTATTTTAGTAGAAAATATAGAAAATATAATCAAAGTCCCTTTTTGGTACTGAGGCAGTCCTCTCCCCTTTTTTCTCCAGCTATTAAAAGTATTTATTTATTGGCCTTTTTCTTAAAACTCCTTTAGGCAAAATATGGCATGCTGGTATACACCTTGCTTGCATTCCTTGGTTGGTTAGGACAAACCTCTTTTTTAATTGTTTTGATTTTCTTAGTTTTTGAAATTAATAGATTGCATTTTTTTAGGGCAGTTTTAGGTTTATAGGCCAATGAGGGGAAAGTACACAGAGTTCCCATATCCTGCTTCACCCCCACCCCGTGCAGGGTCCTCTGTTATCACTATGGGGCATGGGCACGGTGCATATAGTACAACTGATGGGCTACCATGATACGTTATTATTAAGTTCATAGCTGACCTTCGGGTTCACTCTGGGCATTGGGCACTCTCTGGGTCTGTACAGATGTATGATGACATGCGTCCATCATTACAGGACCACACAGAATAGTTTCGCTGCCCTAAAACTCCTCCCTCTACTCTCAAACCCCTGCAACCACTGATCTTTTTACTGGCTCCATAGTTTTGCCTTTTCCAGGATGTCATGTGCTTGGAACTGTACAGTAGGTAGCCTTTCAGATGGGCTTTTTGACCTAGTCATACGCACTGACGGTTCCCCCATGTCTTTTCATGGCCTGACAGTTCATTTCTTTTTAACGCTGAGTAATATTCCCCTGTCTGGATGGACGACAGCTGATTTAGCCATTACCTGCTGAAGAACATCTTGGTCGCCACCAAGTTAGAGCAATTATGAATAAAGCTGCTATAAACATCCCCGGGCTGGATTCTGTGTAAGTTTTTGGCTCTTTGGGTAATGAGATAGTTTTCTCCTCCTCTTCTGGAGCCTTTTTATTTTACTTTTTAAAAATTGTGAAATATACATAACATACAATTGATCATTTTAGCCATTTTTAAGTGTGTAGATCAGTGGCACTAAGCACATTCACATCATTGTGCACGTAGCTGCTTTTAAAACAGTGCTGCCCGAGCCAAACAGCCCCCAGGTACCCTGGGATGAGAGGCAGCAGTGACCTAAGGGGTCTCTACTCACGGCACAACAGGTGATGGACTAGAGTCTGCGACACCTGTCACAGAAAGACAGGCTGGGCATCCAGGTTCCTCTGGAAAAGTTCAGCTTGTTTAGCACATTTAGGGTGCATCTCCATGGCTTTCTCTTTCAGGGCCCCAAACGAGAATTTTTAGACTTTAAGATTTTTTAAATTTCTGGAATGTCCATGCTTTTTCTTTGCCCAGGACCCTCTGTGGATCATTTCTGAGAAAGGGGGCTTCTTTCTCTTGAGACTCTTCCATATTTCTGCTCACCTCCCCATAAGGCCACACACCTGCACGCAGAATGTCACCGGCTTGGGGGCCTCCAGGGAGGTGGGCAGCTGCACACGTGGCAGGCCCTTGGGATGGCAAGAGGGCCAGCCCTGGACAGTGAGTCCAGCTGACCAGGTGGCCTTCCAGGGCCTCCCCTGTCACACCTGCCTCTCCAACCCCGCCCCCCATCAGTCCAATGGGAATGACATGGCCTGCCACCTCAATTCAGGATGAGAAAAATTAGCAGCAGCCCTTTGAGGTTTTCCTGAGAAAAGTGCCATTTCCCGCGAGGAAGGTATTAGCTGGCTCATTATTGTGCCAGGAGGGATCAGCTGCTACCAAAGGCGCAGCTTTTGCTGTGATCACAGAACAGGCTGCCGGGAGAGCAAGGAATAACCGTGGCAGGTGTGTCGGAGACGTAGCGCTTTTTTTCCGGAATTTCTATTTTGAAGCCCTGTGCCTCCCACCCCGAGGCAGTCGGCTCTGGGCTGCTTCTCCCTTCCCCCCAGGCAGGGCCTATTTTGGGGGGCACGTGGCGCTCATCCCATGCAGGCCCCCACTGGGACCCCTTGGAGCACATGGCCCTCCATCTGACCCAGTTTCCTGGGGCCCTCTTAGGTGCTCTGGAATTTACTCTGGGGCCGCACAGCTCCAGGCACGGGAACCACGGGCTTCCTCCCCCCTTCCTGCCTGCATGAGGGCCACGGGCTAGTGCTGGTGTTCTGCGGCCTTCCCTGATTGCTTCACAAATGCGGGCCAGGTCACCCTCCACCCAATTCCCCACTGAAGCCAAAGCTGGAGGGTCTCCTCCCCTCCATCCTGGCTCTCTTCTCTTCCACCCCCTCCCAGGGGCACTACCTTAACCTGAGAATTGGAAAAAATGGATTTCTGGGGCCACTAGAGCGAGCTGGGCGTGTGCACTCAGCCAGCTGGCCATGCAAGCATGTCACAGCTCCCTTACCAATGCTCGATGGGCGACAGCGCCCTTGCCCCAGTGGGGGTGACTGAGGTGCGTATTCTGTATGACCTCAGAGCTCCCCAGCTGGATTTGGTCCCAGCTGCCCAGGGTGGGGACTTGCCCAATGACATACTTTAAAGCCTCCTTCACCCTGGCTTTCCCCTCCCCTCCATGTGTTTTCTGGGATCACCTCCTAAATAAAATCATTGTAAAGACATCCCTCCTTTGGGAAGCCACCTGAGACAGCACACCTTCCCAGAAGCATGAATAGAGCCCACCAAGATGACTGATGGGGAAGAGACAAGAGTAGGAGAGAGGGTGGTGGGGGGGAATCACGACCTACTAGCTCAAAATAGGATGGTGCAGCAATGTGACCGTCCACCCCATGCCCCGGTACCACGCACACTGTTCCCCCTGGTCACCCAGGAGCTCTGCCCCAGGGACCTGTTCTCAGCCGAGGGGTCTGGGTCTCCAGGATCTCGGTCAGCAAACCAGTTCCCAGGGACAGGAACTCGGGTCTAATGGCCCCTCAGCAAGCACCTTGACATTCCTCAGCTGGTAGAAAGAATGCAGGGCCTGTGAGGAGGAATTCTAGCAGCCTCTTCTAAGCACTAAAAATGTCTGTCTTTAAATCTTTCCTTAAAAAAGCATAGGTCTCAAATATTTTGAGGCAGGTGGCATGGTGCAGGAAGAGCCCCATTAGACAGGTTATAAGGAACAGAGAATAAGACAGACAGGATTAAAAAAAAAAGTCTGACTTGTAACATTTGCCAGTGTCTGTGGTGTGACTGCTCCCACCATGCCAGTTCCAAGCTGTGAACATGGCATGACTGAGCCCAGGGCTGGGAAGAGATGAGACGTGGAGTCTCATGGAGTTATGTAGCATTTCCACTATCCGGGTGCAATCAACATAAGTAACCTCAGGATCATTGATAACGGTAACATAATAAAACCATTAATAAGTGGTGAGATTTGACTATTTTAGTACCTTTTTTATTGAGGTGAAATTCACATTAAACTAAATTCACCATTTTAACTATTTTAAAGTGTACGATTCAGTGGCATTTAGTACATTCCTAATGTTGGGCCACCACCCTGATCGAGTTCCAGCACATTTTCCTCACTGCAAAAGGAAACCTAATTAATCAGTCATTCCTCATTCTCCCTCCCTCACCCCTGACAACCACTCTTGTCTGTTTTCTGTGTCTATGAATTTGTCTATTCCGAGCTTTTCATATAAATGCATCATACAATGTGTGACCTTTTGCATCTGGCTTCTTTCACTTAACATGATATTTTCAAGGTTTGTCCATGTTGTGGCATGTGTCAGTGCTTCATTCTTTTTCATGGCTGAATATAATCCCATGGTGTGGAGACTGCATCTTGTCTATCCATTCACTGGTTGATAGACATTTGGGTTGTTTCCACAGTTTTGCTATTTTGAAGTGTGCTGCTACAAACATTCATTTATAAGTTTTTGTTTGAATATTTTCAATTCTTTTGACTATATACCTAGAAGTGGAATTGCTGGTCGACATGGTAGTTCTATGTCTAACTTTTTGAGGAACTGCCAAACTGTTTTCCGCAGTGGCTGCATCATTTTAAATCCCTACCATCGGTGATTAAGTGTTGCAACTTCTCTACATCCTCACACTTGTTATTTCCAGTTTGTTATTACTACAGCCATGCTAGTTTGTGTGAAATTATATCTCATTGTGTGGTTTATTTACCTTTTCTAATGACTAATGATAGAGCATCTTTATATCTGCATTTGGCCATTTGTATATCTTGGAGAAATGTCTGTTCAGGTCTTTTGCTCATTTTTGAATTGTATTGTTTCTTTTTGTCATTGAGTTGTAATTATTCTTTATATATTCTGGCTATGTCAGATACATGATTTGCAAATATTTTCTCCCCTTCTATGGAATGTCCTTGCACTTTCTTGATGCACAAAAGCTTTTACTTTTGAAGAAGTCCAATTAATCTTTTTTAAAATTGCTTGTGCTTCTGATGTCATATGTTCTAAGAATTCATTGCCAAATCTATGGTCATAAGGATTTACTTTTATATTTCCTTCTAAGACTTTTGTAGTTTTAGCTCTTTCATTTATGTCTTTGATCAAGTTTGAGTTAATTTTTGTATATGGTGTGCGGTAAGGGTTCAACGGCATTCTTTTGCATGTGATTATCAGTTGTAGTACCTTTGTTTTAATACAATTTCCGTTTTAAGTTGATATAATTTTACTTTTAATTGTGGCTGTATTTAACAACTGGCCTGCAAAATTCCTTGAAACTTAACTATCAGCTCTCACAAGCCAGTGTGAGTTGATATAAGCCAATATGAGCCGGTATGAGCTGGCTCCAGCATGCCACTACTTCCACCTTACCCTGCTTGAACAATCTTGCTGCTGAAAGTTGGAATTTGGATTTCTTTTTCTTGAGCAGCTGAATTGTGAGATGCTATGGAGCTCCTGGGGGATAGGTACTTGAAGAAGGAGCTGGGGACCCCCAATTCCACAGCCATGATCCTGTCTGACATTTTCCCATTGCATCTGGCTTTCTCTCCCGTGGTTTGAAAAGCCTAGCTCCATGGCTCTGAAGAGCATCTCTTGGTCTCTCTAGCTTCATTACTTAACTAAAGAGCATACTGTGTCCCGGCTGGATCTGGAGGGGCTTTGGAAGCCCCATCTTTGAGCAAAGACCCAGGCCTGATCCTAAGGTTGAGGAAGTGCCCCTTTTCCTGGCGGGGTGGCCAGATGGAAAACGGGATGCCCAGTTACATTTAGATTTCAGACCAATTATGCACAGCTGTGTACTGTAAGCATGACCCACGAAGATACTTATGCTAAATAATTAGGCTTTATTATCTGAAATTTAAATTAAGCTGCAGTGCCTGTATTTTCATTTGTTACGTTTGGTACAAGAATCCCCTCAGGTCAGTTTTCATCTATAGCCCTGATCCAACAGCACACATTCAAAATCCCAGAGTGGGAGGGGTCCTAAAGAGATGCTGGTTCTCTGCCCATTTCACAGATCTGGAAGGTGAGTCCCAGATAAGGAAAGGGACTTGCCCCAGGACATGGGATCACAGTGGACTTTGAGGACCTTGTTGAGCTACACAACCTTTCTTTCTCACCAAGTCAGGATATTTGCTGAGTGTCTCTTCTGCAAGTGGCACTGTGCTGGGTGTGGCGGTAGGATAGTGACAAGCCAGCCACAGGCCTGCGTGGAGGGTAGGGATTAAGAGTTCCCCTTGGACATGTTATATAAGGGACAGGATTCAGACAGACCTGGGTCCAAACCCTGCTTTGCCGTGTTTCAGCTGCACAAGTCTCTTCTGCCCATGAGTCTCAGTTTCCCCTTTCCTAACCTGAGGCTAAGAGTACTTTCCTTGGGGGACTGTCGTCGGGCTTCAGTGGGGTGATGAAATGCCTGGTGGGGGCAGGACGGATGAGAGAAGGGAGGCTCCCTTGGTAAATTTCGGCTGTTGCCCACAGGTTTCCCGGCTTCTTGGGCCGCCCAGATGATGTGGGATGGAGGTGCCAGAACTCACCTGCCCTGCCTCACCTGCCAGGGACCAGCCAGCTCCTGCTCAGGGAGCCCCGGGGGCCCCAGGACGTCAGGCCTCCCCTCAGCTGACCCTGGGCCCCGTCATTCTGCCGCGGGAGCAGGGCCTGGCCCCTGCCCTGTTCCTGAAGGCCCTGCCCATCTCTCTGTGCCACACGGTGCCTCCTGGGGGCCTCCGGCCACACGCCCCCCTGGTGACTGGCAGCCTGGACGGGGGCGGTGTGCCCTTCATCCTCAGCCCCCTGCTGCAGCCCGAAGGACCAGGCCGGACCCAGGTGGGGAAGCCGGCGGCCCCAACACTCACCGTGAACCTCGTGGGTGCTCTGCCCGTCCTGTCGCCGGGCCTGGGGCCCACGCTGGGCAGCCCAGGCAAGGTGCGGAGTGCGGGCAAGTACCTGTGTCCGCACTGCGGCCGGGACTGCCTGAAGCCCAGCGTGCTGGAGAAGCACATCCGCTCCCACACTGGTGAGAGGCCCTTCCCGTGCGCCACGTGCGGCATCGCCTTTAAGACGCAGAGCAACCTGTACAAGCACAGGCGCACCCAGACCCACCTCAGCAACTCCCGGCTGTCCGCGGGCAACGACGGCGCGGGCGGCCTCCCGGCGGAGGGCCAGCGCGGCGGAGACGGGGTCGCCCCGCCCCGGCCCCCCTCGCCAGGGAGCCCCGCGCCCGCCGCGCAGCGGTCTCCCGCTGCCGGCCACCCAGACCCGAAGGCGGAGGCTGGCCCCCGCCAGGGCCCGCGCCCGCGGACAGCGCAGCCCCTGCGGCCCCGGGCCCCCGGCTGCCCCCGGCCGGCGCGCAGCCCAGGCGCAGGCTGCCCGGGCAGAAGCCTCCGGGCGGCAGGCCCGGCTCCCTGCCGCAGCAGGCGGCGCCCTCGGAGAAGTCGTGGGACGCCAGGGCCGCGGAGGGCCGGCTGCGGAAGTGCGAGAGCACCGACTCGGGCTACCTGTCTCGCTCGGACAGCGCCGAGCAGCCGCTGGCCCCCGGCAGTCCCCTGCACAGCCTGTCCGAGCACAGCGCCGAGTCCGAGGGCGAGGCGGCGCCGGGGTCCGGCGGTGCTCTGGGGCCCAGCCTGGAGCTGGAGAAGCAGCAGCTGGAGGAACGCATCTCCCGGCTCATCTCCCACAACCAAGCCGTGGTGCACGACCCGCAGCTGGACAACGTGCGGCCGCGCAAGACGGTCCTGTCCAAGCAGGGGAGCATCGACCTGCCCATGCCCTACACCTACAAGGACTCCTTTCACTTCGATCTCCGGGCGCTGGAGCCCGGCCGCAGGAGGCCTGCTGCCCTCTGCCCTGCCCGCTCGACCCTCCTGGACAGGGCGCGGCCCCGCTTCTGCCACTCCGTCCCCACGCAGCTCTCCACCACTGTGGGGTGCATCCCCGTCACCAGGAGCAACTCGCTGCCCTTCGTCGAGGGCACCAGGACGTGGCAGGAGCCACCAGAGCCCTGGGACGCTTGGCCCAGGAGGCAGAAGCTGCTGAGCCCCAGGCCCACGCCCACCCGGCTGTCCAATGTCCCCAGCGGCCACCCCCGGGCCCTGGTCAGACAGGCTGCAGTGGAAGATCCGCCGAGTTTCCCCGCTGGAGACACCCTGACCCCTGCAGAGGACGTGGATGGAAAGAGACGTGCTGCCGGGGAGGGGGCGGCCGGCAAGGGCAGAGTGGCTGGGAAACCAAGCAGCCACAGGAAGCTGAAGATGTTTTCCCAGGAGAAGTGGCAAATGTACGGGAATGAGACGTTCCAGAGAATCTACCAGAAAATGAACACCAGCCGCCGTGGGGGCAAGAAAGTGAGGGAGGAGAGAGCAGGCAGTGGGACGGAGCCAGACCCTCCCCTCCAGGAAGAGGCAGCAGGGGGCCAGGCTGCAGCCCCCTCCCAGGATGGGGGGAGCCCTGTCTGTGGGGACATCTCTGTAGGGGCCAAGCTGGGGCCTTGGGGAAGTTCACCAGCCCCAGAGCAGAGGGAGACAGTGGCCAGAGCAGGGGGTGGCAACCAACCCATGGCAGACAGCGCCACCTCCCCTGCCACCCTCAGCTGCACAGAATCCACCTATCTGGACAGCAAGAGCTCTCTGCTTCCTTCAAATGGAAGGCTGGAGCTGGAGGGACAGCTGCTCCCAGCACCTGATTCCTTGAAAGGAAGTGACCTACATACCCTCAGGATGGTTTCCCCAGACCCCAAGCCGGAAAGAGGCATGTGCAGGGGTGGCAGCGCAGAGGAGGCCTGTGAGCGAGCCCACGCTGTCCCCAGGCAGCCCGGTGGTTGCTCTGGGGAGCCTCAGCCTGCAGAGGACAAGCTACCCTCTGAGAGGAAGAAGCTGAAGGTGGAGGAGCTGAGCTTCCAGCAGCAGTCAGAGCCTCGGGGGACAGCAGGAGAGACCCCAGAAGGCCCCGGGCAAGCCACCTCCCTGCCATCTCAGAAGGACAGCGAGCCCTGGAGTAAACCGGGAGGTCTGCACATGAGCTCCCACTGCACTGTGAGTGGAAGGGCTAGGCAGCTGGGCGAGCCCCCGGAGGCCACCAGGGCTTGCTCCGTTACTTCTTCTGCAGCCCCGAGGCAGGTGGTGCTGAGGGACAAGGAGCCTCCATTGTGTCCTGCAGCCACAGTCCCCGGGGGTCCCTCCCAGCCGGCTGCCCAGCCTCAGGCTCCCGGCATCCTCACTGCTGTGGCAGACACTACCTTCCCCCCCAAGTACCTCCTCAGGTCACCTCAGGGAGCAACCCACTCACCACCACCACCACCGTCTGTTGCCCAGGGGCCAGGGCAAAGCCGGGACGCTCTCTGCAGGACAGGGTGGCCCGAGGGTCAGGCATCCTTCACTAAGTCTGGGCTGCGGACGTTCCTGCCTCCTGGCCCAGCCTCAGGCCTGGCCCCAGGTGGCGCAGACGGCCGCAAAGAGGACCCCAGCTGGTCCAGGCAAGGAGTGGAGGAAGACTTGGGCACTAGCACCTCAGCCCCCAGGAGGCCTCACGGCCTGGCCTCCGGGGCCCCCAGGGAAATGGTCTCTTTCCCACCCACCTCGACACGTGCCTCCAGGACGAGTGAGACCCACGACACCCAACACGGCGGCCCGGGCAGCACGCTGGAGAGCACCAGGCTTTCTGGGAGTGTCCTGAACCCCTGTGCGCCTGACAGGAAGTTGGGGGGGCCTCCTGAGAATGCCCCGGAAGACCCTCCTTCAGGGCCCCTGGCAGGGCTCAGTCCCTACTGCTCCCGGCAGCCCAGCTCCCTCCTTACAACCCTCACACCCTCCAGCTGGCCTGAGCCAACCTTGTGTGTCCACTCAGAGTCTCCCAGGAGCTGTGGGACCCAGGGTCCTTTCCCCTCACTGAGGGCTGAGCCCCGGCTCACATGGTGTTGCTTGAACCGCAGTCTGCTTCTGCCCAGGGAGCAGAAGAAGGCTGCCTCAGTGTGCCTCGCACTGCATCTCCCCCGTGGCAGTCCCCCGGATGAGGGTCTAGACGCCTGGCTGGCGAGCAGGACGGTGTCGGGAGGATGCAGCAGGACAAGCCTGGGCGGAGGGCAGGCGCAGACATCCAAGGTAACGGCCAGCTTTGCTCCGAGGCCCCGAGGGTGGAGGGAGCACACTGATGAGGCAGGACTGGTGATGATGGAGAGAAAGCATGAAGCCACCCTTGTAGCATCTGCTGTCCGCCATAATGGCTTCTCATCCTGCTTCCCAGGGAAGCTGGGGCTGCCACATGTAGGGCAGGAGAGAATAAAGGCCAAAAATGCAAGACAAGACAAAAGAAAATCATGAAAAAAAATTTCAAAGGAAAGAATTAATGTACCCAAGACTGTGGGTCAGATATTTTTCATAACTAGACCTAAAATTTAACTCTGAGCTTCCCGGTAACAGAGACAAAAAGGGAAAGGAAATGCTGCCCGGGAGAGTTCTCTGGGTAATCTAAGATTACAACACAAAAACTCTTATGGCAAGATAGACTCCAGGCAAAACACCATCTCTTAAAAGGAGAGAGTTATGATATCAGGGACTCTGGAGAAATAATTATTGTGATCCAGTTCAACTTACCTCTGAGCTTCCTGGGAGCAGTGAAGAAAAGGGAAAGTTGCTGGGTACTCTGCAGAGTTCTCACTTGGTAATTAAATGATAAGTTTATGGTCCTACTGTGAGAGCAAGTCTATGCATCTAGGTTTCATAATTGAGGGCAATGCCCTGCTGTGGGATGTCTTGACCCAGGGCAAGTGAAGGTAGTCCTGGAGCCTCTGTTCTAATTTAACATGGAGCCATGACAGGGCCTGGACTCCTGAGCCTGGCAGGCTTTCCTCCCAGATGGAGCCTGAGGGAGTGGTGGCATCCTTTATCCTGAGAGTAGTGGGTTAGTAAAGAATGTGTTGGGCATGGGGGTTTCTGGACAGGCAGAGTTGGGTGAGGGGTACAAGCTGGCTGTGGTGTTCACTAGCCTTCAGTTAGCACTGAGGGTCTGGGCTTTCCTCTGTGGATCCAGCCCAGGCAGGGTTCTGGCCAGGAATGCTCTGACTATTTGACGATGTGGCATTTCTGTGCCTTGATTCCCTCAGACAGGCATTCTGTCTGCAGAAAGAGAACCTTTCTGTGTATTCCCACCATGATGCTTTGAACAATGTCATGCCAACATGCCTGGTATTTTCAGCTCTCCTACCCAATAGCTCCAAGGATGGTGTCCTGGGACCAGGTGTCTGAGCCAGAATGGAAGCAAGGAGTGCTTTGTAGGAAGGTGAAGATGCCTCGTGGGAGCAGCAAGCAGAGAAAGCCGAGCATCAACTCCAAAAGGTAGGGTGTGGGGCCCCCTCTGTCACTTCCACATGTGCCCATAGTGTCAGGAATTGCAGGTTGCAGTTTCTCTGAACCCCAGGGAAGGCCTCATATGGGATTCCAAAGGCACGTCTGTGCTCCAGAAAAAGAGCTCCTATCTAGAGTCTAGAGTGTAGAGTTCCATGGTTAAAGGATTTGGGCTGTTCCCCACCTCTCTGCCACTCTGACCCACTGACTGTGTGCTTTTCAGTGGTGCCTTTCTAAGGCCAAGAATCCAGCAAATATTTGAAATAACAGTTGAAAACACATCCATCTGGTTTAAGTCCTGAAGATAGAGCGTGTTAATTATTTACAGCTTTTATTGCTTTTTTAATTATGCAAGCGATGCATGTCCTCTGCAGAAAAGTTAGAAAATACAAATGAGCAAAGAGAAGACAGTGAAACATCCTAGGAACCCCATCACGCAGAGAGAATTGCCCTTAGCTGTCAGGCGTATGCCCTTTCTGGCTTTTCTCTGTGATATGTGCCCGCTCATAATCTGCTGTTGGTGCATGCGGGGATGTGGATTTTAACACCACTCCTTCTACATGTCATTCTTTGATTTTCTTGCTCCTTTGCTCCAACCCTTCAGGCAGTCCAGTGCGTATAAGTTAAAAAGAACATTCTTCAACCAACCCGCACCTCCCCTGCCCTGCAGGAAGCTTCTTGATCTCATTTTCCCACGGTTTCCTCTGCTCCTACTCTGTGACCTCATGCTGTCCCCGTCCTTTCCCATCCTGTGGCACTCCAAACCTAGACCCCTGATGTGGTCCTACATCCCACTCCAGCCCCAGCACTCTGCCCTTCCTGGAATGCCCTAGCCTTCCCCTGCTACTGTCAATAATTTAATCCAAAGCCTGGATATTCTTCAACAGGTAATGCTAAGTCTCAGTTCTTCCCTAGGGCTGCTCAGACCCTCAGTGGCTGGAGGTGACATGCCCTCTGGCTGTGCCTGTGGGTGAGGCCCCTGCCTCCATTTCAGGTGTCTGCCAGGACCATGTGTCCAGGGCGAACATTGCTGGGGGCACTGCACAGTGACTCCCCACTTTTTTCCTCATGAGGAAACTGAGACACAGAGAGACCAGGCGAACTCCTCCGGGACCCCGACTGAGTCAGCAGGTCCTAGCCAGAGCCTGCATGCCCGGGGCTTGCCCCGGGGCTCGGCAGTGTGCAGCAAGCCCGAGAATCCCCTGGAGTTTTCTCGTGAGGCTCAGTGGAATTCAGAGGGTCTGGGCAGGGCCCCAGATTCTGCATTTCTAATGTGCTCCCAGGTGAGGCTGAGGGATGGCCCCGCAATGGAAAGTTTGGGTGCTGCTCTCAGAGTGGGGGAGTGAATGCCAGCCAGGGCAAAGAGCAGCTGCCCGTGCCTTCTGGGTAAGCACAGGGACGTTGGCTTGGGGCCTTGCCCTCTTAGTGTCTCACATGTGGATTGACGTGGGGGAGGCACTAAATGACAGCAGAATGGCAGCTGACAAGCCTGTGGCTTCGAGGCATCGTCAGGGTCCCAGGAGATGTGGGGAGAGGGGGAAGGTGGGGTGCCTCATGAGCAGCTACCACCTTCAGTTTAATGAAGTCAGCTATCTCTAACTATCCATCCGTCTATCTATTCATCTTTCATCATCTATCCATCTGTCTATCATGTATCATCTGTCAATCATCTATCTATCATCATCTGTCTATATTGGTTTTCTGCTGTTGCTATAAAAAGTGACCAACTTGGTGTGCTGTTTTACAGAACGTTAAGTGTATCATTTTACAGTTCTGTAGGTTAGAAATCCAGTACAGGTCTTCTCAGACTGAAATCAAGGTGTTGCAGGCTGCGATCCCTTCTGGAGGCTCCAGGGGAGAATCAGTCTCCTGCTCACGTGGGTCGTTGGCAGAACCTCCGCTCCTGCTCTTGGCCTCCTTCCTCCATCTCCTCAAACAGCAAGGATGGGCTGAGTTCTTTCTATACTTCAAACCTCTCCTCCTTCTCAGTCTCATATCTCCGACCCAATCCTCTGCCGCTTCTTTCATTTTGAGGGGCTCACGTGGTTAGATTGGGCTCCTCCACGTGCTCTCATCATTTTGAGGTCTGTACCCATAGGTGCATTTGCAAAGTCCCTTTTGCCACGGAAGATCACATATTCGCAGGTTCTGGGGATTAGGGCATGGACATCTTTGGGGGGCATTATTCTGGCTCCACACTACCCATCTACCCTTCCATCCACGATGTATGCATGACTATATACATGCATGTATGCATCAAGGTACATGGCTTCTTGCCCACTCACATGTGCATGTGTGCACAGACCTCTAGCTGTCTACCATTTACCAGCTTATGTGTTCTCTCCTCAAGAAAGAAGCTTATTTTTTAATTCACATCCCCATTTTCACTTCAGTTGTCTTAATGTTCTACAGAAAATTAAATACTGTAGCAGTGATTCCCCTGTAGGCCTTAGCTCACAGAGGATGGTAAAATTCATTTCTCAGAATATCTATTCTCTTTCTCTCCTTTTTTGAAAAACAAAATTTAGAAGTACAGGAAAGTTCAGAAAATATATAATCAGATTCCTTGGTAATGACCCAGAATTAACAGACATTAACATTTGTCATATTTATTTCTGAGCCTTAAAGGAAACAAATAAAATATTATTTTATATGTCACATAAAATTAAATAAGTAAAACAAGAAAGGTAATTATGGCAATTTTATGTATTTGGTACTGATTGTTTCAATCCATGTTTTTATACTTATAAATCAGTATCTCCACTAATTATTTTGTGTTTTTAAAATATGTGTATAAATATTATACTGAATGTATCCTTCTTCAGTTTGATTTTTAAACTCCATACTGTGGCTTTGAAGCTCTAGCCATGCTGGTACTTACAGATCAAATTCATTCATCTTAATTGCTGCAGAATGTTATCTTGATTTCAACACATTTTATTTTTCATTCTCCTATTTATGGACATTTAAATTGTTTCTAGAATTTTTTGGCTAATTTTGCAATGAACATGCATGTACATGCCTGCTTAAGCACAATGCAAGAGGTTTTCTAAGAAATCTACCTAGTGGTGGAATTGCTGGGTTATAAGACAATCACGTTTTCAACCTTACAAGTCATTTCCAAATCGCTTTCCGGCATGGTGGCCATTTTACATTTTCTCCAGTTGTGAGTGAGAGTTTGTCCTGCTCCCATGGTCTTGCTGTTTGTTATTAGCAAATTTTTAATGTTTTGTCCACCTAGAATTTGTAGAATTTGGTAGATATTCTAGATTTGTATATGTTTTTTGCCTGTTATATATACCTCCAGTATTTTTCCAAGTCTATTTTTTTTTGGCTTTTTAAGTCCATTCATTTCTATTTATCTACTCATTGAAAATATCTTGCCTCTTTGTTCTTTTCGGCATACCAGATCTTTCTTCTGGGGCTGTTTTCTTCAGGTCTGAAGCACATTCTTTAGAAATGCGTTCAGGAAAGAAAAATCTCAGTTTTTATTAGTCTGAAAATATACTTCATCCTTGTTAAAAAATAGTTTTGCTGGGTATACAATGTTAGGTTGATGGTATTTTCTCTCAGCAGGTCAGTTATTGTCATTTGGCTTCCATTCTGTGGTGGAGAAGTCAGCTTTTAGTCTGCTCATCTGTCTTTGAAAGGTCTTTTAACTCTGGCTACTTTTAAAATCTTTTAACCTTTAGTGTGCTGTAGTTTTACTTTGATATATATGGGCATATGTTACTTTTATTTATTCCATTAGGAATCCATTGGTCTTTATGATTTGTGGATTGATGTCCACTGAGAAAATCCCCAGCCATTATTCTTCAAACATTACCTCTACTCCATTTGCTGTTCATTCTTTCTGCAGCAGGGAAATAATGTGTCTTACATCTTTTTGTCTCTTAACCTCTATTTTCAATAACTGTCTTTCTGTGCTATAATTTAGGTACTTTGTTCAGATTTATCTTAAAATTTTATTAAATTTTCTTCATCCACTGAGTTATTTTTCTGTTAAGCTCTATCGAGATATCTTCAATTTTAATATTATGCATATTTTAGTGTATAATTTAATGTTTTGATATATGTACACACATGTGAAACCAATAATACAATTAAGATAATGAAAATATAATCTCCCAAGTTTCCATGTGTCCCTTTGTAATCCCTCCCTCCTACCCACCCTGACACCCTTCCATCCCAGGGAACCACTGATGTGTTTCCTGTCATGGTGGAGTAGTTCACTTTTTCTATAATTTTATAGAAATGGAATAATACAATATACGCTCTTTTTTTGGGGTGCTGGCTATTTTTCACTCAGCATGATTATTTTGAGGTTTGTCCATGTTATGTGTATCAATAATTTATTTGTTTTTACTGCTAAGTAGTAAGACATTGAGTAGATATGTCACAATTTGTTTATTCATTCACTTGTTGGTTTCTTTCAGTTTTGGGGTGTTACAAATGAAAACTATAAATATTCATATGAAAGCCTTTGTATAGATATATAATCTAAATTCTCTTGGATAAATACCCAAGAGTGGAATGTTTGCATCATATCATAGATGCATGATTAATTTTTAAGAAGCTGCCAAACTATTTTCTTTTTTTTCACATGGCCTAGTAGTTGCCAAGCTTTTTATTATTTATTATTATTTTTTTTATTTTTTATAATTTATTTTGAGATCATTAATCTACAATTACATGTGCAATATTATGGTGATTAAACAACCCCTTTCATCAGGTCCCCCCCACCAACCCCACCACAGTCACTGTCCATCAGCGTAGTGAGAGGCTATAGAGTCACTACTTGTCTTCTCTGAGTTGTACAGCCTTCCCCGTGCCCCCCCAACATTACATCTGCTACTCGTAATGCCCCATTTTCCCCCTTGTCCCTCCCTTCCCACCCATCCTCCCCAGGCCCTTTCCCTTTGGTAACTATTAGTCCACTCTTGGGTTCTGTGAGTCTGCTGCTGTTTTGTTCCTTCAGTTTTTTTTCTTTGTTCTTATACTCCACATATGAGTGAAATCATTTGATACTTGTCTTTTTCGGCTTGGCTTATTTCACTGAGCATAATACTCTCAAGCTCCATCCATGTTGTTGCAAATGGTAGGATTTGTTTTCTTCTTATGGCTGAATAATATTCCATTGTGTATATGTACCACCTCTTCTTTATCCATTCATCTACTGATGGACACTTAGGTTGCTTCCATTTCTTGGCTATTGTAAATAGTGTTGCGATAAACATAGGGGTGCATATGTCTTTTTCAAACTGGGCTGCTGCATTCTTAGGGTAAATTCCTAGGAGTGGAATTCCTGGGTCAAATGGTATTTCTATTTTGAGGTTTTTGAGGAACCTCCATACTGCTTTCCACAATAGTTGAACTAATTTGCATTCCCACCAGCAGTGTAGGAGAGTTCCCTTTTCTCCACATCCTCGCCAACATTTGTTGTTGTTTGTGTTTTGGATGTTGGCCATCCTCACTGGTGTGAGGTGATATCTCATTGTGGTTTTAATCTGCATTTCTCTGATGATTAGCGATGTGGAGCATCTTTTCATGTGCCTGTTGGCCATCTGAATTTCTTCTTTGGAGAAGTGTCTATTCATGTCCTCTGCCCATTTCTTAATTGGATTATTTACTTTATGTTTGTTGAGGTGCGTGAGTTCTTTATATATTTTGGATGTCAACCCCTTATCGGATATGTCATTTGTGAATATATTCTCCCATACTATAGGATGTCTTTTTGTTCTACTGATGGTGTCCTTTGCTGTACAGAAGCTTTACAGCTTGATATAGTCCCACTTGTTCATTTTTGCTTTTGTTTCCCTTGCCCGGGGAGATATGTTCATGAAGAAGTCGCTCATGTTTATGTCCAAGAGATTTTTGTCTCTGTTTTTTTCTAAGAGTTTTATGGTTTCATGACTTCCATTCAGGTCTTTGATCCATTTTGAGTTGACTTTTGTGTATGAGGTTAGACTGTAGTCCAGTTTCATTCTCTTACATGTAGCTGTCCAGTTTTGCCAACACCAGCTACTAAAGAGGCTGTCATCTCCCCATTGTATATCCAAGGCTCCTTTATCAAATATTCATTGACTGTATATGTTTGGGTTAATGTTTGGATTTTCTATTCTATTCCACTGGTCTGTGGGTCTGTTTTTGTGCCAATACCAAATTGTCTTGATTACTGTGGCTTTGTAGTAGAGCTTGAAGTCAGGGAGTGTAATTCCCCCTGTTTTATTCCTCCTTCTCAGGATTGCTTTGGCTATTTGGGGTCTTTTGTGGTGCCATAAGAATTTTAGAATTATTTGTTACAGTTCATTGGAGAAAGCTGTTGGTAGTTTGATAGGGATTGCGTTGAATCTGTAGATTGCTTTAGGTAGTACAGCCATTTTGACAATATTTATTCTTCCTAGCCAAGAGCATGGAATGGATTTCCATTTGTTAGTGTCCTCTTTAATTTCTCCTAGGAGTGTCTTGTAGTTTTCAGAGTACAGGTCTTTCACTTTCTTCGTTAGATTTATTCCTAGGTATTTTATTCTTTTTGATGCAATTGTGAATGGAATTGTTTTTCTGATTTCTCTTTCTGTTAGTTCATCGTTAGTGTATAGGAAAGCAACAGATATCTGTGTGTTAGTTTTGTATCCTGCAACTTTGCTGAATTCAGATATTAGTTCTAGTAGTTTTGGAGTGGAGTCTTAAGGGTTTTTTATGTACAATATCATGTCATCTGCAAATAGTGACAATTTGACTTCTTTACCAATCTGGATGCCTTGTATTTCTTTGTTTTGACTGATTGCCGTGGCTAGGACCTCCAGTACTATGTTGAATAACAGTGGAGAGTGGGCATCCCTGTCTTGTTCCCGATCTTAGATGAAAAGCTTTTAGCTTCTCACTGTTAAGTATGATGTTAGCTGTGGGTTGTCATATATGGCCTTTATCATGTTGAGGTACTTGCCGTCTATACCCATTTTTTGAGAGTTTTAGTCATGAATGGATGCTGAATTTTGTCAAATGCTTTTTCAGCATCTATGGAGATGATCATGTGGTTTTTGTTCTTCTTTTTGTTGATGTGGTGGATGATGTTGATGGATTTTCGAATGTTGTACCATCCTTGCATCCCTGGGATGAATCCCACTTGATCATGGTGTATGATCCTCTTGATGTATTTTTGAATTTGGTTTGCTAATATTTTGTTGGGTATTTTTGTATCTACGTTCATCAGGGATATTGGTGTGTAATTTTCTTTTTTGGTGAGGTCTTTGCCCGGTTTTGGTATTAGAGTGATGCTGGCTTCATAGAATGAGTTTGGAAGTATTCCCTCCTCTTCTATTTTTTGGAAAACTTTAAGGAGAATGGGTGTTATTTGTCCTCTATATGTCTGGTCGAATTCAGAGGTGAATCCATCTGGTTCCGGAGGTTTCGTTCTTGGGTAGTTTTGTTGATTACTGCTTCAATTTTGTTGCTGGTGATTGGTCTGTTTAGTTTTTGTGTTTCTTGTTTGGTCAGTTTTGGATGGTTGTATTTTTCTAAGAAGTTGTCCATTTCTTCTAGGTTTTCCAGCTTGTTATCATATAGATTATCATAATATTCTCTTATAATTCTTTGTATTTCTGTGGGGTCTGTCATTATTTTTCCTTTCTCATTTCTGATTCTGTTTATGTGTGTAGATTCTCTTTTTTCTTAATAAGTCTGGCTAGGGGTTTATCTATTTTGTTTATTTTTTCAAAGAACCAGCTCTTGGTTTCATTGATTTTTTCTATTGTTTTATTCTTCTCAATTTTATTTATTTCTTCTCTGATCTTTATTATGTCCCTCCTTCTGGTGACTTTGGGTCTCATTTCTTCTTCTTTTTCCAATTTCACTAATTGTATCTTTAGACTATTCATTTGGGAATGTTCTTCCTTCTTTAAATAGGCCTGGATTGCAATATACTTTCCTCTTAGAACTGCCTTTGCTGCGTCCCACAGAAGTTGTGGCTTTGTGTTGTTGTTGTCATTAGTCTCCATATATTCTTTGATTTCTGTTTTGATTTTGTTGTTAACCCATTGATTAATTAGGAGAATGTTGTTAAGTCTCCATGTATTTGTGAGCCTTTTTGTTTTCTTTCTAAAATTTATTTCTAGTTTTATACCTTTGTGATCTGAGAAGTTGGTTGGTAGAATTTCAATATTTTTGACTTTACTGAGGTTCTTTTTGTGGCCTAGTATGTGGTCTATTCTGGAAAATGTTCCTTGTGCACTTGAGAAGAATGTGTATCCTGTTGCTTTTGGGTGTAGAGTTCTGTAGATATCTGTTAGGTCCATCTGTTCTAGTGTGTTGTTTGTTCAGTGCCTCTGTGTCTTTACTTATTTTCTGTCTGGTTGATCTGTCCTCTGGAGTGAGTGGTGTGTTGAAGTCACCTAAAATGAATGCATTGCTGTCTATTTCCTCCTTTAATTGTGTTAGTATTTGTCTCACATATGCCAGCTCTCCCTTGTTGGGTGCATATATATTTATAATGGTTTTATCCTCTTGTTGGATTGACTCCTTTATCATTATGTAATGTCCTTCTTTATCTCTTGCTACTTTCTTCATTTTGAAGTCTATTTTTTCTGATACAAGTACTGCAACACCTGATTTTTTCTCCTTGTTGTTTGCATGAAATATCTTTTTCCATCCCTTCACTTTATCGATAGATATGTACTTATTGCCATTGCTGGCTTTAGATTCGTGGTTACCAAAGGTTCAAGGGTTGGTTCTTTACTATCTAACAATCTAACTTAACTTTCTTGTTAAGTTATTGTAAACAGTCTGATGTTTCTTTATTTCTCCCCCCTCTTATTCTTCCTCTTCCATTCTTTATATACTAGGTGTTTTAATCTTTGCCGTTAGTTAGTATTTGGATGGTCTGCTTTCTTTGCTATGATTTTATTTCTCTGGTGACATCTTTTTAGCCTTAGGAGTGCTTCCCTCTAGAGCAGTTCCTTTAAGATGTCCTGTAGAGGTGGTTTATGGGAGGCAAATTCTCTCAGCTTTCGCTTGTCTGGAAATTGTTTAATCCCTCTGTCATATTTAAATGATAATCGTGCTGGATACAATATTCTTGGTTCGAGGCCCTTCTGTTTCATTACATTAAATATATCATGCCATTCTCTTCTGGCCTGTAGGGTTTCTGTTGAGAAGTCTGATGATAGTCTGATGGGTTTTCCTTTGTCAGTGATCTTTTTTCTCTCTCTAGCTGCCTTTAATACTCTGTCCTTATCTTTGATCTTTGCCATTTTCATTATTATGTGTCTTGGTGTTGTCTTCCTTGGGTCCCTTGTGTTTGGACATCTGTGGGTTTCTGTGGACTGCGAGACTGTTTCTTTCCCCAGTTTCCGTGGATTGCAGGAAGTTTTCAACAATCATTTCTTCAAAGACACTTTCTATCCCTTTTTCTCTCTCTTCTTCCTCTGGTACTCCTTTAATGCGAATATTGTTCCATTTGGATTGGTCACAGTGTTCTCTTAATATTCTTTCATTCCTAGAGATCCTTTTATCTCCTTCTGCCTCAGCTGCTCTGTATTCCTGTTCTCTGATTTCTATTGCATTAACAGTCTCTTGCATCTCGTCCAGTCTGCTGCTAAGCCCGTCGATGGCTTGTCTCATTTCTGCATTGTCTTTCCTGACTTCCCTCACTTCCTCCCTCAGCTCTTGCATATTTCTCTGTAGATCCATCAGCATGGTTATGACTTTTATTCTGAATTCTTTTTCAGGAAGATTGTGCATTTCCATCCCTTCAGGCTCCCTCTCTGGTGTTGTCTGGGTGAGCTTTGTCTGTACCATATTCCTCTGTCTTTTCATGGCGATAGAAGTGGTCGCTGGCAGGTGCCACGTATGTCAGCTGGGCTCTTTAAGACTTTAAAAATAAATAAATAAATAAATAAGAAGGAAGAGAATGAAAAGAGAAAAAAAGAAATTAAAAAAAGAAAAGAAAGGAAAGAAAAAAGCCCACCAGGAGTAGATTATGTAAGGATGCTGTAGGTGGCGCTGTTGTTCCACTCTTCTGCAGCCATGGAGGCGCCGCTCCTCTGGGCGTTTTGCAGCTCTGGTCGGGGCAGGAACGAATGGGAGGCTATTGTTCTCTGTGTGAAGTTTCAGTGCGGCTACTTTTTCCCAGTCGCCAGCCAAGGGGTCCGAAATTCCTCAGGACTCCCAGCCTGCTGGGCTGAATGTGCTGGGACGATCATAAGACCACTGAAAAAAGTGCGCGCTTTTCTTTTGTCCCGGGAGCCAGCTGCAAGGACCCAGGTGTGTTCCCAGCTCAAAACCTGCACCTTCTGCCTCTCCAATCTCCGCTACACTGCGCAATGTGTGTCAGTGCTCCCAGCGCAGATCACCGGGGCAGGTTATTTCGCGGGGTGTACTTCCACTCCCTCCTGGCTCTGAATCCTCTCCTTTCGCCTGTGCACTGGGGTGGGGGAGTGCTTGGGTCCCACCAGGATGCGGCTCCGTATCTTACCCGCCTCACGAGGTGCCGAGTCCTCTCAGGTGCAGATGCAGGCTGTGCGGTGTCCTGTGTATTCTGGTCTCTCTTTTAGGAATAGTTGTGTTTGCTGTATTTTCATAGATATATATGGTTTTGGAAGGAGATTTCCGCCGCCCTGCTCACGCCGCCATCTTCCCGGAACTCTGGCCTGCCAAACTATTTTCTAAAGTGGTTGTATCATTTTACATCTCCACTAGCAGTGTATGAGAGTTCCAGTTTCTCCACATCTTCTCCAACACTTAGTATGGCCATTCTTTTTAATTTTAGTCATTCTAATACGTGTGGAGTGGAATATTATTACTGAGAATTTGTATTTCCCTAAGGATATTGAGCATCTTTTCATATACTTATTTTCCATGTATCTTGTTTGGGGAACTGGCTGTTAAAAATTTTTTCCCATTAAAAAAATGGGTTGTTTGCTTTCTTCTTATTGAGTTTTGAGAGTTCTTTATGTATTCTGGTAGTAAGTCCTTTATCAGATGTGTGATTTGTAAGTATCTTCTTCTAATCTGTGCCTTGGGGTTTTACTCTTCTAAACAGTGTCTTTCAAAGAGCAAACATTTTTAATTTTGATGAAGTCCAATTATCATTCTTTTCTTTGGATTGTGCTCTTGCTATCATAACTAAAAATTCTTTGCCTAACTCATTGCCACAGAAACTGTCTTCTAAATTTTTGTACTTTTAGGTTTAATATTCAGGCCTGTGATCCATTTTTACTTCATTTTTGTATGTGGTATGGTACATAGATCAAAGTTCTTATTTGTGCCTGCGGATATATAAATGTTCCAGCACCATTCATTCACCTATTTGTCCATTTTGATGCAAACACCACAGCCTGTTTTGATTACACTATCTGACTTTAAGACTATAAAGCAAACATATTCAAGGCTGTGTGGTATTTGCATCAAATAGACAAATAGATCAATGGAAGAGAACAGAGAGTACAGAAACAGAACACCTAAATATGGCCAATTGGTATTTGATGAAGCTTCCAAGGAAATTCAGTCGAGAAAATAGTCTTTTCAACAAATGGAACTGGATCTGGAAAATTGCTCTACCAGTCCATGGAGGCAATCATAAAGTTTACCTCATTTGTTTCTTTTCTCTCAGGGATCCCTGCTTTCAGAAAT
Source organism: Smutsia gigantea (assembly GCA_032199065.1). Classification (NCBI taxonomy): domain Eukaryota; kingdom Metazoa; phylum Chordata; class Mammalia; order Pholidota; family Manidae; genus Smutsia; species Smutsia gigantea. Next base: position 162,530 of record JAVSCE010018818.1, read on the forward strand.
TTCTTGATGTACAATGTCCTGAAAACCATCATTTTGTACACTTGTCCAGTCTTAGGTTTTTATTTGGGAGGATAAATCCAGAACACCCATGTTGGTCAGAAGAAGTCCCTGGATTATTTCACTGGCCTCTGAATTGGTCCCCCTGCTTTTATTGATCTGCTTAGTTTTAAATTTAATCATTAATGTGTATTACATTTTATTTCCAAAAAGTTCCATTTAATTATTTTTCAAATCTGCTTGATCATTTTTATAATGTCTTGCTCTTTGTTTTTATTAAATTCAGGTATGATTGACATACATAAAAGCTGTACATATTTAATGTATATATCTTGATGAGCATACACCTGTGAAATCATCACCACAATGTCCTAAACTTACCTATCATCTCTAAAAGTTTCTTACCTTCCTCTCTTTTTTTCTGATAAGAACATTTGACATGACATCTACCTGCTTAAAATGTTAAGTGTACAATACAGTATTGCTCACTGTGTGCACTGTGGTGTATAGTAGATCTCTAGGATTTACTCATTTTGCATAAGTGAAACTGTACCCTTTAATCAATACCTCCTTGATTCCCCCTCCCTCCAGCCCCTGGCAACCACCATCTACTCTGTCAGTTTGATTATGCTAGATTCCTGATATAAGTGGGATCATGAATTTGTTCTTCTGCATATGGCTTATTTCACTTAGCATAATGTCTTCCAAGTTCAACCATATTGTAGCCAATGGAAGATGTCCTTCTTTTTAAAGCTAAGTAATATTGTGTTGTGTATTTACCACATTCTCTTTGTCCATTCATCTGTGGGTAGACATTAGGATTGTTTCTGTATCTGGGCTATTGTAAATAATGCTGCAGTGAACATGGGTGTGAGGATATCTCTTTGAGAACCTGATTTCCGTTTATTTGATGTATTCCCAGAAGTGGGATTATTGGATCATATGGTAGTTCTAACTGTTTGAAGAACTTTCATACGCTAAAGTGGATGTACCAATTTATATTCCCACCAACAGAGTATAGGACTCCCTTTTCTTTACATCCTTGCCAACACTTGTCTTTCTTTTGTGTGTGTGTGTGTGTGATGATAACCATCCTAACAGGTGTGAGATGATATCTCACTGTGATTTTGATTTGCATTTCTCTGATTATTGGTGATGTTGAGCACCTTTTCATATACCTGTTGGTCAGTTGTATATCACATAAGGAGAAATGTCTTTTCAGGTCTTTTGTACATTTAAAAAAACTGGCTTATTTGTATTGCTGCTGCTGAGTTGTATGCGCTCCTTATGTATTTTGGGTATTAACCTCTTATCAGATATATTGTTTGCAAATATTTTCTCCAGTTCTGTATGTTGCCTTTTCATGTTGTTGATTGTTACCTTTGCTGTGCAGAAGCTTTTTAGTTTGAGGTAGTCCCATTGATGATTTTTGGTTTTGTTGCCTGCGTTTTGGTGTCATATCCAAGAAATCATTGCCAAGGCTACTATCAAGAAGGTTTTCCTCTATGTTTTCTTCTAAGAGTTTTACAGTTTCAGGTCTTATGTTTAAGTCTTTAGTCCATTTTGAGTTAGATTTTGTGCATGGTGTTAAGCAAGGTTCCAATTTCATTGTTTTGCATGTGGAAATCCAGTTTTCCCAGCATGATTTATTGAAGATATTATTGTGTATTCTTGCCTCTGTTGTTGAAGCTCAGCTTACTATAAATGTGTGGGTTATTTCTGGGCTTTCTATTCTGTTCTGTTGGTTAATAAGTCTGTTTTTATTACTGTAGCTTTGCAAGGTACTTTAAAATCTGTTTTGTTCTTGCTCAAGATTACTTTGGTTATTCAGAGTCTTTTCTGGTTCCATATGAATTTTAGGATTGTTTTTTCTATTTCTGTAATCTTTGCTCTGACTTTCAATCTGTAAAAATAACACACTTAATTTTGCATCTGATAATGCCAACATAGGAGTCTTGGCATGTTGGACTCTGTTTTATGTATTAGCTCTCATGGTAACTTGTTTCCTTGTTTTTGGCAAGCTGAGATTTTTTTTTTAGAACTTTGAGACTTGGGTTGGAGGTGGGTTTCTCTTTAATGATTTGATTTTTTTATGCCTGGAAGATGCCACTGGACACTACTTTAAATAAAATTCTTGGTTTTAGGTGTTTTCATGTCACTGTGTAGTGTGAATTCAGATGGCAAACCCATGAGAAGACTGTCTTGTTATGAAATTAACAGGAGAAAACCACCCCCTTCACTCATTGGCTAGTTTGGAGTTTTTTAATGTCCCCTAGGCAGGTAGCAGTGGTGTGGGTAAGGTGTAATATTTCTCATTCACCCATATATTGAAGGTATGATCCTCTAAGGTCTCAGCTTTGGCAGGAGTAGAGTCTGGGTCTTCCACTTGACTCTCACCTAGGGTGGATTGCGGGTTTGAATCCCGATCCCACCAGACCACAGAAATAGAAGACCAAGTTCACCTGGTTTGGCAAATGCCCTCAAAATGAAAGCTCTCTTACCTTTTCAGCTTTCAGTGTTTGCTTGGTTTTTGACTTTTAAATATACCTTACATTCTAGTAAGAACAATAATGCATTTAAATATAAGTTTTAAACATTTTTACATTTTAATCTGCATTTTTAGTTGTTCTCAATATACGGGTGAATTAGTGGTAGTCAGAGTAGAGAGCCCTCTGTACTGTTGGACATGGACTTCTTATTTTTTTAACTTAACGATTCTTTTATCATCAAGAAGTTGTATATTTTGATGTAGTCAGATGAAGCTACCTTTTCCTTTCTGATTATTACTTTCTGTTCTTGTCTGAGAAATCTTTCCTTACTCTCAATCTTCCAATGGCACACATAGAAAACATATATTCTCTTTCTACATGGTAATGTAAGGGAGGATTTATTTTTATTTTTGTTCATGTAGAAAACTATGGGCCATGGATTAAATTTGACTTTTGACTTGTTTTTGCATGTCTTCATGGGCCAGGCATGGTTTCTGCATTTTTAAAACATTACTTAGCATATATTTAAATACACTATGTATAAAAACAATGTAATAGTGTATGTAAATAAATACGTGTCTCATATATATGTAACCCTTTAAATTAGAAGAAGCATATGTAGTAGAGATTGTATGTGGCCTGCGAAATCGAAAATGTTTATCATCTGGACCTTTACATAAAAAGCTTGCAGGCCCCTGGAATAATCCACTTTTTTTCTCACCTATTTGCTACATTTTAATATCCCATTTATACCTAGAGTTCATTTCAGGGCCCTCCATTCTGTTTCATTCGTCTCTTTGTTGCCCGCCCCACATACCACACTGTCACGAAAATGGCTGTTTTCATTAATGAAAGTACACGAGTTAAAGGACAGGGACTAGAACATGTAGGATCCATTTTCTGAGTGGAAATGGGAAGATGGTGAAAATTTGTACTTGGATGCCTAATTGCCCTGACATTAAGTAGACGCATAGAGAGTCGGAGAGCTGGCAGAATACGTTTCTGCCGAGCCCAAAGCAAGCGCTGGGCCTTGGAATTGGATTTTATTGATTAATTTGTAACTGTGTACAGTGAGTGCTGCACGAAGCATGAAACATTCAGAGATGTGTTCTAGGGAGCTCCCACCAGATGGGACAATGAGCCGTGAAGTCCCAAGTGAATCAGATGAGCGAGGAGGAGATTTGGGGTCATGCCGAGGAAGGGCTTGCTGTAAACCCTAAAATATACGTCCATGTTTGAGAACATGAGCCAAGGAGAGAAACTGGAAACTGGAGAATGAAATCCCATTCATTGATAGTGTTTTTCCTGATGAAGCGGATGTTTCTCTGTCTGAGGCATGTGTTTGCTCACTTTAGGCATGACACCACTTAACTTATTCAGTGTGATGGCACTCTCAGTAATGAGAGCACAGTATTGGAAGGGAGATGGAGACACCAGCCCAGTGACGTGGTGACTCCCCATGGCTGAGATTCTTTGTCACATTCACTGGGATGCCAGAAGCTTTGGCCACAGTCCCAAGTCCTGCTTCAAGGGATACTGAGGGTCTGCGATACTTCCACCCCACTTCTCTTTGCTTTGTTATCCTCTTGGGCTCGATGAGAGGAGTAATATGACAGAACATACCCTCTTAGCAGGTTGAGCATGTGTGAGTGGGGCTGTGTATACCTCCTCGGGTCTACCCTCATTGATAAAAGGGGTAGCGGGTGTTGGGAAGGTGCGGTTGGAGTGGGCAGGGTGTCAGTGGCTGTCAGCCAGCACCATGATACATGACTATCACCCTGACTACTTTCAAGAGCTTCCCATTGGTCTCCAGTGAAGACTGGTGTCCCCTGAGCCCTCAGCATTGGCCAACCATCTGTCAATGTGTCTGCTAGAGCTGACATGGGGTAAGAAGGCTGTTCTCTGATTTGTCTTCCAAGATACTGTGTTGATCTTATGTAAATATCAATAATGTAGGCTCTTAAAGGAAGACCAACAGAGAGAGACGAAGAGAGAGACCAAGAGAGCAAAGGTTGCGCTGAGCGTAGGAGCTGGATTTAAAATCTGGACCCTAAATGGCAAGTAAAAAAAAAAAAAAAAGTAAACCACTGTCCAGATCAGCTAAAAGCAACATGAGAATGGGAATCTAGATCAATCTTAAAAGCATAGCCTTAAGTCAAAATAAAGCAAGAAAAAGCATGGCTCTGTGGTACAGTGTCATGCACAAAAGCGACACTACATATATATATTTTTGACACTACATATTTATAAGATTCATGCATATTTAAGGATGTTTGTCAAACATCCCTAGTGAGTGTCTCCAGGGGAAGTAGTTGAATGGGAACGCGGAGAGGGGAAGAAGGGAAAACACTTGAATTCTGTGTCTGAAGTTGGGCTTCAGGAGAAAGATGGGGATTCTTGTACTAGTGGTTTGGGGAGGAAGGCTCTAAGGGGTTAGGCAGACAGTTCAGGGCAAGGGGAGAGCTGAACAAAGGTGTTGTGCTGAGTGCAGGCTCCTGCAGGCTCTTCAGGCAAAAAGGCTCCCAGCAGCAAGGGCTGCCCTCCTTAGAAGGGGCAAGTGCAGGTCATTACCAGCACACACTGCATCGGCGGGACATATGTGCAGCTGGGGGAAGACGCTCAAGACCAGCCTTGCTAAACTGGCACCTGCTGAGCTGTGAGAGGCCTTGTGTTACTTGGGATGGTGCCAAGCTTCAGCCCCTGCCTCACCTGGTGCCCCTACCCAGGATGGTGCTGGTCCAGCGGTGGCTGCCTGCAGAATGTTCTGGGAGAGCCCAGGAGAGAAACAGACCCTGCCCATGACTAAACAAAACACTGCTTTAAAGTCAATGCCACCAACTACTTGGGCTTCCCCAATGGCAAAAGAGTCCAATTCCACCTTCATGAGACCCAAATTCAGGAGTGGGACTCCTTCTGCCCTCTCCTGGCATTTCCGCCAGAAGCAGAGCCTGTCTGCAGTTCAAGCTGTGCCATTCTAAACACCTGCAAGCTTGTGGCAGTCACCCCCTGACTTGGGGCAAAGGTAACCCGTAGCACATAGAAGAATAAATCTCCCTGTGTTCCCCTACTTCTTCTCTCCTTTTGTCTCTGCACTTTGAAATCACTTTCTGCTTGGGGCCCAGCAGGAGCTCCACCAGTTTAGGACTCTGTGATGAGCAAAATGCAGCCCTGTGGTTCACCAGCCCAGCTCAGATAGCTCTTCCAGGAACCTATGGTCTTGACAAGCAGATATGGACTGTTTCAAAGCACAAAGCAGGCACCCCTGGAGAAAGACAGCTCTTGCCCAAGGCCGGGAGGCAACAGAGCCCTGTAAGAGGAGCCTCTCCCAAACACGGATGCTAGACAAGATGAAACAAAGTCACTTTCTTATTGTTGCTGCCATAAAAGTCAGTGCCCAAGAGGATGCTGCATTCAGCAGATCTTATTTAAAATTCTGGCAGCAGCTCTGGTGATGGGGGACTGTGGCTGGACCTCTGCAGTGGCTATCAGATAATGAGAAAGGAAAATGGCCAAGCAGGTTGCTCACCTTCCTTCCCCAGCCAGGTGGTTGTGAAGAGCATTGTGAGAGTAGAATCCTTGTAAACTGAGGCTTAGAAAGGGAAAGAGGCCTTGTGGCTTGACCAGGCAGCTAGACACAGTGGAAAGATCTTTTAAAATTGCTGACCGTTGATGCTGGCCTGTAGCAAAAGCGTACAGAGCACTGGGTCAAGAGTTGCATTCCCCCTTGGCCACCAGGTTTGCGTGTCTCAGGGCTCAGTGTAACTGCTCCACATTAGAGTTGCTTTACCTGATGGCGACTGGGGGCACTAGACTAGCTTAGGGTCTGTTTTAGGTTGCACATCCTTATTAGTAAAAAATTTTGAGCTGGCACCCTAATAAATGCATCAGTGTTCACTTACAAATTATACATATGTTTTACTTTACTAATACATTATTATATTATAAAGGGCATGCAACAAGAGATATAAGAAAGTCTTGATGAAAATATAAATGAAAGCTCTATTATTTTTTTTCTCTACCTTTGTTCTGTCTTCCCACTGGGATGTGAATACTCCGTTTTGAAGATTAGACCAGATGATCCGGACTCTAGATGGAAAGTCTACAATGCCCATTTTTTTCAAAAGAGCCCCTGTAGACCTACACTATCCAATGCGGTAGCCACTAGCCACAGGTGGCCATTTAAATTCATTAAAATTATATAAAACTTAAGACTCAGTTCCTCAGACATACTAACTACATTTCAAATGCTCAGTAGCTGCCTGCAGTCAGTGGCTACCATATTAGTTGATTCCAATGACAGAACAGCTCAGTCACTGCAGAAAGTTCTATTGGACATCTGCATTTATTAAGTGGTCAAGTCAACATCATTGAGTATTTAACTTCAGCAACTAACCTTTGTTAAGCACTTTCTAGGTGCTAAATAGCATGGCAAGCATTTTATAAGCACTCTTTCATTTAGTCCTTCCCGCAAATTCCTGAGTTAGGTCCCATGAGTATGCCCATGTCGTGGAGGGGAAAGCCAGAAGAGGGGGATAAGGAGTTTCTGAAGGCTGACAAACCACTTACAAGGTGAGCTCCTTGTTCTTCTAGGTACCCTGCCGGGACTTGCCTTTTTGGATTTTCATGTGAACAGGCTCCTGGGGACACACTTTCAAGACTGGTCACTGCACCTGTGCCTCTCTGTCCCACAGGCACAAAGGGAATTTCTTGCCGAGCCGTGTTCAGCTGAGAGGCAGCAGACTGCGCAAGCCACTTTGGGCACTGAGGAAAGACTGTCACCGTCCCCCTCTTGATGGGGTAGGCCCACGCAGGACCCTCAAGCTGGCTTCTTCAGAAATGGCAGGTAACGGTCTCCTTGGAGGTGGATCCAAACTGGCCTTTCAAAGGCATCTGGCCCCTCACAGCTGCTGGGGGTCCAGGATGAGTCGGAGCCAGCCATCCCTGCCCTCAGCAGCCCAGAGCCCAGCAGGGGGACAGATGTATGAGGGATGATGACAAAGGTGTGGCTCCTGTGGGACAGTCAATACAACCCTAAACTGGTGGAGAGAACACAGGGCAAGAAAGCTGAGCATCCCATGTTGAGAGCTCAGCAAACATCCGTGTGTGCTGGCCACGTGTGCTGGGCCCTGGACTAGGTACATGTTCCCCCTGACCCTAGAAAACATGACTTAGAACTCTTGGTGCCCACCTTCCACCATCTTTAAAAAGGAAGCTCGGGCGCTTCCTCCCACAGGGTCATGGTGAGGCCACAGTGGGTCAGCGGCGGGCTGGACTGTCACTGTGCAGTGGAGCGGGCGGTGATTGTGTGCAAGAGCTGCAGGGTACATCGCTCCCAGGTGAAGCGGCCAGAGGCGCACTCTTCCTCATGCTGGGAAATAAATAAAGGATGCGCTAATAGAGTCCGATTCCTGGAAAAAGGGCCATTTTAAGCCATGATTTCTGGGCAACCAGAGCAAATCGCTTAACTTCTCTGGGCCTCAGTTTCCCCTCCCGTCTCCCTCTCGCTCAGTAAGGAGCCCAGCCTTAGCCTTGCTTGCAGGGTGTTGACTATGGAAAATGAAGGCCATCTGTGGAAAGGCTGCAGGGTTCCATCTGGCCCACGTGACCGAATTACCATCCTTTTGCGGCTGATTGTTCTCTTTGTCTCCAGGGCTGACCTGGGCTCTGATGTGGGAGGTTTTGGTCCCTGGGGACAGGTGGCAGGGGCCCCTTTGTGTAGCTGCAATGCCCCCTGCAGGCAGATGGTGCCTTTGCCCTCCCCTCTGTCCCTGCCCCCAAAGCCCTCTTGTAGGCAAGGGCAAGGATCAGTCTCTTGTTTCTCAGGGAGATCAAATCAAGGTAGGTATTTGCTCAGCTAGATGGCCAGTTGTGGAAGGAAAAGCACTGTGTTTGCTATGGAACAGCAAGGGTTAAGATGGTGTGGGAGAGGCTGCCTGAGGCAGGGTGGGGTGGGCAGAGATGCTGTCAGGGAACCCGGCTTTACCCTTCTGCATTGTCTGTGGCCCGCATCCTCAACTCCATTGCTTTCCTCCTTCTCAAATAGATACAGCCGGCGGATTGCCCCGGGGGTGGGTGTTGGCACGATGCCACCCCCACAGAGCCACCCAGAGCTCTGCCAGTTGTTTTAGCCTTGACACCAGCTCTCTTCCCAGCCTTGACGCGGGCTGAATCAGGCTGCCCCCAGAAAGCCCCATCAGGCCCTGAGGTTATATGCCTAAGTTCTGTGCTATGCGCTGAAGAAGAGAACAAAGTCCTCTTCTCTGTGAACAGTAACGGGTCAGGACAGACAGGCTGACTAGCTGCTCACCCTTTGCTCAGATCACATTGGGAATGACACTGGCAGGTCACTTAGCCCCCTGCTCAGGTCTTCTGTCTGTGCCATTGGGCTGTTGATGTGGGTCTTACCCACCCAGGGGTTCAACATGCGGCTAAAGACCCTGCTGTGTGTGGCAAGCTTTGCAAATGCTAAAGCACATGCTGAATGTTGACTGTTTTTGTCTACTAGGACTAGAAGCCTCCATAAAACTGGGCATATGCCGAGTTCCAAATAAGCATGGGACACAGGATAGTAAGTCTTCTGTTGGTTAGTGGAGAACAAGGTCAGTGTTGGGGAAGGAAACCAAACCGGGCATTTTCTTGGGAGAGAGAGAGCTTCATTTAGACATTCAGAGGCAGGGAGAACAGGACAGAAGCCCTCTGTACTGGGGGCGGGGGGGGCTGAGTAAAGGCTCGGGAGCAAGAATGGGGCATCTGGACGGGGCATATGAGTGGGGTGGGCTGGCGTGCACTGGGCCAGCGACAGTCACTGAAGCCAGTGCTCCACAAGGTGTCACCTGTGCTCGCTTCCTAGAGCTGCTGAAGAAATTGCAGCAGATTCAGGGTCTTTTTTCTTCTCATGACCTGGAGGCCAGCAATGTTGCTCTTAGTCCAGAGCTCCAGGTAGGAGCCTTCCTGCTTCTTCAGCTTCTGTGGCTCCAGGCAGTCCTTGGCTTGTGTCCACATCACCCCCGGCTCTCCCTCCACTTTCACACGGCCTCTCCCCTGTATTGCTGTGGGTCAAATCTCCCTGTCTTTCTCTAACAAGGACACTTGCCATCGGATTTAGGATGACACTCCCCCCAAGATGATCTTATCTTGAGATCCGTAATTATATCTGCAAAAAAACTCCTTTTCCAAGGAAGGTCCCAGTCACTGATTTTGTGGCTTAGGATGTGGACATACCCTTTCGGGGGTCACAACTCAACTACTACACTGCTTGTTCAATTTTCCTTCTCTCTTGACACCAATAGAAGTGACCTTAGCATGTGTTTCTCAGTGAAAAAGGCAGCAGCGTACCAGACACATAGTCTGTGCTCTTACTCTGCACACAAAGTTTGGGTTGGAAAATTCTGTTATAAACCTAACCCCATACATGATCATGAAAACCCAGTCACCCAGCCCACCCCCAGCCGGGCATGTTCCACACATGGGGAAAGCTGTCCAAGAGGCTGCAGTGGCTTCGGTACCAAGTTGGCTGTGTTGGGTGTGGCACTCATTAGCTTCTCTTCAGGAAAAGGCCCGGGGACAGGCTGCACAGTGGGTGGACAGGGTCTCTGTGGGTGGCTGTGTGGATCGTGTCAGTAGGGGCTGAAATCCGGCCACCATGTGCTTTGTCTTGCCTTACACCCAGACTATGGGGCTGTCAGCCAAAAGCCAGGAGCCCTGCTCCTCTCTTCTCTTCCCCCAGGAGGCGCCTTTCCACACATCCTCCACTGGAAGTGGGTGCCCCTTCCTTCGCACATGTACCCAGAACGCTCATGGTGACCCAGGGGCACCAGTGCCAGCAGAGACCCCTGGAAAGCCCCTGACCTGCCATTGTCCCTTCCACATCTCTTCTTTCTAAGAGCTTTTCGCGGCTGCAGGGAGGGGTCCTGCTCCCACCCACATGGACTAACAGAGGTGATCTTGAGACTCTTCCATGCAGGCAGAAATCTCACTTCTATGCACTTCGTATCTCAGCATCAGCTTTTCATACCAAAATCCTAACAGCAAACTGGAGCTGCCAAGGAATGGTGGATAAAACCAGACCCAAACAGAAAGTAAAAATCAGAAACAAACTCTGAATGTAGAGCTAAGAGACGAGAGACCATGTACAGTTCAAAAACCCCAGAAATGCTGCCCCTCATGTAGGTAATAATGTCCCAGAAACGGCCCAGGCTGGTGACGAATGTTTATGCTTTCATGTTTATTATCTGAGCACCAAAGTGAGCCAGAGGCCTGGGTCACTGGGGCCCATTTTGAAAGGACGCCTTCTTCCACAATTAGGAAGAACATGTTCCCAAAGGGCAGGCGTGGCCTGTGAGATGTGGCCTAAGCATTGGCCCAGGGACTATTATTAATCACCCCCTGTTCCTTATTGAAGTGTCAGAGTGGGAACAGGGCTGGCTGGCTGGGTAAACCAGCAAGCCCAGGGTGGATTTATCATGATAGGCACCATTGAGTTGTAGGGTGGTGGAATGCATTCAAATAAATACCTCCTGGAAGTCAAAGGGGCTTAGGGATGTTTCTACCACAGCTTGTCCACACCAGTATTTTACAGTGAAGTGACAGGCACTCTGAGATTGTTGGATGTTTGATGACAAAGTGCTGTAACTTCAAAGAAACCTTAAGATGGGCCTTGGTGGTCTGTCATCTACAAACAGCTTTCTCATCTCCTTTGGCCTGGAAGGTCCTGGCTGGGGAGATCAGAGCTGGCTCCTCAGCGAGGGAGCGGACCTCACCATGTCTGTGTGTGTGCATGTGCGTGCATGTGCTTGTGAGTGCAAACAAGTGTCTAAGTATATATTTTTTAGGGGTAAGGGAATCTGTCTTCCATGCCATGATAATCATAGGGGGATCTGTTTGAGGTGAGCTGAAGGGCTGTAATTTGGGGGAGTTTGATGAAATTGAACAAAGAAATTCAGAATGATCTTTGGGGAGAATTCCTCAATCAAAAAGTAAGGGAAACCTTTGGTCTTGATCCTTGGAGGCCAACTAGAATCAGTAAAACCTTTTAAAATGAGTAGTCAAGAATACCCTAGGGGTAAAATAGGATGGTATAACTGATTCCTTAATGTCTTTATTTTTGGAGGCTATCTGTCAATAATTTATGAAGACGAGAAAGAGGATATTTTCGAAAAATATTTTTGAAAAGGATGCTTAATTTCCCTCTCCTTTAAACTATTCTGATAGCTTGGTACTAATCATTCTGATTCACAGATGGCTTGGCAGTGAAGTCATCTTCAAGCAGAAGGCCAGAGGGGTGATGAGGAACAGAGACCTAATCCATAAGATGCTGTGGTGATGGGGGTCTTGGAGGCTGTCCTGAGAAGCGAGTCTCTTTTTTAAACCTCAAGTCAATGGCACGTCCATGTGACTTTCAACAAGAGGGTGAGGGAAGCTGGACATTTCTTTTTAGATGTTAAGTAGCATCCAGATACATAGCCTAAATGTGACCACAACTGGGCAGGACAGAATGGCTATTTCAAAGAACATCCTTCCTCACCCACGTGCACCTCAGGGTCAGGGCTGAGGTGGGGTGTTAGGTGCTTTAATCTCTAAAACCTGAGCTGCCTCATTGAAGGGATTGGTAAAAAGATGATTTTAGACATCAAGTCTTTGGATATCCCAAGGAAAGCAAACAACTACTTGAGAGAAGACCTTAACATTGCAGGCATTCTTTACTGGACACCCAGGCCAGAGGTTGGCTAGGGAGACAATTACCGTCGCAGGATCAGATTCCCTAATAAACTGACTGCTGATAGATTTAGACCCCGTTCAAACACCTGTCTCTTCTATCTCTCTTTCTCTCCTTACCATTAACATCAATCCCTGCCCTTCAGATTAATTTTCACAATATAATGTAAATTAATTGCCAAGTGAAACCACCAGTGATGCCCAAAACAGAGAATTTCATGAAGTTGATGGGAGCGGTCATCGGGTTAATTCATGTTCATGGGCAGAATCAGACAAGGGGACAAATGAGGAAGAAAAAAATCGGTAAAGCTAACTCCAAAAGAGGGATGTGAGCGTCAGGTACTTAAGAGAAGCTCCTGGAAAAATTGAGGAAGTCCTATAATATTTTTCTTGTTTTGGTTGGGGGAGTCCCTCTTGATGAGTTTCTTAGGATTTTCATATTTTCTTATGAGGTAAAGCGAAGAATAACCTATTGATCTACCTGCAATTTTGTGTAAATATGTGCTCCACCCTCAACCCTTGAATAACCTTTGTTGATTTTAACAATTAGTTCATAGTTTCTATTATAACCCACACATTGAAGGTTTATTTTTATTTTATCTTTGTAGGTTTATCAGCTTATTTTCACAAGTTTCGGTTTCAAGATAAAATCTCTAAGTCCTTAATTCTCTCTCATTTACTGTGAAATTGTGGTGCCTGTTGTGAATGAGTTCATTTGAGTGGCTTTTTTCCAGTGGCAATGAGCTCAGTTAATAAGGACCCTGTTCACTAAGCTAATAGGTCATCCTCACCTTTGCATCTGGCATCTACCCTGGTAGCAGGTCCTTCCTGTTTGTTGAATGAACCGAACAAGCAGAACAGTAAAGTTCCTTACCCTGAGCCTCCCTGAAGCTCAGCCTCCGCTGAAAGGACATGAAAACCAGCCCCTGGATCTTTGAGAAGGAAGGAAGGGGCATGCAACCTGGAGGCTGCATTTCTGATTGTATTTTGGAGATGTGTTAATAACAGAAGAATCCAGTGGGGTATCCAGTTTGGATGGCGGTGGGCTAACCAGCATGAAAGAAACTTCGTCTTTCTTTTATTTATGAAAGAAACGTTTTCATCTAAAAAAATTTTAAAAACCTTCCAGTTTCCCCCACCCCCCTGCAGGATTCAATTTTGTGGAATTGCTATCTTCAACCTTAGGGATCACATATCAAATACTACCTCAGTTTTACCGATAAACATTCTGCAGAGATAAAGATGGTGACTTTGAGCCTGAAAGATGTTCCCTCAGATGTCTTTAACCTGGGATCCTCTCCTCTTCCACTGCAGTGGGGCCAAATCTTAAACGGTTTCCAAAGCCAGCACATTAGTCAAAACCACCTGTAGTCAAAATTATCTTGGAAAATGCTACAAATCCATCATCAGAGTATGATAGTATGTCCACAACTCTGAACAAAATTCTCACACACAGTATGGTTGAGGACCACTTAGGTAAAGGAAGGGAAGAAAAAAGGCGATCTATTCATCCAAGCTGCTTTGAAGATAAACAGCAAATCTTCCCACAAAAGAGTGAGGAATTCTCAAGGGCCCCCTCTTTGCCTTGTGGTGTACGCCGTTTGATTTTAGCATTAAGCCTCTAAGACTTCGGAAATCTTAATGCATCAGTTTGTTGTGTGGGGATTAGCTAAGATATTGGAGTTGTGTCTTGTGGGCAGTATGAAAGGCAGTGAGTTTCAAAAGTCAGAGTTTAGGTTAAGTATGTGATGGGTTACTAGCTAGCAGTTGCTCATCTCACCTGAACACCTGTCTTTCTGCTGCTGGTTTAGGAATTTGGGGGGCAGTTCTCTGCTTGGTAATTACTTTGTGCCAGCTTGAGCAGCTGGTAGGTCCGCAAAACACCATCTCTTTAAGCTAAGGGGAAGTTCAACACCAAATCTTGTCATAAAAGTGTCTCCACTGTTTACTTCCCAAGTGAGGGTCACACTTAACAGAAGCTTTGCATGTGTATGTGTGTGTGCATGCACATGCATGTGAGCATGTGCCTATGCTTGAGTGTTATTTTTCCATTAGAGAACGGAATGGAGAAAACCACATGTCCATACAAAGTGGGTGACAGACACCATCTGAACAAAAATTGCTCCTGATTCTCTTTTGTTGTAGCTGCCCAATTCCTGATTCCATTTTACTGGTAAGGTCACCACCCCGAAATGAATACTTTTCTTCTCAGAACATGGGGCACAGTGAGGATGAATGCAACATCATTGAATCCTGTTTGCATTTCAAGTGGGAGTTTCTAGTCTCTGGGAACTTAAAACCCATCTGCACACAGCCTTATTAGGGCTCTTCTAACATCCCAGTTATTGAACCTGGGCTGCGAAAAAGAATCTCATAATTAGGTTTGCCCTGTTTTTTTGTGTGTGTTAATATGCACATCTCTTTCTCTCTAACTGATGAGATATCAGCTTTTACTTTTTTATTATTGAAATCCTTTGTGTTAAAAGGACCTGCTCCATTAACTAAGACCTGTTCTATTTACTCTGATGCTGGAATACATTAGAACATTCCACGGTATAAAGAGTGCTCTTACATATTTCCTTAGAAACACATTTTACGGCACTGAATGGAGAACACTGATGTGGTTGAGGTCAATCATTTGGGCTTTTGTGGGCGCGTTGGCAGTCGTGCTGTTTCTGCCGGTACACAGACTAAAATTGGAATGCTGAAGAGGAGCTGAGCATGGCCCTGTGCCTGGACACGTCTCAAGTCATATTGATGGAGGGACATGTTTTATTGAATGATAAGAACTACACCGAGTTTATGGTTTTGCAATTTCCTGCAGCTGGCATGGCTTATAGCAGTAAACACACTGAAGTTCGAGGCTATGTTTCAAAGTGAGATTTTAGAAAACTTTCTCAATAACTAAACTCAGAAGGCACTTACTATGTAGGTGGCTCACCCACATTTAATCTCCCTACAAACTTGTAATGAGTGACTCTTACTCTCATTTTGTAGATGAAGAAACAGAGACTCAGAGAAGCATTCAGTGACTCCCCCAGGGCCACCCTGGTGATAAATCTGGTGGCTGACAACATTCCCTAAATTCAAATAATTTGTGTACCACCTTCAGAATGTTGTTGCATGTGCATGTCACCTATGTGATTATTCATAAGTTCTCCTTTAACCTCACTAATAGAAAACATACATTAATTTTAAGGAGAAACTGTCTATTGCCACAGAAAATGGAAAGCCAATTCCACGTGTCATTAAGACAATGTTGCAGAATAAAAACACGATGAACAGTGCTTTTTGGTAAATAGATTCTAGCTGAACTCTCTTGTGGGTAGAAGGCCATGGGCCCTAGGTATAATCCCTTTGCTAAAAAGAGATCTGGGCATGTTAGGGAGGGTTAGAGAGGTATTAGCACACAGTAGAGACTTCTTTTTTTAATCAGGGGGATTACAGAAGAGTAGCTTTCCTACTGTGTAATTCAGTTTTATTTAACTCTGAGCTGGTGAATCACGCCCGCTGGGGGGTCTGAGCCCTTCCCAGGGGTGCCATTGAGCTGCCATAACCCCTTTTCTCTGTCAGTGGGACCCCTATTGGCTTGTATTGTTGAATCTAGCATTTCTTCACCTTCTGTAAGGCCTTGACCTGAGTAGACTTAAACCATGTTCCACAGAGTTGGCTGCAGAGGACCTGGGATGACACTCTGCAAAGACCCTCCTTAAGACCCTACCCCCTCCGTGTCACTGGGGTCGGGGGGTGAGGGCTGGAGGGCCTCCTTGGCAGCTTCAAACTCTGCACTTCTAAGATTCTAAGGGCCTGCTGTGGGGATGCCATCTGCAGCAGAAGGGTGGGGAGAAATGCCCACTGAGCTCAGGTGCAGTGATGGGGGGGAGGACCCGGCACCACAGCAGGGCTGTGCAGGTGTTGGTGAAGGGTGATCTTCCCTCAGGGAAAATGGGGAGCCCCTGAAGGACATGGGTGCAGGACAGGAGGGCAGGGGGAAGGCCATCTGATGTAGGTGCAGAATGGACAAAGACTGGGGTGGAGAGAGTGGACACTGCAAGGCTCCCGACACAGGCCAGGCCCGGTCATGTTTAAAAAGAACTTGAAAAAAGTGATGTTCCACCTTGAGGAATAAACAAGTGAATTATTCATTCTTAATTACATGGGTAATCATGAACCATACTTCTTTTCACACATTAAAATTAGGCAGATGAATCAAACGTTCACTTTGACCGACCCCACCCCATTCCCAGTGCCCTCCTCAGATGAAAGCACCTGTTCCCAATGCCCCCCTGGGGTAACACCATAGCTTGGCGCTCGGAGTGCAGCTGTGTGTGAGGGCAACATGAGTGGCACCATACTGCTCATCTCACTGTGCGACTTGCTGTGTTTTACTCAACAGTGTTTCATAGTTCTCCCCTCTGTTGATACACGTAGACCTGTCTCAACCTTGAAAAAGTGGACAGGCTCTCTCTGGGTGGGAATACTCTTACAGCTGTAGCCATTCTCCCAGTAACGGACTGTGCGGCCATCACTAGTATTTCCTATTGCGTCATGCCTCTCGGACCCGCTGTTTCTCACTCCTCGGCCCCAGCAGAGGTCTCCTCCACGGAAGGCCTGAGAGGGCGGATTGCCAGGCCTTCGCCTGCTTATGTGGCACATTTTTAGCAGGCATTTCCACATCGCCCTCCAATCGACATCCCCACGAGTAGCGCACTAGAGAACCTCTCCTTTCCTTGATCTTACCAAATGTCAAAAAAAAAAAATCCCTAAGTTGGGTAAAAGCTATTACATTTAATGCCTGTGGACAAGAGGCCCTTTCTGCCCAACTTGCGTCCCACTGCGGGGACCCATCGCTCAGACAGGTCGTGTTCCAGGCTGGCATCATCCAGTGGAAAAAAACATGAAGGAGTGATAACTGTTTTGTTTTGATTTTTTAATCACAGAGAAGTGACTTTCTCTTGACCAAACTTTAAGTCCACTGGGTACAATTTGGTGTTCTTTCCAAATATTAGTAGATTTGTTCCTCAGCCGAGGCACGATGTCTCAGCCTGCTCCGAGAGAGCTCTGTCACTGCTGAGGACACATAGCCACACAGGACTTCCTCTGTGCCTAGCCAATTCATTAGAGCCAGTTAGCAACTTGCTGAAGAGATGAATTGATTTGCAGGCTGCTGAGCCCTCAGTGTTACTCAGCTACCTCCCAGAAAGCTCAGGCCGCCCGGGAGCTCGACAGAACAAACAGTCATATGTGAGGCTTTTCAAAGACAGAGCAGTGTCTTCAATCTTCATTATAAACAGAAGCTCTTGTTTCTCAGCCCTTTCTGGTTTCATGTGGGATTTGGGGCCACAGTCCAGACTCCCAGGATAAAATGAGAAGGCTTATAGAGCTGCGGCTGCCAATATGATAGCAGTGTTTCTCTTTGCAAGATTTTATTATCCCCAAGCAGACATCCTGGCTGTCTTATTCTGAAATGCTGCTCCTGGAGGTGGAAATCTAAACTGTGCATGTCTGTATTAGGAAGATTCTTTTGGGTTGTGAAGAAAAGAGACCTAATTCAAATTAGCCTAGACAAAAAAAGTTCATTCTCTCATGGAACAGAGACAATGGCTTCAGGTGTGGCTGGATCTAGAGGCATCCGTGATGTCATCAGCCATCTCTTGGCTCCCCTTTCTACTAGGTCATCATCACCAGTTCCTCTGGTACCTACCCAGCCTGCCCACACTCATGTTGGCTTGACTCCTTTTTATAACCTGAGACCCCAGACTGCATCTCATTGGCCTGGCTGGAGCTGTGTGTTTTTCCTGAACCAGTCACTGGGGATTTGAGTGGCCAGATCTGGGACATGCACCTGTCCTTGTCCAGAGGGATGGGTTGAGGTCACTTCTACTATAACAGTTGAGAGCAAAGGAGAGACGTTTCCCAAAAGAACAGGGGGCCAGGCAGGTACAGATGTCCTAACCAGCTCTTACAGTTTAATGTAACTCAGTGTGTGTTTGTGAACAACTGAGCCCCCGTATGGCCCCGGAGAGGGAAGAAACAGAGGGTGGCATAAGGCTTCTTCTCAAGGAGCTTAGGGACTGGCTGGTGGACTGAGACACCTTTATGAAATGGATTAGAGCACACAGCCTGAGGTTGCTATGCAATTACTGGGGCCTGCTCTGTGCCAGGCAGTGTGTGGGAGCAGGAAGAGAGGCAAATAAGAACATGACATGGCCCTTGTCCTTAGGGAGAGCCCAGTCTGGCAGAGGGAGCCGGCACAGACTGGTAAACAAGTCATTACAAATGCAATGCGGTAAGCTCGCTGATATGATTAAGCTTCCGAATGAGGGATCCTGACAAGGCCGGCTGGGGCAGAGAAGGGAGAGTGGGCCACATAAACAGGGACATAGCAAGAGGCGGGGAGGGGGGGCACTGAGCTGCCAACACCCCTCCCTCCGGGCCCCACTGCAGAAGGGAGCGACGCCAGCGTGCAGGAGACCCAAAGGCTGCCACTACCATCCCTTTTTCCCTCCTTGGATCATAAAGAATTTTTGCCATACACACTAAACTGTTGGAAATGGAGGCACAAAGCACTTAACTACTATTTACTTATTATCTAAAATGCTAAGTGTTTCCCTTGGCAATCACTGATAGATTCCTGCAGAAACGGAGAGACATGTTCTGCATTCTAATTTCAGCGCCCACAGAAGGTGGGGAGGCAGAAATGGCTAGCGCACCCACGGCTGGAGGGGTCAGAGAGGGGAGAGGACGGGGCAGTAGAGTCACTTCAAGAGAACTTGAAATATGAGTATTTCAAGATAAATGTGTGTTTATGTTAAGAGTTAAATATAAATAAATAAAAATAAAAATAAAGAGGTACCTACCTTCCATCCTAAACCTGAAATGGAGACAGTTCTGCTTTCGAAGGACTTCCTGAAAACCATCCTTGCCTTCGAGGTGGGAGAGCCCCTTCTCAGCAGAGAGCCCAAAAGGAGCCTGAATCTTGTTCTAGAATTTTCTACATGAAGTTCTGGTGCCAGAGGCCAAATGGTTTCAGAGGATGAAGCAGGATGAGAAATGATGGTCTCAGCCACAGCTCTCAGGAGACGCCCAGATCTACAGAACTGTGAAGGGGTCAGGGCTTCCCCTCCCACCTCCACCTCCTTGGGAGAGACGAGGCCTCTTTGGCTTCGGAGATAGGTGAGCCATTCGGATTAATTTTAACAAAGGCGCTAGTGGCAAAGTGAGGCAGAATGGTGTGCCCAGCGGGGAGCCTAGAGGAGACATGACTTTAAGTGGTATATAGACCAATGTTACACTGAACCATAGGGAGAAAGTGAGTCTCTTCTCAGTCTCCTTTTAAGCTTCTTGATTATATCATGGAGAAAGTCTCATTTTGATGCCGATATGTCTTTAACACCTGCCTAACTTATTCTTTACTAATCTCTCTTTTAAACAGAGAGAGGTTAAGTCAACCACTAGCTAGAATTTGAGAACACAGTTCTGCTTTTATGATATTTATTTTTACAGTTGTCTTCTTATGCCAGACACCTCATCTTACCCAGCTGCCTCCTACAATAGGCCTCAGAAAACTGCCCCCTCTGCCCCCCAGACTCCTTCAGGCCCAGAGTGGTCCACGGGAAGAAATTTTGTTTTTGGATCTAGAAGCATTAGTCTGAGGCCTGCCTTCTCCTCTTGCTGTTTCCTTGGACAAGGGTATTCCTTTCTCTGTGCCTCAGATGCTTACCTACAAAATGGGGGTGCGGTTTCTGAGCCCATGGTTTTCAGAGACATTCACCAGCGCTGATTCATTTAACTTGGCCTTGAAAACCCCATGAAGCCAGTCTAGGAAGCTGCCTATGGGGCTGTTGGGAGGCCCAAGCCACATGAGATGGTGAGTGGCAAGGTGCCGTGTCACCTATAAAGGACTTTGTAGGTGTGGCGGCTATCATGACTGACAGTGGGGAACTGTGTGCTAACTTTCCACCCCATTTCTGGAGAACCCATCTTTGAGCCAAAGGAGTGAGTCAGTGACTGGTGGATTTCAGATGGGAAGCTGCTTGGTATTGGCAGGCTAATTTGAAGGCATTTTAATTTGTGCTACATGGATGCATATGGGGCTCTCCCTGCCCAGGTGAGCTGGCCCTGGGGGTAGAGAACACAACGTGAGCTGACTGATCCTCCGTGCCACACGCCATCTCTGGCCTCCCTGCCGGCCGTGAGCTCTGCTTAGGACCCTGCCTTCCTCTAAATAAATGCATCCACGCTGGTCTTCACCCCAGCGTTGGATGCTGGCAGGGAGCATTAGAGGATCTGCTCCAAACAACAAGCATTGCTTCCTGCTTGAGCATTTGGAGAGTTTCCTCCAAACGTTTTTCCTCCTCTGATTTTCAGTGTGGCCCCGTGGGGTCAGCAGGGGGATGTTGTGGCCATTCTCCATCCTAATTAGGACTCTTGCCCAAGTTCGTATGTTGAAAAAAAGAAATGCAAGTTCAGTTCCAAGGTTTTTCCTTTGCTGAAACTTTACAATTTTGGTTTATTTCCGTAACTTACAGAGGCATGAGAAAGTAAATTTCGTACCCCTCCACATAGACATTAGTGAGCATTTCCGGTCATTCTCAGCCTCCCTTTCTGCTACGAGGCACCTGGAGTGTGGGGAATGGACAAAAACCATTTTTCTAAGTATGAGCATTTGAAATTATCAAGTGTTCATTAAGCATCCCCGGGTGCAAAGCACTTTCCAGACATGTTTGTTTCTCAATTTTCTATAATTTCCTTATTTTTTTTCCTCTAGCTAAAGGCGGATTGAAAAATGAACTCAGTTTATTTGAGTCTCTGAATCATAGTTACTGTGCGACGCCCCCTCTTTCCTGCACTGCTTCCTTCTTGCTTCCTCTTGTCTTCTTTCTTATCAATCCGATAAAGTTCCTGTTCTTTTTAACCCCTCTTCAGGGACGGCAACTTCTGCCTTATTCCCGACTACCCGCCAAGGAGAAAGGTGGGCCAAAGCCTGGAGCAGCCCTGGCCGGGGCTGCGGGTGAGAGCGAGGGCAGGTCGGGAGGCGGCGGGGCAGCTGCGGGGCAGAGCTGGGCGCTGGGCGCCGCCGCGGCCCGGCCCCCGCCCCCGGCCGCTCTGGGGGCTGCAGGAGCCCGTGGCTGCGTGGACCCCCACCCCCCGCCCCAGAAAGAACATGAGAGCCCCCGGCCCCCCTCCCATCCGCCCTCAGAGCCCCGTGATTCTGGGTCTTCCAAGAGCGGAGAGAAAGGCTCGGCTTTTTCCTCTTTCTTACTTTTTTTTTTTTTGACAGCCACCTCCACATAACCTCAAAAGTTAGCTATGAATTTACCAAAACTTTTATGAAACAATTTTAACCTTTGGTGGGGGTTAAAAAACAAGCCTGTGAATTTATTACCCGGAAAAAGCGAAGCACGACTTGCATCGGCTGTGAAAGCGTCTTGCAAACTTCAAGGGGGCCCCCTAGCGCTGGCCGACCAGACGCAGGCGGGCCGCCGGCCCCGCTAGCCTGCCGCAGCCCTGGCCCTGCGGGCGGCTCTTCCTGGGCCGGACCTGGCCCCTGTGTGTCTGAACAGGGGCCGCCCTGGATTCCCTCGGGGGACCCCTGCCCTGCGGGGAACCTGCTCTGAGCACCCCTCAGCACACATTTAGTTTCTGCTCCTAGGAGGTCAGGGGTCTGAGCTAACGTGCAGGGCTGCTGCCAAAGGCAGGGGTCGGGGGTCGGGGGTGATACTCGGGGCTTGGGGCTTGTTGGGATAGGCTGGACCCAGCTGACCAAGGGATCCTTGCCATTGTCTCAGCTTGCCGGTGACCCTGGCTTTTTTATGTCGTTTCATTGTTCTCCCATAAATGCAGCCCAGATGTGCAAGAATAACAATGATTACAAGAGAGAGGAGGCAGAATCCCCAGCTGAGAGCAGGAGGGAGGGAGAGGGGCAGAGAGAAGAGGACAAGATGGGGACAAGAGGAAGGCGGGACAGAGCGGGGTGCCGCAGAGCCTTCTCGGGCCCCTTATCCAGGGCACGGGACTCAGAAGCCAGGTTCTGCCGCAGACACAGGCTGCCAGCCTTGGCACCCAAACGGGACTGCTCCGTCCTTCTGGGCCGAGCACGGGAGATATTTCAATTCTCCCCAACTTGGAAACACACTGGTTCTTTTTCAGAACTGGCCATGTTTATGAAAAGCACATGTGAACACATTAAAAAGCAAATGAGCTAGAACGGAGATGTTGGAGAGCAGAGAGCCTGCAGCAGCCTGCCCAGCAGGGACGACAGTGGCCTCCGGATCACCAGGACAAGCTCCAAGGGGGAGGCACCCCGGCTCAAGTCTGAGTGCTACCACTTGGAGTCATATGGTCTTGGGGTGGCTTAGCTCCTCCACACCTCAGTTTCCCCATCCGTGATGTGAAGGTGATAATAACAGGGCTGCTGAGATTATGCTATATATATATATATATATATATATAATTTAAATAGGGCTTAGCAACATGCTGTATGGTGAACATGCCAGCTCATTATTACAAACCTGTCTCTATAGAGAAGCCAGAGATCCAAAATATTCCAGGATTTAAAAAAGTACCTAGAATTATGTAAAATCTCCCAATTTTTACATGATGGTAGTGAATTCAAATTCATGCACACATTGGTCTGGACCTCAGATAGTCAGGTTACCTTGCCAGGAGGGAAGGTGAGGGAGGAAGGAAGGGGCTGGTGGCTACCTCTCCCCCCAGCATCCAGGGCAACTGAGCCAAATGCTGAAGCCAGTGTGGTCACAGTTCTTTTGGGCTGGATGGATTTTGGGAAAGCAGGCTCATCTCTTCTCCTCTCTATAAGAGGGGGCCTGCTCTAAGAACAGGAATGCCAGGAAGTCTTCAGAAGCCACAGTGGAACCATGGTGGCACATGGGCAACCACACAGGGGACTTCCTCTCCCGGTCCCTGGAGACTCTACTCTCTCCTCTTGACAAGTGTGTGCTTTCCACCAGATTATCTTTCAACCTTGGTTCTCCTAGGCTCATCTTGGCTTCCATCCGCAGTCTGGTGGCATCTTCTTCCAGGCTGGCTTCTTACGTGTTCCTAGGAACCAATACTCTCCTATACCAGGAAAGGAGAATATGGGGGGAGGGCTGCCACTTCTGCCTAGGCCCTCCTGTGTGCCCTCTGTCCCCCTGATCGGCATGCCCTCTGCCCTCTGCCCTGATGCCTTGAGGACAGAACCTTCTACCTATCTACTCTTGAATGTCCATCACTTTGATGAATCTGACTGCTGTTTGCACACTGCCCTGGGTAAGGTGGCTTCACTCCCTCCACCATCCAAGCACTTGGTGGCTATTTACTGAGCATCTACTGTGCATTTGACATTGTTTCTTGAGGGGCAAATCAAGCCCATTTCACTGAACTCCCATTGTCTCCTGAAACACTGAGACTTTAAAGCTTCTCCAAGTTTAATAGAGAAAACAACAGAAATTACATGCTACAGTGATCCCAAAAGCGTTAGAGTGGACACCACTGAGAACCAAAGACATGTATTCACATTTATCTTTTATCAAATGGATTAAATATATTATTGATTTTTAAAAATCTGCACATTAGTGGTTCAAAAGAAATTGGCTTTGTTTGTTTTAATATGAACAATTATTTTCCTTTTAAAGCTACTTCCTGTAGAGGCCTGTAGAGATTTTCTCCCCCCTTTCACTCTGTAGAGCAGAATGCGCATGCTGTTTATCGCGTACTTACTAATTTCTATCTACTTTACCTTCTAAATTCTATGTTGTGTTCCCTTATGCTTAATTGCAATTAATTCAGATTCATTTAAGTCACATTTCATTATAGTCAATGCATAAATATTGTTTGTCTTTTAATTAAGAAATGGGGAACAGTTTTAGTGAGTTTTAAGTAATTCTGCATGAAAGCTTAGATAAACCCATTTAACCTGGTTTACTCTAGAAGTCTCCTCGAGGAGGAAGGGGTTCTTTTTGATCTTGTGTTTAACCAGCCCCACCCTGCCCTGGATTTTCCACAGCTGGTTTAGCAAGACGTGCTTTGGTCCTCACAGCTTGAGGTTTGGGGTGCTTCTCAGGACCCAGGACATATTTCTTCTTTGCTTCCAGTTTGCCATTCAATAAATTTGAGGAGTCACGAAGCAGTCATCTGTGTAGTTAGATAAGGAAGAAAATGATGATTTCTCTATTATTTTGCTTAGAAGAATGGGAAACTAGATTAATCAATGTCTGCTGGAAATGCATCTTTACAGAAATGACTGGCTTTTTTCATCAAAGTCATGATTGCGTCTCATATGCAAACAAATTAGATGGCTTTCCAGGGGCTGGGAGCAGACAATCAATGCTTGAATGTTAAGTCTGTCATTAGGTGATGTTAGGAAAATCCATAATCCCCGCTTTAATTTGGTTGGGAGGGTGGTGGAGCCAATGATACCCGCCCGCCTGATTCTCGGGGGTACAAGGAGAGAAAGTAGTGCCTGTATGTCAGGAGAATGTTTTGGCATGGGTAGTAAGGGACTCAAATCCAACTCAAAAAGGTTTAAGCACAAAAGGGAATGTGTTTGCTCATGTAGTGAAAAGCCCAGAGTGGCCCAGGCTGGACCCATAGACTCAAACAACGTCACCAGGATTCTGTCCCTCTTCCAACGGCATTGGCTTCCCTCTGGGCTGCCTTCATCCCTAGGCATGTGCTGGCCCCAGGTGGCCCCGGCTTATACCCTACCCAGAGCCTTCTAACTGAAGCCCCAGTACTGACTCTGCTTTAGTGAGGTCGGGTTGTATGCCCAGACCGGAACCTTCTTTTTGGGTAGAGGAGTAGGCTATGCCCTCTCCTGGAGATAGGAGGCAGTGATTATATGCCAGCTAACAATATTGAGAAGGGATGTTCCCTGAAGGAGAATCAAGGTGGAGGGATGGCTGCTGAGCTCACAGCCCAATAGACGTTTATCACAACCTACTCTTGCTTCTCCCTAGGGAGAGATCAGACCTTTATGCAGTCTGTCAGTTACATGCGTGTGCTACAAGTTAATGGTCATAATAGATGCTGCAGTGCCCTGTCCAGACCCCTTTTCAGGCCAGGCACCCATCTCCACATCCTAGCTGTTGTGGGTGTCAGCTGCTTATGTGTTTTACTTGTACCCTTCTCCAAAAGATTGGCCTTGGCTGATGGGAACCACTTGGGGGTGACCCATAGCCACTGACTGACTGAGGCGGGGAATAAGCACCCAGCCCTTTTGCCTCTTGGTGGGACAAATTTTATGATGCAAATCACCCAGCAGAGCTCCCAGTGAGTGCGGACACAGACTAGACTTCTCCAGAAATTACATTTTTGTCCAATTCTCACTTCTCTGACTCCCTTACAGTTGCTCCCAGAAGTACCCCCTCAAAAATCACTTAAATAAATCACAGGAACCCAATATACCAGTTATCTACAAATGGTGAAATCCAGCTGCTTACCACATATGCCCCAATATAAGGCCACCCCCATTTTCTCAGCACAAAGATCAAAAGGAGTCTTGGGACCATCCAGAAATATGACATTTATGGATGAGGCAGGCCAGTTTCTACTTACAGTGTTTCATTTGTTAATCTAGCTGCCTATACCCCTTCACATCTCACATTCCATGAAGTTTCGGTTCAGTGATACTGTGTTTTCTGCTCACATTTCACGCTGCCCTTGGAGCTGAACTTGCAGTGTGCGTCTCTGATGCGGGCTTTGTCATCCTCAGAGCCCCTTGCTTGTGTCATCTGATAGAGTGTTCAGAGCACATCTTCGCTTTCATCCCACATCTCTGAGATTTAGTACTTTTAGAATCTGAGTGCAGTGCCATCTGAGAGATTTACCCAGAGCCATTAGCACCATTTACATGGCACTAGGACATCTCCCGTCACTTTCATTTCTCCCGGTAGCTGCCTATCTGCAGTTTCCGTCAAATAAGCATGTCCTACTTTGCTTTTTAAAGCAGTCTTCAAGAGACTTGTTCACAACATCTAGTGCCTATAATTGCATCCCAAGTGCCCATGAATAATGACTAAGTTGGGGTTAAAGACCCCCCTCCATCACCTTTTTAAAAACCAGTTTTATTAGGTGATATTGGGACTGAGCCAAACCTGCATAGATCGGCATCATTCGGGCCCTTAGCATCCCAGACAGCATTTTGTAATTCACAATGGAGTAATTAGGAGAGTGCCCTATACAAATGGGGGACTGCAAGGACTTGACTCTAAGGCAACCTCTTCTTTTCTGAAGGATGAATTCTGGGGGAAAATAACCTCTCTTAGACTCAGGTATGTATAATCTTTAGCATAACACCTCCTCTGAGTGATCAGCAAGGAGCTGAAATGCGACCAGGTGGTCTTGTTTGACTCAGATGTGACATTCTGAAAGTTAAAATGAAATTTGGGAGGACATGGAGAAGGTATGCTTTCTTTATTTTAGTACGAACATGTATAGAAAAAGACCCGATATCTACATGATGATCTAATCATACAGGGATATTTGGGAGCAATTATGTTTCCCATATATTATTTTAGATAGTCATTTATTTTAACCTCCTTTACTCTGAACCTCTTTATTCTCAAACTTCAGTTCTATTAATTGTCAGCCATGTTACAACTTGTGTTCAATGTCTTATATTATCTAATAAAAATAATAATAGGAATAATCTTTGCTAATATCAATGGGGTACTTACCATGAACTAGTCACTATTCTGAGCCATTTATCATCTCCTTTAAAGTTTTTGACAGAAATATAAGTGATATAATTATACTCAATTTAACGATGAGGAAATAGGCACAGAGAGGTTAACTGACTGAGTGCAGGTTTTACAACAGACAAGTGCTAGGAGTCTTGGTGGTCTGATTCCAAGTTATAAAATGCTATGCTTCTCATTCCAAACCTCACTTGTTACCATTGGAAGCCCCAAAAGGTAGTAGGCTTACCTCTGGGACTTACAGATAAATATTCTAAAAGAATTTTGGCTATAAAAATATATATCGCCAATCGTAAACAGATATACATATATCCTATATCAAAGGTAACATACATATATTTGTTACATAGCAGTCTCTAACATATCAAACATATGTTTACCTGTGATATAAGTTAGGTGCAGTTGTGTAACAAAATGCCCCCCAAATCAGTGGTTTGTAACAATGTCTTTATTGTTGTCTATGAGTCTTTGTGTCAGCTGGCCATCCTTCTGACTTGAGCCAGGCTCGGCTGGTCTTGTTGGGTTTGCTCGTGCATCTGTGTGACCAGCAGATTGGAGGGGC
Source organism: Smutsia gigantea (assembly GCA_032199065.1). Lineage (NCBI taxonomy): Eukaryota > Metazoa > Chordata > Mammalia > Pholidota > Manidae > Smutsia > Smutsia gigantea. Next base: position 189,994 of record JAVSCE010018818.1, read on the forward strand.
GCTGGCTGGTCAGGATGACTTCACTCACATGCGTGGGAGTTGGGTGACTGTCAGCAAGGGAGACCATGGTGGAGGAAGAATATGTGTCACAGCCTGCCACAGTTGCAGAGAGAGCAGATTCACACAGACCTAGGATTAGAACTGGCATGACATCACTTCTGCAGCATTCTACTGGCCATCCAGAGTCATTAAGACCAGCCCAGATTCAAGGGTGGGGAAATGACTCTACCTCCCAAAGGTAGACCTTAAAAACCTTGCAAAAGGTGTGGTTATAGGGAATGGTGAAGAATTGAGGATGTTTTGCTCATTTGTTTTTTTAATCAGTCAACCATACCTTCTATTTAGGGCATTCATAACAATTAGAACAAATATGCCAGGAGTCGTAAGAACCAGGGGTTTGTCTTTTCAAATGACAAGTAGGCTGGGGGTGGGCCTTCTGGGTCAGAACAGCTGGTCACGGAATTCCCCAGGGCCTCAGGACCCTTGGGTTCTCCTGCCTGGCCATCCCTACCCTGGGCCTTTATTTTGTGGGTAGCACCGTCATGTGGCACCTCCAGGCATCGTGGTTGTATTTCAGCTGGAGAAAAGACACTAAGAGGTATGCCTTTAAAAAGCTTTTTGGAAGGCGTTTAGCAATCCCTACTTACATCTCATGGTCTAGGGCTGGGTCACAAGAACACCTCTGGCTGCAGGGAGTCTGGGGAAAGGGTGTTCTAGGGGGGCACTGAGCATCTTTGGGGTTCTATTGATAATAAAAGGGGAGATAATAGCAGATAGGCAGCTCACAGTGTCTGCCCAGAGTTCCATCCGATGCAGTAATATAAAGTTTATATTTAAAAATAATCTCATTTAAGTGAAAAGGGGAGTTAATTAAATATTTAATGCAATTAATAGTGTAGATCGGAAGCCAGCAAACTTTCTCTGTAAAAGAACAGATAGATTTTTTTGTAATCTTTTGACTGTAAATTTTTAAAACTTTCCTAGCCATCTAGTTCCTGTTGTAACCACTCAGTTCTGACACTGTAGGGAGAAAACAGCCATAGGCAATAGATAAATGGGCATGGGTGTGTTCTGATAAAACTCTATTTATAAAAATAGGCAGAGGGCCAGACTGGTCTGCTAGTTGTAGTTTGTTGATCGCTGGTCCAGATAACTTGCAGATGTGACAAAATGGTGAAGACTAATACTTGGTGGTCAGCAGACATGGTTGGTTCATTAAGGTTGTACAGGGATAATCAAAGTTTAGGAAATAGGCTAAAGTTAGACTCTTGGACTATAATATTTCTCATACTATGGTGTTAAATGCAATAAAGCTTTGGATCCTGAAAATAACAATGATTTTAAAAGATACATAAAGCTTATTTCTCTCACAAATAACCACTGTGAGTGAGTAGCATGGTCTAATATGGTGGCTCTGTGGTGGGGTGAGGACCCAGGTTCCTTCTGTCTTGTTGCTCTGCTCTCTCCGCTGTAGGTTTTCTGTTTTTTTTGTGGCTAAGATGACTGCTTGCTCCTGCCATTAGGTCTGTGCTCCAGCCAATAGAAAGGGGAAAAGAGGAAGCACAGGGTAACCACCCTCCCTTTAAGGTCCTTGGAATTGCTTAGATCAGGTCTTTTCACACCTCCTTGGTCAGAACTTAGTTCCCTGGTCACACTTGGCTGCAAGAAAAACTGGGAAATATAGTTTTTAGCAGAATGGCAATATGCCCCTGCTAGAAAGTGGGTTCTTCTTACTAAGAAAAAGGATCAGAAATAGGGGCACGATTCACATGCTCTGCTACAAAGCCTAGAGATACAGATAGGGTGCAAGTCCAAAAATGTGTTCCTATAAAAATTTCAGTTAATATTCATGTGCTTATGCCATTTTCCTGGTACCAGTTATGTGCTTAGATTTCCCTGTGTGCCTTGACCATTTTTCTCCCTAGGCAGTAGTAAAATCGTATTCAGTCAGAAGTCAAGTGAAAAAAAAAATTACAAATAGAACTTTGAAATTCTAGTTAGAGATAACCATGCTTTTATTTGTTTATCTGCAGAAGGCAAGTGCTACCCCTTCGAGAGTCTGTTACTAAATGCCCGTGTATGTGTGTGTGTGTGTGTGTGTGTGTGTATGAGCTTGGGGATGTGCATTTTCTTCCTAAGTTTCCTCACCTTCCAAGGCTTCTGTTCAGACCCCCTGTGGTGTGCTTCCCCCAGCAGCTGTAAAACAAAAACAGGTTTTCCCCTGGTGTTCTTCCATCCCAGGCGCTGTGCCCGAGGGTAGCTGGTTTCATCTTTGTCATTTCCATTCAGTCCCTGTTGCTTTTCCACAGTCGCCCACTGAAGAAATCTCAAATTATATGGTGAGCTGCGATAATAACAGTAGTAAAAACACCTTGCTATTATTTACACAGAACAAAGTGGGCGACTGTCATAACTGCATTATGCGTATAGGTTCCACTGTTCCTCCCTGGTACCCCCACTGATCACTGAGAGGGTGCATGGATATACCCATACGCCCCCAAAAGAAAACTCATGTCGTGTGTAACCGAGAGGAGACTCTAAGGAACACACACACAGGAGCTGGTGGTAATGTGGGCTGCTGCGTCCTTCGTGGCGAGGATTCTGCAGAGATGGAGCTGAAAATTATGGACACCTTTAATCTTCTTCTTCAAAGTACCTCAGACACAGGGCCTGTTACCATCAAAATTCATATTTAGTCTTTAAGGAGAGCTACCCCTTTAAAGAAAAAAATGCTAACCCTTGCTGAATGCAAATCGACATTAAATGGAGTTTTAAAAAACCATCAGGGTTTTTAAACATGATTATAATCAGTGAGAATAGTGGAGCAGAGTCAAATCATTATTGATCTCACTTGTGGGGGTGGGGGGAAAGAACTGCTGTGAATTAATCAGAAAAGGAGACTTTCTGTAAAACCTGTGCAGCTGCAGATCCCCGCTGGGGTCCGCCTCTGAAGGGCTCCAGCCGTGGGGACCCCAGGAGCCCAGCACCCACGCCCCCCCCCCCAAGGGGCAACCTCTGCGCAGGAATGTGTTGCAATTTTGAGGAATGATGTTGAAAAGCAACGGCGGGGCATGAGTTTTGGAGTCAGACTGACGTTGACTCAGTAAGTTTATTCAACAGACGTTTATTGAGCACCTGTCATGTGCTCGTCACAGTGTGTCAGATGCTGGAAAAATACCTACGGTCAGGACAGACCCGCTTCCCTGGCTCCTGGAGGGGACCCCTAGCGGGAGGGAGACGGGCCTCCATCCACAGCACAGGGAGCGAGAGACAGGGCCAGGCGATGCAGAGGCCACCCTCACGGGAGGACAGCCTGCCTGCCTGGCACACCGGCTCCCAGTCCTGAGCCGGGGGGTGGGCTCATTTCCTTTGCCGCCCTCGTGGGATGCCAGGACCCCCCTCCTCCCGTGGCAGGTGAGCATGGAGGGGAGACGGGACATTCTCTTCGGAGGCCACTGTCTGTCGCTTTCCTTTCCACTGGGCACTGGGCTCCTCCAGATAACGGGCTGCACGCCCCACAAAGCTGCCACTTAGGCTATGAGTGTCCCCAGCCATGTGTGCCTTTGAGCCCCTCTTGGTATAGTGGAGGCATCTGGGCAGTGAGAACAAGAATTAGGGGGACTCAGCAGCATCCGTTCCGCATGGGACAATAGGAGAGTACAGAACCAGAACCAGAACCAGACAAATAAAAAACCTGATCAGGAAATAGCCAAGGATTAAAGTTCTACCAAAGCCCAGGCAATCGCTGCAGAGGAGGAGCGCAGCCCCGCCACCTCTGCCCTGCAGGCCAGGAAGCCTTGGGGCCCTGAGCACGCCTCTAGGGAGGCCAAGCCACTCATCTGCCTCACCCCAAGCACGCGGCAGGAAATCGGGAGAGACCTTGAGGAATTCTCACAAGCTCTCTCCAATTTCCCTCAGGATAAAAACAACAGGCGCTCCCTGTGTGCCCCCTGCTGATGAGATCATCCCGCTCTCTGGGAGTGTGTGTGCACGTGTGTGTGCACACACATGCATGCAGGTGGGTCCAGCACCCCCATCCCACCCTCTGAAACCACGCAGAGGCCCACTCCCACTGCTTTCCCTAGCTCTGGTCATGAGCAGCTTTTGCCACTGTGGCCTTTGGGGTTCCTTCAGGAGGAAAGAGGCCACCCAGGCGAGCTCCAGGGCACAGAGGTGGCTGGGTGATGCACGTCTCAAGTGGGAATCCTCTCTTTACCCAGCACATGTGTTTACAAGGATGCCATTCTTCTGCTCTTTCTGTCCTATTGTTTCATTGGTGGCTCCTGTTGATACTAAGAGCAGCTCATGACAAGCAGTGAAATACCCCCTAAGAGGACCCCTATGGGTGTATGACCAGTGCAGGGGCATAGACCCCACGTGAAGCAGGCCCTACCCTCGGCCTGACAAGCTGTGTGTCAACTCGACATCCTTTATCATTTTGAAAAGAGCCCACATCTTCATTTGTGCTAGGTCCTGAAAATTTGGTAGTTTGTCCTGGCAGCGCGCTCCCCCCAGACTCTGTTAAAGGAAGTGGTCTTGAAATGGGAGAACTGAGAAAAACATAGATGTTTCTTCAAGGCCCATCATGTAAAGAAGGACTCTCCTGATCATGTCTTGGAAGAAGAGCTCTGCTGCTTTGTGTAAGTCCTAGAGAGTAAGGGAGGAAGTGTGGACTTCCAGAAAGTTCCTAGATTTCGTCCAGGTCTGGAGACCCTCAGAATCATGGAGGTGGAAGGAAGACCAGCCCTCCCACACAGGGCTCACCCCAGGACAAAGACGTTCGCAGTCCTTCAAAGAGCACCTAGCGCATTCGTTTTTTTATTCTCTTAATAAACTTCTTACTTGAGAACAGTCCTAGGCTTACAGGAAAATGGTAAAGAATGTTCAGAGACCTCCCATATACCCCCAGCTCAGTGTCCCCTGCTAGCAACATGTCACATTAGCAGAGCATATTTGTCACAGTTAATGATGTGATCATGACGGATACATTACTATTAACAAAACCCCACAGTTTATTTAGATGTCCCTAGTTTTTTCCCTCACGCCCAGGATCCCACCGCAGACACCCCATGACCTGTCGCAGCCACCTCTCCTTGGGCTCCTCTCGGCTGTGACAGCTCCTCAGCCTCTCCCTGTTTCTGCTGAGACCAACCTTGTCCGTTTGGAGGAGGGCTGCTCGGGTGTATCGGAGAATGCCCCTCTATTTGGGTTTGTCTCGTGTTTTTCTTGTGGTCCGACTGGGGTGATGGGTGCGGGGGATGAAGACCCCTGAAGGGAAGTGGGCTCCTCATCCCGTCATATCCAGGGTCACGCTCTCCACCTGACTCGCTGCCCCTGGTCAACCTTGATGTTGACCCTGGTCACCCAGCTGTGCCCTCAGGTTCTGCACCTGTCCCTGCGCCCATTCGACTTCTCCCCACAGGAATTCTGTGCCTTTCTACCCAAAGTGTCCAGGGCCTGCCTCCATTTCCCGGCTTTTCCCGGGTTTCCCTCAGCTGCAAACTCAGCCCCTCTGCCCTGAAGAGACCCCCCACTCGCCCATTCTGTCTCCCGCGATGCATGGTGTAATTAGTATTTCTGGAACAAATATAACCAGCTGCTACATGACACCAAATTCACTGTGGTCTTTTACCTGAACTAAAATGTTATTGGAAAAGCAAATTACTTTTATTTTCCTTGAAAATATTTGATACGAACTGCATTAGAATCCTCCCTAAGAAAATACACCCGGGACCTATAATCAGAGGAGAGATGTTACCTATAAAAAAATAAAGAACCACAGGGTACATCTCCACACTGAAGCCTGTTTTAAATCTTATTGTTTACTCTGTCCCATTTCATAGACGGCCCTGTCCTCTCCCTGAATTTATTAGCAGGTGGGCCAGGCATCCCCCCAGAGGACCTTCAGGATAATGGAGCATACCGGGTTCTCTCCCAGCGGGGTGTCAGTGAGAAAGAATGGATAGCCCTGGGTCCTCCTGGATGGGGAGAAATATTTCTGAGGTAAATAGACTAAGAATTTTTTAAAATAGAATTTTTGAAGTCTGTTTTGCATAGGGAGGTTAAAAATGGGTTGAACTAACGGGATGGATAGAGAGTACCGATTGTTCAGCCTGGCCCTCTGTCAGTCCCTTATTTTCTGTCTGTGTTGTGGCCTTCCAGGTCCCTTTGCAGTTCTTGCAGATTCACTCCTCCTCTCGGCCTGTTGGAGACCCCCCAAAGCCACGATGTCTCCATGAGGAGGCCCCACCTTTTTCTGCCTGGAGGTGGACAAAAGTCGGTGTGTCAGCGGCCCAGCCGCCAGCTGCAGGTGGACCAGGTGCCTCATTTTGACCTGTGCTTCGTCTCTGCCCCAGTAGGCGCACAGGGGACGTGAACTCATGAACACCCGGTGTCTTCTGGGGTTGCTTGATTCCACCCCTCAGGGAGCCCGGCCCTGGAGAGCTGAGTCCCCGCTTCTGGATGGGGAGCCGTTTTCTTATGAGCCCCTCGCCCTCTGGGGAATGAGAGAGAGAGAGACGTTTCTGGTGGAAAACAGCCGACTCTTGTCCTTTTCTGAAGTACATGCTGTTGGCAAGTTTACCAACAAAAGCCCAAGTTTGCACTCTTATTTTCTCTCCCTGCTCAAAAAGAGAAGGCAAAGGGGGTTAGTCCTTCCTCCCACCCACCCCTCCAGCTCCCCACCACTTTAAAATTCTTGTGGGAGGAGTTAATGAACATAACAGAAGTCATCTAGAAAATGTTCCCAAGCCTGCAATTACTGGAGTGTGGCCGCCTTGTTCCGAACTCCAGAATGCATTTCTACATAATGCTGCTTTTAAATGTCATTATGTACATCATGCTATTTCTGCCCTCCTCATCCTTCCCCTCACATTTATTAGAGGCTAGCTAAGGCTTTGCACCCCGAGAAAACCATAATAATGAACTCTACTGATGGCCTTTCCTAGCGGATGTGGGCTTGGGAGCCATCTGGAAGAAAATGGATAGAGAGCCTTGGGTCCTTGAGCACAGGGGAGTGGGATAAATAATTATGAGATAGATCATAGAGACTAACCATTTTTCAAAACAGACTTTTTGAAGGTTGTTTTCTCATAACGGTATCAGAAAATCCTTAAAAATGATAGAAGGGCTTTAGGATGCCCTTCTCTCTCCGCACCTGTCCCTGCCTCTGCCTTCTGGCCACGGGCTTAGTAGCTCTTGAGTGTTTGGAGCTTCCCTGCGTTACTTCTCCGCTGAGAGCTGTTGGAGCCGTCTCCCACCTGGCATGTTTGTGAGGCCCTCCTCACGACGTGCCTTGATTGATAGGAAAGGCTCACCCCATCCGTCGGGACCCCATTGCCAACCCCGTGTGAACAGCGTACAGCGCCTGCAGCTGGCTGGGGAGGCGGAAGCGGCCTAGCCAGCACCTTCACTCAGACTTTTCTTGGCGTCTCAGTGCAGCCAGCCCCCGGCCAGCTCCCTATTCCCTACACCCCAAGCCAGGGTGGCTAGAGGTAGCACATGAAAATACAGGGCACCCCGTCGAAGCTGAATTTTGGATGAACAGTGAGTACGTTTTCTTAGCATAAGTATACCCTAATCATTGCCTAAGAAAAATTTATGCTAAAAAAATTTATTTTTGACTTGAAATGAAAATCTAGGCATCCCCATTTTATCTGGAACCTTCTGTGAGGCCCTCAGACCAACCTCTCTGGTGTGGGTTAGACCTCCCGAAGGCTTGAAAATTTACCCTGAACTTTCTTTCAAATCTGATTTCACTTCAGTATGCTTATCAGTCTGGGGTTCCTGCTCTTTCCTGCCCAGCCTGCATGGGGCCTTTTCATGGCTGGGTCGATTTCTGGGCTATCAAACTCTTACCCAATGAGCCCTTAAGAGGGTGGGAAGGTCGGGTGCACGCACCTGGCTCCCCAGACTCCCTGATTCCCCTGTAACCAGTCCATTTTGATCTCTCTCTCTCTGTCCCTACTTCCCTGGGTCTCTCAGCCAGGCTTACCTTCTGGACTGCTTGGCTCAAATAAGGGGTTTCCTTCTCAGGACCCAGGAGAGACAGGCCGAGGGGGTGAGAGTCCCCAGAGCCGTCACACACTCCTTCACCACCATGAAAGGCCATCTTCACTTTCCTCTTTTCAGAGCTAAACCATGGAAGAAAGGGGTTGATTTTCTCTTCTCTGAAACTCATGAGGGAGGAGGTATCACAGCCACACCATTCTCGCTCAGAAAATACACGCAGTGGCTGTAATCCATGGCGAGCTCTCTTACATACAGGGGACGTTTCCACACTAAAACCAATTCTAAGTGTTATTATCTACCTCATGCTATTTCGTCTCCTCTTGTCCTCTCCCCCTTCTATTTATGAGAAGCTGGGAATGGATTTCTTTCCTTTCCCATAGTAATGAAGTGTATTTGGCGGGAGCTCACGGTGAATACGGGACTGAGGGGGTTCTGTGAAGTGGACAGCCTGGCTTTCCTCTGTGAGAGAAACAGCTGGGGTCAAATAGACGAGGAATTTCTCAGAATAGCAGTCTTGAAGGTTGCTTTTGCGTAGGGAAGTTGCGAACTCCTTGACGTGATGGGAAGCATGTGGGATAGTGGCAGGCCCCCTCTCTCCCACCTGGCAGGCCGCCGCCGGTTCTCTTCAGGTGTGCCAGCCTCCTCCAGGGTCCAAGGCCACTTCACATTTTTCTCCTGCTCTCTGCACGCTGACTTGGGTTCAATTTTCGTGAGGGTCTGAATGAGAAAGCCTCCCAGAACCGCTTCTCGTGCCGCCAGCCCTCATCCTTTGATGGATGTTTATGCAATTTCCTCATTATTTTTCTGTCAGCATTCGCAGAAACAGTGTAAACCACTTTATTTCAGAACCATTATGTTCGTTTATTCCATGATCATTTAAGCTGTGTGTCCTTTTTTCTGATTCGAATTTAGTAATGACATATTTTAAAAGGTAAGTCAAGATTTCCTGAATAAATTTTCCATGACAACTGCGTGAGGTTCAGTTGTTTTCCTCCTCCTTTAATCTCCTGGCATCGGACCTTCGTTTGACACACTTAATTTCGTTAGCATTTCCTCTGTAAGCACATGAAACAGACTCTGTGCCTTCTCTTGGGAGGAAATTCCAGAGGGGTAATCTTACCAGCCTCGCTGTGAGCCCAGCACACAGCCGTGTGGTCAGGTGCACCAGGGCCTGAGACCACCAGGGAGAAGTCCAGGTGTTGCTGAAGACTGTCTTCTTCCCTCTCGTAATGCCCCGCAGACCCCTTAGCTTCTGTGCGTCATGTGTGCAGAATCGTGAATCTGCCTCAAAGCCCAAGCCACCCCACCCTCCCCCGACCCCACGTGTAATCTCCTGGGTGCATGACATCGTTTACACTCTTTTCCAGACAAGAGTGAAAGACCACCTGCCATTTTCTGTCAGATCGTGGGTTTCCTTTCCTACATTACTTTTGATTTGCAAAACGGACTCCTTTTGTGGGTGGCGGAGTAGAAATCTCCAGGAAAGGTGTAAAGGTTTTTGAAATGCCTCAAAGCATAGAATTTCTAGATGGTTCTAACATGTCAACTGCTGTTCTTTAAAAAAAAAAATCTATAAATAGCTATTGATGAGTGTGGATGAAAAGTTATTTTGGGGGCTATATTCTCCTTTTTTTTATTCTGTCTCTTTCCTTAATGTTGCATTGGGGTCCTCCTTGTGCTTTCAGGTAAGATTTGATTGTATGTGTTGCCAAGTTTTTAAATTTCCAACGTGTTTTAACCAGATTGATGAAATTCAGAAGAAGATATTCTGAGTCTAGGAGAAAATTTCTGAAGTAAAAAAACACCAGTCCTATATTTCAAGTATCACATCATAAAAAAATTTCTAAAGTTGATGTGAGGACAGAAGAATGGCTTCATAGAATTCTGCAAGAACTTGGTGCATCTCTTCTTATTAATACTCTTCCCCTTTGTTGCCGCATCTCAGCTCCTGAGTTACATGCAACCTTGAAGTTCAGGTCTCTCTGGTATCCTCACAGACAGGCAGAGCCAGCTCTTGATATTTTATTCCCCGCTTTGGTTTGAAAAGAACTCATGACTGTCCCCCTTTATTTTTTATTGGGATCCATAGAAACCACCTAGAGGCTCTTGCTCAAAAAGCATTACATGAGTCACAGTGCTACAGGACTGGAGTCACAGAAGTACCCTTTCTTTTGAAGAGGAGATCTTGAGAGAAGATGAAGCCAACTTAAAGTATTTCGATTATGGCATATGATCCGCCTGGTCCAGTTTCTTTCATTATTAAGAAAACCACACTTACAAAATCAACTGGAAAGATTACATTCTTGAGCAAATTTTGGTATGAAAGTTTTGAAAGAGTATTTTGGGGTCACTTTCTCCCTATATCTTGGTCCTCTTGCTCCTAAATAGTATTTAAGAAATGCTATTGAATTCTGGACATGTATAAGATTTCACATTACTGAAATATTTTAAACTGGCTCTTCCACTAATGTTGTGCAGAAGAAATATCTGAGTGGAAGAGAGTTTTCAGCTTTCCAAACACTTGCCTTTCCTCAAGAAAGCAAAGATACCTGCAGTGGCGGGTGTTCTGAAGTAAGAAAAAAAAATTACCTAAGCACTACGCAAGATAGAATATCTGAACATGTTATGAAAACAGAGAAGTGTTCCTTCACCCTCCTTTCCTGGTTTTCTTGTCAAAAAGTTTTGCTAGTCTGAAATTGAGCTTTGAAGGAAGATCTACACTTTTCCTGAACATTTATATTTTTAACGAGACTGGACTTAGAATGTTTTCTACTGGCGGCACCAGAAGTGGTTCTGGGAGGCTTTCTCACTCAGACCCGCATGAAAATTGAACCAAAGTCAGCATGCAGAGATGTCTAAGTTGTCTAATGTCTAAGGTGACAGGAAAACCAAAACTGATGAGGTCAACTCCAGTATTTTCTTTCTGGTCTTTGTTTCTAGTTTGAAATTAGTCCATTTTTCCCTCTTATCAGGACTAGTGAAGGAGAAAAGGGAAGCTCTTTCTTCCCAGCTATTATCATCAAAATGAATCATTTTCTTCTTTTTAAGGATGCAAATCTTGAGGAAGAATGAGCTCTCTCTCAAATACCTCAGTTATATTTTGAGAAATGGACTTTTTCAGACTAATTTAGAAATGAGAGGCATGGAAAATAATAGTTCAAAGGGTAGATAGTTTTGATTTCAATCTTGGCATTTTAGATATCCAGTGGTATTGTCAAAAACTGTCTTCCCCCTTCACGTCATGAACACAATGTGCTCTCTAAATTTTAGGTACATGCTTATAGTCTGGGGGCCAACTTCTAATTCAAGGATTGATTTTAAACATTACTTTTCCACTAAACATCTTTCAGGGAAAGAAAAAAAATATTCTCTGAGAAGGAAATCTTAAATTGATTGCTTTTCATCAAAGAAATAGAAAGGAGTACCAGAAAAGTGGGTTTCTGAAATAAAACATGATTACTTAGAAGAGACAAACTTCCAGAAAATTGCACTAGGAGAGAGAAATACTCTGGCATGGCATGTAATGAGATTTTGGTAACTGTATTATTCTGTCCCTCCGATGGGTCCTTCAATTATGTTCTCTCAGAAGAACCAATGTGAGGCTTCTTCGTCATCTTGGTTCTCCCTGGAAAGTTCTGTGAGGTGACATTTCAGTGACTCTTCAGGCAGGTCACTTCCCACTCTTGAGATGAGATGTCCTTGTGGCATGATTCACAGCCTATCTCCCGCGTGGCATTTACCTCAGTACTAATCACTGTGAGATCATGTCCTGATTTTCTTCCCTTCACCTACGTGTACACTAGGTATATTAAGCTTCTTAAATCGTTAACAATATGCCTCTATTTAATTCTAGGCTGAGAGAGGCACTTCTCTTCTTCCTTTTTGTCTCATTTACTTTCTCTTTCACTGGAATCTCTTCTTTTGAATTCTGTAATATCTAAGCTTTTAAGTGACTGAAATATTTTAACTGGATTTTTTTTTCCCACTGACATAGTTGAGGGAAAACGCCTCTGAGGCTACCGTTATCAAAGCAGCTGTCTTTCATTGAAAAAAAAAAGGAAAGGGAGAGAGAATTTCTCTGACAGGTGCTTTCTGAGATAAAAGGTCTACCTAATCGTGTTGAAGAGGTAGAAGAGCTGTATATTATGTGAGGATGGTGATGTAATTCTCTGAAATTAAGTAGATTGGGATTTTTTTTTTCTTGTTAGCCTTTAAACCTCCATTAGTCTGCCCTGAGTGGCCTGGGAGGGGTGGGACGAGGCTCTTTTGGTGGGGTTCATGCCCTGCTCTCTGTCACAGACCACCTCAAAATATTTTTCTAAGAGAAACAAATGGCAGCCTGAACCCCAGGGTTCCTCACCCACAAACTCCTGCCCAGCTTCTCTGACTAGAGCTAATGGTTCTGCACCATTATTTTTCCTGTCAGAATTAATGGTGAGATACTCTTTTCCTAAAGCCATTAGTTAAGTAATATTGCTTACAGAATTGCTGAAACAGGGTAACACCTCCTTCTCCAGGGTGTAAATCTTAAGAAATGATGAGACAATTGCTTAAACACATCCATTATATTCCAAAGCCTGAAATTTTTTTCTCTACGGTTTTCATTTATAGTTAAGAAACTTTGAAAGTAATGGTCCATAAAGTAGATTCCCTTGGCTCAATTTTGGCACTAAATAATTCAAATAGTGCTAGCCATTTTTTTTTTTGTTCTCCATTTAGTTTTCTTTCTTCCCTACAATAGGTCTTCTCTTTATTTTAGGGCATTTTCTCATTGTCTGAGCACAATTAAAGTTTCAACTTACCAAAAGATTTTAAGCGTACTTTCCCACTAAGTATGTGTTTTTTTGGAGGAAATGGTAAGTGAAGTGTCCTCAAACTGATTGCCTTTCATCAGGGAAAGAGAAGAGAAACTTGAACCATCGAGAAAAGTGGTTTTTGAAAAAAAAGACTGGAAAATGATTACTTGGAAGAGGCAAAATTTCAGAAAACTTAGGATAGTACAGAAATACTCAGATTTGGTTAGAGATGGAAAAAATATACTTTTCTCTGCCTTTCGTGAGTCTCTCAACTTTTCTCTGCCTGAGAAAGTAAATTTCCAGTCACCAGGCTGCGAGGATTCTTCACCCCTCCATCGGCAGTGGGCTCTGACAGGACTGACTTGACCCTTAGCTTTGTCTGAGGATGCTTGGCATATCTGGGGCGTTTCCTCATTGTTTTCAGGCTGATTTTTAGACCCAGTGTCATTTATTTGTCTCTTCTTTTTCTTCCACACTAATAAGGCAACGTCATGCTTGTCGCAATGAAGAAAGGAACATTGGCACATCCATGAGTTAAGTGAGTTGCTGTCCCTTCCGCACCGTTCTCCGTGTACCTTCAGAACTGGGCAGACACTTCACGTTATTGCTGCTGTTTTACACAAATAGATCATACCATATGTAGAAATCTGCAACTCTTTTCCTCTTTATCTTGTATATCATTCTAGGTCTATATTATAGATGACCGATAGCTAGCTAACTAGACAATTGACAGATAAACTGTTTTACTATTGGCTTAAAAGCCCACAGCATGGCTGTACCATAATTTGTTTATCCAACCCCTCCCTTATTGGTGGATGTTCTTGATTGCTACTGTTTTTCCTACAACTATTGCTACAGGAAACATTCTTGCTCAATTTCCCAAAATATGATCAGTGCTTTATTATTTCATATTTCATTTTATGATACTACCAAACTACTTTTCAAAAACAGGTTTACTCCCCCCTAAGTAGTTTTTAACAGCGTTAAAAAAAAAACTTTGCTTCTGCAAAAGAGCGAAAGCTGGGTGAAGCCTTGTCTCACTGTCAAGTGAGTTGGTGCCCTTGAGTTTATCTAAAGAGTGTTGCAAACGGCCCCTTCTTGGTCAGATTGAGGCCACAGATGTTTGGTTAGCACAGTGTCGCTGTTTGAAGATCAGTGCGTCATAGGTGTTTAAAGACATGTGGAGTCCAGCTTTCTGGTTCTCTTGGAAAATGGACAGGTGTGGCCACCTGGACCCTGGGTCCTTCATGGTCTCTGCCAGCAGGAGCTGAGGGTCATGTGCCCTGGAGCCCGGCTGTGCCCTCCATGCCCCACAGTCCCCTGTCCCAGGTAACTTCCCTCATCTGTTATTGGGCCCCTGTGGCACTTGAGTTTGCAGTTTGAGCGTGTGGTTTCAGCCAATGTTTGCCGGCTCCACACCGCTGACCTTGGTCCATGTTCTCCGGGCCGTGGCGCTGGCTGGGCACCAGGAACACCCCCAAAGTCAGGGCAGCTGAAAAGCCCCTGGAGGTCACCCCTGGTTGAGGCCCACTGGTTTAAACAGATCCATGAAACCCATTTTTCTCAACAAATTTGGGACAAACTTTTCAAAGTGTTTCTGAGCCATTTTCATTATTTTTCTTTGTTCTGTAGGCCTCCGTTTCACTTCATGAAGGAACGTTGTTGAATTCTGTACACGACCCAGCTTTAAAGTCACTGAAATGTTTCAAACCAGCCCCCTCCACTGAATTGGGAGAAAATATCTGAGAGGAGAAAGTGATCCAAACACTTTCCTTTCATCTCAGGAACAGAAATGTAGAGGTGGCTGTGATTACAGGGGGTTTCTGAAGTAAAAGCGTTACCTAATTACACATAAAAGGTACAATTTCTAAATACCGTCCTAAGGCTTGAATAAACCCTTGGGATCAAAGTAGCCGCCGCCTTTGTTCACGCGTGTTCCTCAGGAGCTTCCTTTTGTTGGGTCCTGGCCAGGGCGAGCGGACCTCCCCGTCTGTGCTCCCAGCCCCTGGGCCGTGCTGCCCCCCACCCCCGGGCTGGGGCGGGGTCTCTCCAGGCTCCCCTCCCTCTTCGCCTTCCCCCTCCTTCTCTGACAGCAGCGAATCACTTTCCTACATCTTTTCTCATTACAATTAATGGAGAGGTATTAATTCTTTCCCTAAAGGTATTAGTTAAGTCAGAGTGCTCTGAAATTGCTGAAACAGAATAATTTCTCCTCCGTTCCAGGGTGTAAATCTTGAGGAAGAATGAGAAGCTGTTGCGAGTATATCAATTATGACCCAGGGAAGGGACCTGCATAGACAATTTTCATTTAGTAACAAGGAACTTCTAAAATAATGATACATGAAAGTAGATTGGCTAGGCTTAGTCTTGGCATTTAATACTTCAGATAGCATTTCCTTTATCGTCTTCTTTCTTCCTGACACAAATTCATAATCCTATTTTTGCTCTGCATTTTAAAGTCACGCTCTGGCCTGGACATGGCAAAACTTTTAACTGAAGGCAAAATTTTAGATACAACGTCGCACAAAATATAGTTTAGGTGAAGAATTTCTGTGCAGGACGAGTTCTTGTTCTGATTGCCTTTTGCCAAAGAAATAGAAAGAAGGTGAAAATCGCTAGGAAAAGCAGTTTCTGAAATAAAAGATTCAGTCGTGATTACTTAGAGGCAAACTTTCAAAAGATTGCATTAGGAAAGTACAGAAATATGCAAGGTTGGACTTAATAAATGTATTTTTTCTGATTCCTCTCAAGTCTCTCTCTGCACCACCCACTGCCCACTGGCTTCTGACCACTTTCTGGTGGGAATCCATGTCCCCAGTTGTTGCCTAAGAAAAGTAAAGCTCCTCTCTTCCATGACTTTCAGCCTGATTTTTCCTTCCACAGGAGCCTCATAAACAAAAACTGTAATGGGATTGCAGAAACACATGAATTTACTTGCAAAAATGTTAGTACAATGTCCGACATGCAAGAGAGACTTAAAAAATATTCGTTGAATAATTACTACATGAATGAATGTTTCAGACTGAGTAGAGAAAAAAAAACCCAGCCACAACAGGTGCCATGTCAGAATGATTTTACAGGACATGTGGTTTTACTCTTTCTCCACAGGTATAGGTGGGGTCAGGGCCTCTTTTCACGACCCCATAGTGCTGCTGCTTTTTCCTTCATAGTATTTACTACAGTGGTCTGGTGAATTTTTTGTACTATTATTTGCTGATTGAATTTCTCCCCCATTAGACTATAATTTCCATGAGGGTGTGTGCCTCGTTTGCCACTGAATAAATTGTCTGTCTGGCGTACTCCTGGCTAAAGCATTGGCTGTGCTCAATATTCAATATACATGGGTTTAGTCAATATTTAGGCTCATTAATACAGACTTGTCAGTGGGCCCCACAGATATGGATCCCCAAAATGGGCTCCACAAATATTTTAATGAATGAGCAAATAACGACCCACATAGTGATTACTTTTAGAGTTCCGCCCAGCTTTCCTTAATTGCAAGCACATTGTGCATCCTTCCATGGCAGCAACGCTTCTAAACAATTTAATCTCAGATCAATTTGTCATCTAGGATATTACTCTGGTGTTCTTGTTCACCCTTACTGCTTGCTTACCAGGCCAACAGAGCAGACTTATTTTCACCTCTTCCTTATAAGCAGAGTCTTTGGACTCCAAGTTACTGGAGATTTGGGTGTGTTGGGGCAACTGAAGAAAATATACCAAATTAGTTACATTTTCAGATAACTACAACTGAGTAATATGCTTACTAGCATTTTAATAAGGCCTAGAAATTAGCTGGGAGAAGGTTTGGCACTAAAGTCTGTCTGCAGATACATTGTGTGTTCCATCATGTCATTTCTTCATTCCGTTTTCTTCCTAATGATGTTTCAGTTTCCTAGAGCCTTGTCAAGATGGTTAAATTTAAATTTGCTACATTTTAAGCAGTCTCTTCTTCTAAATGTGGCTTGGCAGTTATTTCCAAAGGAAATTATTACAAACACAGCCTTTAATCAAGGGGAGAACAGAACGTCACACAGAGCTGTGATAAGAGACGGTTTCTCTAATAAGATTCACATAATCGGGTAAGAGTGGTCGAATTTCCAAAGATGGCATTAAGACAGTGGAATCCGTAATTTCTGAAGATGTATGAAGTGATTCATAGAGTCGTGCTGAAATGTAACCAGGACCACATTCTGCGCTTTAACAGTGGACAGGGTGTGCCCTGCTTTTTGAAAAGGACCATTCATTTAAAAGCAAGTTAGCATCCTTCCTCAATAATCCAAATTTGTTTAACACACTTCAGTGACATTCTTTGGGCATTTTTCACAATTATTAAAGATAACTCACTTTTCTCTGTAGACTGTAGGTCAAAAGCAAATTAAATCAATGGGTTTTCTTCTTTCAGTTCCTCAGGTGAGTCAGAAGTTATTGGTCAAATGCTCACATGGCCTTTCCGTTAAGCTTAAGAACCCAAACAACCTGCTTAGAACACATTTGGCCAATCTGATTATTTTCTCTATACTAATTGGTTTTACCTCTTCATTGAATTGAATGAATTGCCTGGTTGCTTTGTCACTGTGGGGACACAGCTTAATCCACTTAGAGTGGGGTGCTTGTGTTTGGCAAACCATGGGGCTGTAAAGCTTTATCATCATTATTTTTGGTGATTTTTCATGAGTGAGAATGAAAATATATTTGAGTCCATCCGTTTTCTCCACTTCGACTTCCACTGCTCTGGCTGAGCCATCTCATCTGGCCCCCAGACTGCCCTGACGACCTCGTAGCTGGTTTTCCTGCCTCTGCATTCCTCTCCCCCCAGTTTAGTCACTGGATCATAGCAACATGCATCTTTAAAGGATGTGGACCCCATGTGGAAAACACTGGTTTCTTCACAATGAATATGGCATAAAACCTCAGCCCCTTCCCATGGCTGCCAGCACCCTACAAGGTCTGCGCCTCATTGGCTTCCCGGCCTTCATTTTACTCCCCCCCCCCCCCACCCTCCATGCCCTCTTTCCCCACATGCTGGCCTCCCATTGGCTACTGAATCCCCAAGTCCCTCCCACCTCAGGGCCCCTGCCTCTGTTCCTCCTTTGTCTGGATGGCCTTTGTGGGCCCATTCATCTGGACGTCTCCTTTCAGACATCACTTTCTCAGAGAGGCCTTCCTCAGTTGTACAAAAACTCATCCCCCTTTGCCCTCACATGTTCGCCATTTACTGTTACTTCCTGGAATATTCTGCTCCCTATGCTCATTTTCTTTGTGACCCATCACAACCTGAACTGATCTTATCTATCCACTTACTTGTTTTATTTCTCTTTCCTGGTGGAGCAGACGCTCTTGAGGGCCAGAGCACCTCATCGTGTTCTTCTCTGATCCTTGGGCTGAGCAGGGTGCCTGGTGCATTGAAGGGGTCAGCACACATTTGTTGAGCCCATGAATGGAGAATCAAAAGCCTGCTTCTGTGTCATTAGAAGGTGATGCTCAAGTGAAAATTGTATTAAAGGAAAAATCATTGTTTCCTTTCCCAAATTGTTGCATTTTTCCTGGATTAGTGTGCTTAACAATCTAGTAACCTGCCTTGAGATATAAGACATAGGTGTGTAATTCCCAGGCAGGAGTTGACAACTCCTCACAGAGAAGTTGACCAGTCTGTGTGCAAGACCCAAAGAGACTTGCGTCAGGGTTTCCCATGCACACAGAGCAACCAGCTAGCCCTACAGGGTGGACGTGGGTGACAAATTGCACTTGTTAAGAGCTTCCAATCAGCTTTTTAGTGCCTACTTCTTACACATAGGCAGATATATAAGATTGCTGGGTATCCCATTTAAGTTTTTAAAATGAAAGAGAAAGATAAAAGCAAACAGAATCAAAGGAACTTGGGAGACAGACCCTGTAGGAAGGGGCAAACCAGTGATGACAGTGAAAACAAATCATTATGAACACTGCCAGAGGTAGAAGGGAAGGTGCTGGAGCCCGAGGTGATAAAAGGTTGCTTTAAGGAAGGAATAAATAGCAATAATAATAAGCTCTTAGAAATTAAAAACAGAAGAAATAGAAACTTATGAGTTGGACTGTAACATGGAAGGAGTTCCCCCAAAAGTAAAATAAAAGAGGACAAAGAAACAGAAAATAGGAGAGAAAACATAAGAAAAATAGAGGCTTAGACCAGGGGGTCCATAACCTAATAAGAGCAGTTCTAGGAAGAAAGACAAAACATAAGGGGGAAAAAAAATCAAAGAAATAACAACATATTTTTTCAAAACTGAAAGACATGATTCAGATTTAAAGGGCCTATTGCATGCCCAGACAATGAATAAAAATACACCCAGGACCATGGTGACATGGGAACAAAGAAGAGTCTAGCAGTTTCCAGAGAGGGAAAAACAAAAAGACTTCACCCAAAGGATCACGAATCATAGAGCATGTTGGCCCCAGACTTCCCAACAATGAGGACTCAGTGGGGCCAGGTCTTTGATTCCAAAGGAAAATGAATTCCAGTTCAGAATGTTATACCCAGACAAGTGGCAAATTAAAGTCTAAACAATTTTATTTCACGCACCCTTTCTCAGGAAGCTAATCTTTCATTAAGAAAGCAAGAAAGCCAACCAAGAAAAAAGAAGTGTGGGGGTCCAGGAACTAGGAGGTGAGGACGGGGTGATGGAGACCAGGAGCCGCTCGGCGGGGCAGGGGTCCACCCAGACAGGGAAGGAGGTTTCCAGGTGGATCTTTCTTAGGAAATTGGGAAGGAATTTGGAGACGATCTTAGTAACAGGCCTATAGGAAACTCAGTAAAAGAAAAAGAGTAATCATTAACCTCCGAGAGAACAGTGGTGGCCAGGAAGGCGATGCAGCCGTGTTACATTCCACAGCTCAGCAGCGTGAGGCATGACCTGGTCACAACAATGTAAACATTGAATCTTCTCCTAAACAAGACTGTGACATAGTGATATAAGTATCGAGAGGAGACAGGGCTGGGGAGTGAGCATGTGCATAGGGGCATTGAGGATCGTGGATGCAGAGAGCTGGATAGAGTCTAGTCGTCCTCACCTCCTGAGATGTCACAGGCTTACCTCCAAATAGGAAAAAAAAAAAACAGTCAAGAATAGAGCTATCAGTGCATTATTAAAGCAAAGGAAATAAATATCAAAAGAATCCAAAGTGGGAAAAGAAGAGTGGGTGGCCAGAGGTTGCTGTTTTTCTTAATAAGCACAAAGATTTGACTTTTAACACCGTGCATATCTAACTTTAATCAAAATAAAATCAAATTTAAAAGTCGTTCTCTAATGCTTTTCTCTGGTGACACAGCCATTCTAGAATGTTTTTCTGATCTCATCTCATGATGTAATCTCATCTCCTGAGATTCTGTGGTCCTTTGGACCTGTGGCCCAGGCCTATACGAGAAAGTGGAGGCCAGCGAAAGTGAGGGTGAGGGGAAGGGAGAAAGCAGCTGCTCCATGCAAGGGAGATGCCGCTTTGTCGATATTATCAAGGGCACGTATGTGCCGCCTTTCTTCCCCCTGCAAATCATAACAGTGACCACCATTAAACAACAGCAACCCAAAACCAGCCCCGCTGCCCACTGCACAGTGCTGTGAAGGGGACCAAGACGTCATATATGACAGAGGGAAATTCCTGCCCTTGACCCGGGTTGCATGGCTGGAGAATTCAAGCCAGTCTAAAATGAACCTACGCGAAAGTAGCCAGGAAGGTGGCTCGGATGAAAAACAAACACGTGAAAATTTTAAAAAAATATTTTCTGCCTTGGGAATTGGTTTTGCCACTTCCCCCCTTAGCAGACGTGGAGACATTTTATTTGATGGTGTGAATTGGCTCTGGGAAAACTGAATTCCCTAGCACACAGTGTGACTTGAGGCTTGATGAGCTCAGAGCTGGTCACAAAGACGGAGATAAACTAGGACATTACTATCGGCTGACTTTATCATTTCAGGTGTGTATAAATGTACCTCCCCCTTTTAGGTCCACATCTACAAGGGGAGCCATCCAGTGTCCCCTCAAAGTCGTCTGTTTGTTGGGGGAATGGAGAGAAGGGGGATGATGGCAGACAAACCTCACCAAGCTTCCCTCTGAGCACAAGTTCAAGGAATGTCAGTGCAGCAGACAAAGACGCAGAGAAGGTGGGAATGATGCTCCTGAGCTGTTTCTACCTGTCATTTACGCTCCCCTTCCTCGTCATTGGCGTCTGGGGTGGTGGAACCTGCGGGGACCGCTTACTGAAGTTTCCTGGCACAGAAAGCCGGTTAGGCATTGCCTTTGGGTTGATCTGATGGTTTGGTAAAAACCCTAACTACACTGTTAATTCACTCCTGAATGGAACAGACATGTTGTCACACTGCAGACGTCACTACCACGTGGCCTCACTTCCTGGCGGACGGTGAAACACCCAGAAATGCTAATCTAGACCACATTTTGAAAAGTCCTAATCTGGAAAAATTTAAATGCATGGTGCTATAAAACAGCACGTCCGCCTCACGCACAGTGGGGACTGGAAATTGGGTGCTCAGAATAGGTTGGATAATTGAGCGGTTTGGTTTTTCACAAAACCAGATAAAAACACATAGTCATCCCAGCAGTCTATTTTGTGGCCACAAGGAGTTTTATTAGAGTTAATGCACCAACTCGTTATTAATGGGAACTGACTGAGAACATCGTATTGAAGTGCAGGCTCAGTAAAGAATCATTAAGGACTCAAGACCTGGTTTTCATTGGGGACCACGTTTCTGACCACAGGTTTTTTTGTACCAATTAACCTTTCTTTACCCCATTTTAATTTCCTTTGCCCTCTGTTGCAGGATATTTCTCCATCTGCCAGTGAGCATGGTGACTGTTATCCTCAGAACACTGCTGTTGGGCCAGGATCATCTCTGCCATCTGACTCCTGTGTGGCAGTGGTGAATGACAGACTTCTATCCCATGGCAAAAGTCTTGACATGGGATTACTCGGGACTCAGCTGCCATGCTCCCAGGAGCAAGTCTCAGTAGATCTCAAACCGTGCATTTTCTCGGACGTTCAAGAGCCTCCTTCCTTTGAGGGCAAGGGAACCTCTCTCCACCATGACGATATTCTCTCTGCAGCTGCCATTTGTACTTCAGGGGAGAGAGCAGGTCACACAACTCTGGGAATTTGCAGTGCAGAGGCACAAGGCCATGGCTGGGTTGCAGGGGAGACTCTGACACAAAGATCCCAAGACACAAAAGCTACAACAGAGGGCATGTTAGCATCTCTCTTGCCAGGGAAGTCTTCATCTGGGCAAAGGGTTTTGGGTTCGGTTTCATTGTGGTCAACTGGAAAAACTTATCTTGAGATACCAGGTTCAATTAGTTCATGCCAAGAGGAAGACAGACATAAGACATTTTTTCCATCTGGGGGGCAGTATGGGTGTGGGGAAATGGCTGTCTCCTGCCTTCCTTTAGGAAATGACAGTGAAAAATGTCATGGATCTGGACTAAATGCTCTAAAGGATTGTATGGTTCCTTCTACAGGGCAGCCCACAGAATTTCCTGAGGCCCCTTTAAAAACCATCAAGAAGAGGAGTTTGGAAGGGATGAGAAAGCAGACGTGTGTGGAGCTCAGCGACTCCAGCAGCGATGATGAGGACCGGCTGGTGATAGAAATATGAAGCTTCCAGAGAAAGATGGCACCTGCCATCAGACTGCTGCTGCCTTGCAGTAAAGGCCGGCAAGCAGGCGGGAGAACTGAGCTCTATTCGCTAAGCACCTACGGGTTAGGAAAGCCATTGTAGCGTTTTTCCAAGACGTCCCCAATCACCCCCCACCCAAGTTAGCCTCGCCATTCCTGAGGTCCCTTGGGTCACGCCCTCTGGTGTTCACCTGGCACCAGGTAGGGCAAAGGTGGCCAGGGAGCAAGCCCGGGCATTCACCAAGACAGCCACACGTTTGTGAACAAATGAACCCCACAGAGTCAAGGTGACTGACTTCTTCCATTAGCAAGCTGAGGGCTTGCTTCAAAGGTGGTAAGAATACTGGGGTGCCTGGGGTGGTCGGCAAAGGAGATGGGCTGTGAATTGGGCACCAAGATCCTTCTGTTCATTCTGGAGACAAAATCCAGATTCATTCAAAAACTGAAGCTTGGTTGTAAATATACTTCCAAATGCCTATGATTTGATGAAATGTTGATTATCTTTAAACGTGACACAAATGGTCAATGCATATGTATGACCCAATGACACAAGCATGTACTGATCTTGCCCCTGGTGACTTTTCTGTTGAGACCTCTGAAACCTTTGGCTTTTCCAGCTCTTGCAAAGGAACATTGTGTTAAAAGTTAATAGAACAGTCTCTGTAGTGAGTCATTTTCTTGAGGGGGAAAAATCCACTTATTTTTCTCTGATTCTTTCTGTCATATTGTGCTCTGAGCAATTTCAATTAGAGGGTTACATTTTAGTAATCTCTACAGTTTAAACGGATGCCTGCTCTTCGTGACGGGAGCCTTTTAGCTTTCCTCCAGAAGCTTCAAGGATACAAAACTAATTGGAGTTTTGACGCTGCTTTACATCTCAGTAATTTTATTTTGGGGGCTTGGTATTACTTTGCTGTCAAATTAAATCAGCCTCTGTCTTGTGCAAGTCAGAATGGCACAGAGAAGACTCCCCAGTATTCCAAGCCCGTGTGCTCCTGTGCAGAAGAAAATAGCTGATCTACATCAGCCAACTCAGTGAGCAAAGGCTTGAATTCACTGCGTTCTTCTCCTCCTTAAGTCAGAAAGGAAAAACTTAAAGAGATTCACACTGCTGCATTTAAATACAATTTTATACTTGTTTTGGAGTGATTTTGTGCAGTTAGAAATGTACAGAGAGCTCTTTTGGCTTAAGTTTGATGTCGATGCTCATATGACCTCTCGTGCTTCGAAGGCGAGGTGGCAATGCAAAACACCTCACACGTGTGGACACGCTTTCACACTCCCTTGCCTGTGACCACGGATGATCCAGTTTCAAGTATCTTCACATGAATTTTCCCATCGTAGGGTTGTTCACAGAAAGCTTCAATATGAGACCGCTTCCCCTGGTGACTTAGCCTATGCCTGTGGTCATTTCAATTGTGCTGGAAAATATCCAAGTGATTTCAAGTCCAGCCATGAAAAAAACCCAAGAAAGAAGTCAAGGGACCCTAGGCATATCCTTGGTATACTTTATTGTTATCATTATATTTTTTGTCACGTGCTTTTTAAACCAAACAAAAGTGATGTGGTGATTATTTGACTTTGACTTATTCATGCCACTGTCAGGAGAGATGAGGTCTAGGAAAGTAGTCTGAGTCTAGAGGGGAAAAGAGTGAAGACCCAAACTCGTCCTTTGCTAGCTGGGAAATGGGCTGAGACACATGCCCTCTCTGTGCCTCAGTTTCTCTGACTGAGAATGAGAATTGGACAAGCTGAGCTCTGATCCCCTCCCATCTTCCTCAAGAGTGGTTGAGCTGCCTGCCCTCTTCTGTCTATACAAGGGCTCAGTGGCTCGCAGTTCCCAGGGGAAGGCTCCTGCTCACAGAAGTCTGGGTGGGGACTGTGGGGACTTGAAGCGTAAACACCTTCAGCCAATTATTGCCGTGAAGAATGTGAACTCAGAGAAGCTCCATATAATGTTTTCCCAGAGTTCCAGATTTGGGGGGTGCAGTCATCCAGTCTGTAAATGTTGGCTCCTAACTCAAAAATTAGAAGTAAAATCAGATCACTACAGGGTGAGTGGAACACAGCATGTCTGCAGGGCAAATGGGCTACTGTGTTTTGGGAGGCACTGGTCGGGGGAGAAAACTAGATTCCAGATCGTCCCCTCCTGGGTGGCTGCTGAGCTGTCAACTGGATCGCTGCACTTGAATCAGAGAGCCACAGCTCCGAACAGCACAGACCTTGGGACGGTGGGAGAGCCGCCACTGCCAGCTGCCATATCACTAAGGCAGGACACTGATTCCCTGCGTCTCTCTTACAGAGGTGAGCAGACTGCCAAACCTTCCTGCCTCAGCTGGTCATTTAGCTAGTAGGCGGCAATGTTTACAAGTGCATCTTACTTTACATCAACATGAATTCCTGAAAAGCTGTATTTCAGTGGACTTAAAAAAAAAACAAATAAAAATGTATTTTAAATGAGCCTAGGGGAATTGGCTATTGAAAATCATCCTAAGGTAAAGATTTTTTTTTAATGAAGAAACTTTTTATAAAACAGCAATCTCTGATTTTATAAATCTTAATTTTCCTATGGGTTTTCTGAAAGTGGAATGCAATTATAGGGATACATACATTTTAAGGATAACATCAGCGACCTATAACCCAGTTTGGGTTACTGAAAATGAAATTTCAGTATTATCAATTAACAATTGCTACAGTTTTCACCCTACAAGTATGTACTGTAAAATGATTATGGGAAAACAAATTTATTTTAGAGCCGGGAAAACTAGAGTTTAAAGATCAACGATTTCCCTTTCTCCCTAGTGTTGTTAATTTTATTGTAACTTCAGGGAAGGGTCTTAACCAACATGGTGCCTCAGCTTCTTCCACAGAGAATAACTTCAGAGATGCTGGCATGGATGAAGATCAAGGGCATTTTGAATTCTTTGCTATCCTCTCAGGGCCAAGGTATACAGGGTGCCATGAACCATAATGTTCAAAGCTCACCACCTGATTTATTTCCCCAGCTTGTACCTACACCTGGCCAGACCTCACTTGTTATAAGATGCATGGAGGAAAGGGGTTTTACCTCCCCCCCTTGGCGACATATACTGTTAAGTGTCTTTTAAAGGCACATGGTTTCTAAATCCTGAATCCTCCTGATTGGAAAGCATGATGGAGAATAACTCATCTGTCCTGTTAGGTATAACTTTGAGATTCTGGACAAAGCTAATATCCCTTTAACTCATAACCCAGAACCCAGTGGTTCGTTTGCCAAGAGAGTAAAAACAAAACAAAACCGGGGAAGGGTGCCTCTGGATTCTAATCAAAACTAGATCTAATCTAATTCTAATCAAAATCCTGCCAATAGCATGGTAGGTAACCAAGGGCAAGTTAAACATTTCCTTCCTAAAATACCTCCTCTCATGGGAAGAGTAGCCTTACAAATAATGCACTGTGACCACAGTTCTTGGCATGAACGATGAATGATTTGTAGCCTCATGCCAAAAAGTATTTCCTTGCATTTACATTCATTACTTAGAATGATCACATTATTCATTTTTTTCCCAGCATAGAAATTTGCATTTTGCACAAAATTTGCCTGGTGCAGCAGATTTTTATAGTTATGGAAACTGTCATCATTATCAGAATGTGCTGCTGCTCAACTCCCCAGACATAATTTAATATGGTGAGGAGAAAATGGTCTGCCTGACTGTATGATGATCATATTTCCACAACGGCAGCAAACAGAGCTTGTGTATTTCTTCTCACTTCAGTTGTGATTCCCGTAGTTCTTGTGAGGGAGACACTGGATTTTGAAACACTACATTTCTCCGTACTTAGGTACAATTTCTTATCCTTACCTTTTAGAACTCATTAAATGTAAGTGTCAGGACCCCAAAAATCTTGTGTGGTAGATTTGTACCCTGCGCATTTATTTTCACCCATGCTTTGTACTTATTTGAGAATATATATAAACCACTCTGAAGAAGTATTAGAACATTTGAGCATATTGCTTTACCATTGGAAGAAGAGCCAGGGAAAAGAGTCAACTTCTATCACTTAGAGCCCTCAAGAATGACTCACTATCTTAGATATGCAGTCAACTGTTCAGAACTTATTACTCTATCAATTGTTCATAACCAGGAAAGCAATTGGCTTCCTGGTTGTTGGTTGACGTTTACTTCCTCTTTGTATGGTTAAATTATTTTGTTTTGATAAAAATGAAACTGAAAATGGAAATGTCTTGTGTATTTTGTTCACTTTTAACCAAAACTACCACAGTTGATAGCCTGTATGTATAGGGCATCTAATTATTCCCAAGTAGTTGATCAGACATCCTGTCTGCCATATTGGTATCCCATTCTACTCAACAAAAGGGCTAGATAATGGCAAATCACATTTTTCTTGTGCTGTTTCCTTTTCCCATGTGTCTCGCTTGTCATTGTCCACCAAACACTCAGAAATGTGTTTTTAAATTCTTAAATGTAGCTAAGTGAACTTTGAAGCCACATGAAGGCATTACCATAGTGCAATAATCCAAAGTTTTCCCCTTAGAATTGATTCTTGGATATTTAATGTAATTCATTAATAGAGAAAACATTCTTAGTCAAAATAATACCTCCTTGTGAAGATAATTCATGTATTCTTTGCAATAATAAGTAGGGCTTATTTTACATAAAACACAATATTATTCTTCCATGTCTATACCTCTTGAAGCTACTTGTTATCAATGGAGACATGAGGCATTGGGAGAAAAAGTGGGAATGGGAATATGGAAGGAGTACATATACTTACTGATGGATCTTAATAGCTTTTTTGCTAAATTAATCCATTATTCCCAAACTTGTCATTTGAAAACCGTCTTAATACTTTTGCCATATGTGTCCACATGTGGGTATATTGTTTACTTAATAATTTTATTTAAATAATCTCTGTTTTAAAGAAGCAAGTACTTTCATGAGTAATAATGTCTGTGGAATCTCAGCTGTAATTTGGTAGTTAGGTATATTTTCTGACATGCATTAAACTAGGTATATTTTCTGACATGCATTAAACAACAACTACTAAAAATGACCTACCCATGTGCCAGTTAAATACCATGCTCATACTCACGGTGGTGCCTACCCAACCCCTGGGGAAACATTGAGGGGCTCTAACAGGCACACGCATTGTGAGTTCCTCTCATTATTCTTGTTCCTGGTAAGCATAGCTCTCTCCCCATTTTGTGTCCAAGCCAACAGAACTTGTGACCACAAGTAGAATTGTGGGTTTATCAAATAAATTTCTTAGGTCATACTTTACAGTTGAGTAATTAATGTTCCAAATCAAAAGATGACCCCATCTTTTAGTCTCAAAGGAATAATCATATAATGTCCTTGTATAAATGTGTACTTTTTGCTCTGGTGTTTTGTTGGCTGGTTGGAGAGTACGAAGTGATATAGAGGAAAGCATAGCTAGGGATTCACTCCATACCACAAGTCCTGCCATCAGTTTGCTGAGAGACCTGCTTTCATACTTTAGGGTTTGAAGCAAATGGACGTGGCTGAGCTCACAACGACAGGGGAGCAACTTTCTAGTCTCCTTGGCAACAGCCTGTTGATCTTTGAGCTGCAAATACAGAAAGCCTTGCTCTCTGGCATCTGGGACCTGTCTCCAGCTGTGACAGACATTTGCTGTCAGTCTCCCTCAGCTTCTGCCAGAGACAAATTCGACCCCCTTTACTACTGAGTATCAGTATCTGGGTTTAGTCTTTATGATTTTTGCCTGGAAGTAGGCAAATTGTTTTTCTGTCAGTGACTAAGTAAAAAAATTCCTGCAGGGAATTGATGGCTCTGCATGTGGGTCGTTTGGGACAGAGTGATGTAGCCCTGTCTCTGGAAAGAGCAGAGATCTGGTTGTCTTCTGCGTGTACATTGTGTGAAACAGGGAATCACGCGGCAGAAAGGAGGCCTTTTGACTTCATTATAGAGGGAAGGCCAGATATCCAGGCTTGCTTTTCCTATAAGCTGGTGTTCCAGCCAACATGTTTGTCCTGAGGACCACCCCCAACACACACACACACACATACACGCACGCCATACAATGACCTACTCAAGAAGTCCTCTTGCTAAAGAACTGAGGGCAGAGGGGCCAGTGAACTAGGAAATGAGACAGCCACACATATGGCCCAAGAGGAATCTCCCTGGAGCAGGGCCTGTGGTGACTTCAACTCGGTGTTCCTAGCAGCTGGAACAGTACCTGGCTCACAGTGGGTTTAATGTACATCTGTTAGTAGGGTTTAATACACATCTGTTAGTAAGCCAATGGTATTGCCTCACTGGGAATCAAGAAGAGGAAAGAAAGATTCTAAGATGTAATTTACAGTAACCTCTTTGCTCATGAAGATCTACCATGTGATCGGAGATGAACAAAAACACCCGGACAAGGTTCTGTCGCCAATAGGAGAATTTAGCAATAATTTCCCACTACTCACTCCATCCACTTCATTCAGCCAATATTTACTGAGTGCTTAAGTATATAGCAGGCTCATGAGGATATAGGAGTGAAAAAGGCATGGAGATCCATGGAACTTTTACTTGGGGGAGGGAGTCCCAATTCATGAACCAACCAGGCAAACAGATATGTAAACACTGTAATATCAGATGCTGTTAAGAACTGAGAACACTAAGGGGAAAAGCTTAGGAAGTTGATCTAACCCTACATCAAAACACTTAATGAAAATAATCATTTTTCTTTTATTATCCTCAGTAGAGAAGGAGAAATCATCCTATGCATTAAGACCCATCTTTTCTGCTTCATGCCAACAATCCCAATTCTTCTTGCAGGAGGATAGCATGTGCTTACAATTTTTCTCATTGTCTCGGTAAGTTCAATTCGCATCAGCAAACCTTCCCTCCACCTGAGCAGGCTAATGTGAGTCTACCTGCACTAACGTGTTCGTTTTCGGTAGCTCAGCTTGCGGGGAATGAGTGCCTCTGGGATCCCACAGTGGGACTCTGTAGACCTGATTTCCCTGAGAGAAACAATCAGATATGTGATACTGATATTCTCAACTTGGGGTTATTCTTCTCAAGAAAAGTTATGAGATCAACCTTAAAGGCAGTAGTCCTCAAAAGGGGGTGGTTTTACCTCCCAGGAAACACTGGACAATGCCGGAAGACAATTTTGATTTCACAACTTGGGTGAGAGATGCTACTGGTGTCAATAGGCAGAGGTCAGGGATGCTCTTATAATGCACAGGACAGGGGGTGTCCAGTCCACAACGCCAGCAGTGCTGAGGCTGAGAAACGCCAGGTGGAGGAGCTGAGGTTATGGTGCACAGAGACCACAGACCTGCTCAGTTCTCACACTGATGGAGCAGGGGGACGACTTGCTGTGGTAGGACCAGAAGCAGAGTCCAGGCTCCGTATTCTGGCCCAGGATGCTTTCCACAGCATCACACCTGAACTTTCATAGTTGCATTAAGACATGCTGCCAGACTCAACACACAGTACACCATATATTGGTTATGGTTCAGTTAACCCCAAATCTCTTTTTTTTTTCACTTGTCATCCCACCTTGAGGAGAAAGAACCAGGACATGGGAAGGTAAGTGCCTGTGAACAGATGTGTGAATTTCAAGTAGACATTCAGGAAATATATATAGATCAAAAGACAGGTCAGTGCAACCCAAATTCCCAGAGTCTCCACTGACCCCCCAGAGTCAAATGGGATGACAGAGAATGAAGGCTGACATGAGGCACCAGGTTTGATCGGATGCCTCAATTTGCTGGTTTGTGCCTTCTTCCTTGTTTGGGGAAACTGAGGACTGGAGGATTTTGTCCTGACTTGACTAAGAGGCAAAGCTGCAAATGACACCAAGGCTTCATCCCTGACACCCAACATCCTTGCCGTGCCATGACCATGCTCTGCCTCCAGAAATTCCCACTGTGTTCCACTCTCCTCGCTAAGAGTATAAAGAACAATTTTATAGAGATTTTCCGCATCAGGGTTTGAAAATATCAATGGATTTCTGGTTAATGGAAACTTCCCAGAAAATTAAATTATCTAGACCATCCCATTCCCAAAATGTTCTAGTTAATCAAGATTTGATTGTGTTTGTTTTGCAAAAAGAAAAAAAAACAAAACTTCTCTCCTTAGACATTTAGACTCAAATAGATGTGAGCAATGCCTATGTGGTCTCATAATTTATGCACTCGAGTTGCTGTTCTGTGAGCAATTTGGCAATGATCAGAGGAGTAGACAAAGAAGATGTTAACAGCAAAAAAGACATCACCAGAAAGCCTTGGGAAGACAAACACTTCACATCTTCAATTATAAGACAACCTGATGCAGAAAGGGAATAAATTAATTTAAAAACCTCCTGCACAAAGAAAAATAATGGAAAAATACATCACAAGTAGTTATCCCTTTTGTGCTAAAACAAGTGATTTGAAGGAAATAACTGCATGGGGCTGAATGTGTTAGTCTTATTACCTTTTTCTGGTTTTAAATTCTTAAGGGAGAAACAGAGAACAAGAAAAAAAGCAGCTTTCATTGTTTCAACAAACATTTATTGGGTATTTAGTATGTTGCCAGGCACCAGGCTACACTTCCTGTGACTTTTTTTCTACTTTTAAAATTACTTTCAATCATGTGAAAGGAACTTCAAGATGCTTCATTGCTGATTCCAACAGTGGCTCCAGAAAGGCCATTTCTTCGAAGATTTTTGCCAAAGCTGTTGTCGTTCAACATAGAAGAGCAGCTAGGAATATCACTTGGTCTTTTCCCTCCTGGAAACCTACGTTTCAGAGACTGGGTCCTCCTAGGTGTTGGGGGAGGTTTGCAAGGAGAAGTTTATGAGCCATTCAGGTTGGCTCTTTCCGGCAGCAGAGCCCTAAACGGAGCTCAGTGCCAGAGGAGTCTTTGGGAGGGCTTTTGGGCTGATCCACACCTGCGCAAAGGAGACTCGGGAAGCAGGAGGGGCGGAGGGAAAGGCTGAGCCCTAACACAAGCCACGGTGACAGCCTTGGCCAACCCTTAGGATGTGCTGGGCAAGGGGCATGACCTTGGGGGAGGTGGCTTTCTGCAGCTGAGAAAATCCTTGAAGGAAGCCACCCCTAAAGGCTGCCTGTCACAGCACTCCCAGCAGCGCCTGCCATCCTCCACTAGGGGCGCCTGGGGGGGGCGCATCGCAGAAGCCCCTAAGTGAGGCTCCACTCTGGCCCCCTCCCTCCCTCCCTTTCTCCCTTTCTCCCTTCCTATCCAACAGATGTGTATTGAGCATCTGCCATCTTCCTGGAACAAGTCTGGTAGAGAAGATGTCATTAAACAAAATACCTACTTACAAGTTGACAAATGCTAAGAAGGGACCATACTAGGTGAGAAAAGAGAAAATTATTCGGGGGAATCAACAGAATTGGAGAACCTTTAGGCTGAACTCTGAGGGCTGGATTAGGGCAGAGAGGGGAACAGTGTTCCAGGAGGAGTGGCTTTGAGTTGAAGAAACTGGAGGGACAGTGGTGTTGCCTGGGCACAGTGTGGGGTGGCCGCCAGAGAAGCCAGGATGAGACTGCGGGGACCAGGGGCCGGAGCTGGAGAATTGTAGAGGCAGAGTGAATGTACGCTTTTATCCTAAGCACCATGACCAAAAAGTCCACAGCATGCTTGGCGACCTAAGAAAGAGGCTCTGGGACTGGAAAACTGGACATTGGTTTAAAACATAAATATACACTCCTGCCCGCAAGGTTTGTATTGTTCTTGAGAATGGGAGGTACCGAAAATTAAAATAGCTTCTTTCAATGTGGCTCAAGGGGGAGTGTGCGGAGCTGCACGCAATTCCATACTGACCCATTTGGGTTTTTTCATCCCATTTAACCTGACCACTGTGATTTTTATAATGGCTCATCTAAATGGAATAATCTAAGCTATAAAACAAAATATTTAAAGGATCAGTCAACCACAAGATTAGAGAATGGCAGCTGTAAACCCTCTAATGAAGGAGTGGATGGCTTGATCTACCTCGCAACGTTTGCATTCATCTGGATGAAACAATGAAGAGAACAAGTCACTGTAACATCCAGAAGACTCCAAATGTCTGCTGTCCAGAGTTTGGCACTTACGGGGCTCAAGGAGGAAGCAGTTTTTCTTCTGACTTACACAGGCACAGAGTTTAAAGGAACTGGAATCTAATAAAATTCCAGGAGCTTAGATTCATATTCAGGGTCTCTTTCTTTCTCTCCCTCATTCTCTCTTCACTCAGAGAGAATAGTGGAGAAGCATTTGAAAAACAAACCTATTTTTGGCTTGGGGAAGAACAGGCTGTAATGATTTGTGGCCCTCGCTCAGGATTCACTCAGAATGCCTCCCCACGGGGACTGCTTTGTTCTGCTCAGCAGTCTTAGTCCTTATTTAACATAGATTTAAAGTTTGAAAAGCTTAACCTTTTCAATTAGTACCTGAGCTCTCCCCCATAGAGCTCATCCAATTAAAAAACCAATTCCTGGGTCAGTGTAGATGTGAGTCGTCTTTTATTTGGTACTTACAAAAACGGTTCACATCCGACTAGGAGGGCATCAGGGAGAAAGCCCTTCAAAATGTGCTGGCTTCAAAGTGTCAGAAGATCGCACTTCAGGGCTGGGAGCCCTGGGAACAGAAGGTGCATATTGGTCTTTAATTAAGAAAACTGTTGAGAATGGAGAACATTTAACATCTGAAACCCTCCGGTGGCTTGAAGGCGGCATGGAGTCCTCGGGTCACGAAGATGGGCTTGTCCCAGCTGTCCTGGTACCTGTCTTGGCCTGTGCAGCTGACCCAAAACTAAATGCTTCCCAGCAGGGGGGATTAAAAACGACCATTGACTCCCCGCGCTGTGACAATTCAATTTTCGCAAGTGGCAAAGAAAATAAAGCTGGGGTCCCCTCCCATGGGACACATCTGCCACAGAACACTAACAGAGCTGGAGAAGGAATAGCTCCCGGAGAAACCTGAAAACATGGCCCCGTGTGCAAGGGGGATCTGCTGGAGTCTCAGAACCCTCACTGTGTGGATTTCATCACTATTTCATCAGGGGGAGAAAGAGGCTATAGGAGGATGAATGGAGGAAAAAAACCCCTACAGATTGTCCTTTGATTTTATAACCAGATTGTTGGAAATTACTGACAGATTGGATAAAATAATATGCTTTGGAACAGCAGGGAACATAAAGGTGGAAACTGAGTTGACTTTGACCTTAAACTTAGGAGCTGGGAGGAGGGGAGGCCACTGTGGTCACCAGTTGGTGGCTTCATGTGCAGCAGGAGGAAACGTAGCTTTCAGTTCCCTACATAGGAATTTCAAATGACTACCTGGTGTACAAGAGAGGGGAATTCATGGGGATGGGGAACAGGAGCCCCCGTGTGTGCGCTTGAGCAGAGCCCCTCCCACCCCATAAAGCCATGCGATTGTAGGGGACCGGGGGTGGGCGCGGAGGGGAAGGATGGTCCTCATCTGTGGGAGCACATGTGATTTTTCCTTCCCATGAAGCCCTTGCAATAGCCTGGTCTGAATAGACTTCAGCTCTGCCTTGAATATGAAATACCTCTGGATGCATTCAGCCATTTTCTACCTTGAAAGTAAGAGAAACAAAAGACAGACTGCGTCTGACTTTAAACGGTATTTCAGGAGTTCACTGAATGTCGAGGTGAGACACGGTACAGTATGGCAAAACTTTTCCGAATTCCTAGGACTCTTTAGCATCCAAGTCTGGAAGATCCTCTTCTATAAGCCTCCAGAGGGCTTCCTCTGGTGCTCATCAAGACACCGTTTTTGTGATGGGGCTGATTATAAGGACAGGTGATGGTTTCCTCTAACAAGAACGCCTTTGCTTTCGTGGAGAAGAGACCCTGGCGCTCCCAGGCTTGCTGATGCATATGGAACAGCCACTGTGAATCCAGCCTGTGCTGAGACCCCAAAGTCAAGACAGACCGGTTCCTGCCCTCGGGCAGTGCGATTCAGCACTTGGAGGCTCCCAAGATGTGTCCGATCATATCGTGTAAGACGGAATGCTCCAGCTCCTCTGCTCATTCATTCATTCGCAGCCTTCCTGAGCCCCTGACATATGCAGTCATACTCAGCACATCACTAGATAAAACAAGGATCGAATGGGGTACGTTCAATGTCCGTCAGACACACAGGCTTTGGGCCCAGACAAACCCGGGCTTGAGTTTGCCTCGGCTCTGAATCTCTGTCTGGTTTGGCGTTTTCGCCGTGCCTCAGTGTCTCCTTCTGTGAAATGGAGGCCGGGCACGGCTGGGGCTTATTGCATCACATCTATGACTCAGCAGATTTGGCCTCGGGACTCCCTGGCACCCTTAAAAATGACTGAGAACCCTAAAAGAGTTTTTGTTACTGAATCCCTACTACAAATAGCAATCGATATTTATTGCATTATAAATTAACACTGAGAGGCTTTACCGTTATTTATTAACTCATTTAAAAATAGTAATCGTCAACCCGTTACGTATGCTTTTTATGGGAATAGGTGCTATTTTCCAAACTAAGAATTTAGTGAAAAGAAGAGCATCCTTTTCCATTTTTGCACATCTCTGTAATGTCTGCTGCAATATCACACTCTGGGTAATGTCTGGAAAACTCCCCTGTGCGCTCCTAAAAGAATGTGAGCTTAAAAGGCCAATAACATCTCAGTGTTATTGGGGGAATGAAGTCAAACCCTTTGGAAGGACCTGGAGAAACCCAGATCACATCTCGATCACCATGGTGCTAAGTCAGCTGATGCGACCCTCCAGGCGAATTACTATTTCTATTCCCATTTTACAGATAAGGAAATTGAGGCACAGAAATTTTAAGGAACTTGCCAAGGCCACACAATTAAGAGCACCAGAGCTGGCATTTAAACCCAGCTGTCTACCTCTGGCATCTTCCCACTGCCACCTCCCAGGTAGGGAACCCAGAATAGCACCAGGCATAGGACGCTCCAGGCACATGTGAGCCCCTGTGACCGCCGTGAGGCAGTGTGACATGTTCTGTGGCATAGATGATCGCACCGCATCCTCCAAGAGCCATTTCATCTCAGTGCTCAGAGAGATGGATGGGGGTGTGGACCGAGAGAGCCCATGGGCAACCAGATAGGGAGCTTTGGAAAGCGGTCATTAAGATTCTGGACATTCCTTAATCGTCATTCTAGAATCCCTCCAGGGACTAGAGGTCTCTCGCAGAGGCAGAATCTGTCTGGTCACCTGGAAAGCTTTAGAAACCCCTTAACCACCAGAGCAGCCCTCTCCCACCTTGGTTTACCTTGGGATGAGGTCAGCCCAGCTTGCATGTTTGTGGAGAACAAAGCAGGCTTATTTAGGGGATGGTACAAAACTGTCAAATCAGTGCCAGTTTCTTATGCTTTGACCAAAAAGGTGGGTAGTTGATTCAAGTGGCTTGTACCTGGGGATATGCTCTCAGGCTAAGCAAAAGCAGAGGAATATTTCTTACTCTTTTTTTTTTTTAGTCCATGACCATTTACTCTTTATGACTCAAATAGTCCACAGACTTTACAACTCACCTGTTCCCATATGCCACTTAAAAAGAAGAGGGGGAGAAAAACAGCCACAATAGAATTTCTGTGAAGAAATTGTTTTTGAGACACTGGCAACTGGATTTCTTTGTTGTATTAGCATAAGTGAATTATTAATTCAGCACAGAAAAAGCATAGAGCTTTGTCATATAAAAAATCATCAATACCTCAAGGGACTTTCACAAACCGGGATGATAACAATATCTTACTTACATTTGCATAATGCTTTACAATTCACAAGGCTCTGTCATATACTCCGTGGAGTTAACTTTGATAGCTGTGTGGAATGGAGCTTTTGTCCTGGGTGGAGCTAGCAGGATAGCATAGGGATTTTACTTCATTACCATCATGCCCCAAATCATAGATAAACACTCTAGATTCAATCAGAAGTTCCTGGGGAAAAAGAGTCATTAATACTTAACTTTTTTTATTGCATTCCCAAACTCAATCAAACTTTTTCAGAACTTGCCTGCAAGAATCAAGAGGCCCAGGCCCAGTTTTGGGGAGGGTGGAGTCCGAGCCTTCTGAGAGCTCTCCCTTCTCCCATCCCTTACCGGAGGGAGCCAGGTGACCACCTTGCTCGGCTTGGCCTGGGATCTTCCCAGCGATGACACAGAGAGCCCAGCACCCCACGAACCCCCTTGGTCCTATGCAGACCACCACAATAATTCTCCCTGCATTTGACAGTCCCTGATAACATCACATACTCTCAGCTGCTTACTGACCTTTTCTGCATCTCTGCAGTTTTGCTCCTGGCTGCTGCTTGCTTGGGGCTTAATGTTTCAAAGTGCATTTGGTTTAGCTGGCCAGGACTGGCTCCACAGCCTGGACCCAGACACCTGCTTTCCTCTCCTCTCCCCATCTCTGCTGTGTCAGAGCTGTGAGGCAGGAATGGGTGCTCTGCATGAGAACACCCCTTCTCTTTGGGGGAAATCCCCTTAGTGTTACCTTTGTCCATCACTACAGGGGCCAAAGGGCCATGGAGATGCTCATCCCTTCTCCACAACCCCTGTGGCTCTGGGTCGGCCATGTGTCTTCGCTTGTCCAATTATATGCTCTCACTCAGGACTCTGAGTCTCGAGGGAGACACACAAAGTCTTCGAGACCATCAGAGTCTGCCTGCTCAAGGTTCAGCTGTGGAGTTCCGTGTGCAGGGGGCAGGGCCAGTGCAGTGTTCAGACCGTGGTCTCTGCTGCATCACAGCTCCCCTTGGAGCAGCCTGCTTTCACTGTGGCCAGTTCTGTGAGCTAACCAATGTCCTTCTGATTAATTCTTTCAATGCTTAAGCTAACTGGTTTCAGCTTCTGATGTCTTCAACTTGGAATGTGCCTACTATGGTGGGTCAAAAATGGTAACATTATCCCTCCTCACCAATTAGCTTTATTTATTAGTCCATCCATCCATCCAACCATCCATCCATCTGTCCCTTTATCTCTCTAAATCTACCTATCCTTCCTGCCATCCATCCATCTACCCATCTATCCACCCATCTACCCACCCATCCTCTGTTACCACCCCACTCCATTCCCTTTACCTTCAACCCCACTGACCACCATACAGGTGTATTAACTTTTCTTTTTTGTTGTACTTTTGCAAAATAGGTATTATTGTTTTGTATGCATATACACACATACATACAAATCTTAAGTGTATTGCCCAGTGCCTACACACATGTCTACACTCAAGGCCACCACCAGATAGAGATACAGAAGACCTCCAGTCCTCAGAAGGCTCTCTTACATTCCTCTCAGTTGATTACTATTCTAACTTCTATTACCATAAATAAATTGTGTGCATGTATTTTCAACTGACACAAGGGTCTTGTTATATCTTTTGTCCTGTCTCTTAATTTTTTAATCAAGTCCTATGTTGTTGGGATCCAGCCATGTGGCTAGGTGTTCATCCTTCCGTTGCTTCTAACTCCTGTTTAACACTTCCTGGGGGGGCCCTGCACGCCTCTGCCTGCCCACTCTCCAGGTCGCCTCGACTCTGGTGATGGTGTTGTGAATGTCTTCAGGGTGTTTTGCACGGGAATCTGCTGGGTTTCTGTTTTCTCATTCTAAGATTTCTCTCGGGAAGGTCACGTTTTAAATCCTGGGGAGGGTCAAGGGTTCACCAGGTTTACTTTTGATATGTGTTATGCCCTTTTTGATAATTTTGCTAAAGTTGTCAGTCGGTGCTTCCCTCTCCACAGACAAGGGATTTGCTGGGAGACACGGCCATCCGCTCTGTAGGTCCTTCCTCTCATCAGCTCACTAATGGGCTCACCTCCTCCTTTTCACTATGCTATGATGACAGGTGATTGAGGGGAGCTTATAGCCCTGGGAGGCCCACCCAGCTTGCCTGCTACTCAGCAGCCCATTCTAAGCTCTGTCTCTAGAGGAAGCCACAGGGTGAGAGGAGAGGAAAGCTGAGCTTGTGGATGGAGCCTTTCACTGCTTCCCGTTGTGCGTGTTCATGTCAGACTGGCGGTCGGGCAACACAGCAGCCACAGGCCTGGAAGACACAGCTTGCTTTTATTTGGCTTCAGATGCTCCATTTGTGAAAGAATTCACATAGGCTTGTAGACGGGGGTGTTGAAGGAATGTGTTTTCCCTGCAGAAGCCAGAAGTTTATGGACAAAAGAGCCCAAAAGGCAAAGACCTTGGAAGCGCGCTCTGCCTGTGAGGCCGCCTGCCCCACCAGTGGGGCCGCTCGCTCAGGCGCAGGAAAGCCTCTTCATCCTGTGTGATTCTGGGAGGGCCTGGAAGCTTCTACTGAGGAGGATTTAGTAGCTGGAGCTGATAGAAAAAGAAAATAAATGAATGAAAGAAAATAATCACCGTCTTCCAGGATGTAGCATGACAAATATCAGCATAATCCTCATTTCATAATAATTCAAACCAGATGAAGAGAGCTTCATGGCCCAAGCCCACCGCAATTGCTCTGATTTCTAATCGATCGCTGTGGAAATGGCTTTAACAGGAGGCAGAATAGACTGCGAAAAGGTATCCAGCCTCCAGGCACACAGCCGCTAGGGGAGGCGGTATGTGTGTGACAAGCACAGACTCTGAGTTAGGCAGAATTGGAGCCTCACCCGTGTTTTTTCATGTATCAGTTATGATTTTGGTCAAATTACATTTATTTCCTGAATGTCCATTTTCTCATCTGTAAAGTGGGGGATTAATTTTTCCTGCTTCACAGGCTTAAATGCCAGTTAAGGTTTTCATGCTGAGAGGCACATCAGAGGCTCTCCCTGAGCGTGAGCTCTCTGCAGTCCCATCAGGTGGTGACCACAGAGCAATGGTGCGGCTGCTGAGGTCTCTCCACAATGTGACCATTACACGTGTTCCCTTTTGGATAATGTGTCCACTTCTAGACATGTGTCCTCCACAAACTCATTTACAGAGGCACCGTGACATTTTCTGAGAATGCAGCCCCATTTGTAACAGTGACACAAAGGGAACAGCCTGAATGTTCATCAACAGGCTGATGTTAAACTACAGGATGTCCACTCAGTGGATACTCTGCAAGGACAAAATGCATGCACAGAGGGAGGAGTATGCTAAGGAAGGGAGATCAAATCCTAGAAGAAATTGTATAAGAGTATTTATAGCACGCCTGCATT
Source organism: Smutsia gigantea (assembly GCA_032199065.1). Classification (NCBI taxonomy): domain Eukaryota; kingdom Metazoa; phylum Chordata; class Mammalia; order Pholidota; family Manidae; genus Smutsia; species Smutsia gigantea. Next base: position 229,592 of record JAVSCE010018818.1, read on the forward strand.
TTGCTAAGAGAATGGAAGAAGCATGGAAGAAAAGGGTGAGAGGAATGTGTACCAAAGGTTGATGGCACCTTTTCTGGGAAAGTGGTGTCACAAGCCATGTGCTCATATAATCACTCCGCCAGCGGGGCCATTTCCAGAGTAAAGGAGGCAGGACACTTGATTAAACCTGCCTAGCAAGTACCGGCCGGAAGCCATGCAAGGCATCTCGGGCACAGCACAGGGACTTTCCTTCTTGTCAAGGAGCACCCGGGGCTCCCCGTTGCTAGTGACAAAATCTAGGTCAGACCGACTTGGCTTGGATTCCCTTCCCTGAAGACCACCATTTGCTGGACCGTGATTCAGCCAGGCCTGGGCAGGGGAGTGGGACCTTTTCTATCGGACCTCGGCGTCAAGCCAGCCCTCGGGCTTGGAGTCTGCCTGAGAGCTTCTGGGAGGACGGGGCACGGGTGCCAGGGGGGCTGAGCCAGTAGGCCCCATGGCGTCCACCGCATGTCGGCACAGCATGGAAGTTCGCAGCCCCGAGTGTTACGGAGAAATTCAGTGGGCAGATGCAAGTACCCAAGAAAAGGGCACCTTCTGAGAAATCCCTGGGTGTCGGGGTGGGGCCACAAGAACTCGGAAAAGCAAGAGTGCCTGTGAGGAGAGGCGGAGGAGGGGGACGCCAGGTACTGGATCTTCAAAGAGTGTGTTTTCTTTTGCACTGGGGCAGGGGTCTGTGCTTTGAAGAGCCAGCAAGGGGGATGTGAGAGTGTGGCCGCATGGGAAGTTTGCTTTCCCTTGATTGGAAGCAGCTGCTTTGCCTCTGCAGAGACGCGGAAAGCTGGGAGCCTTAATGGTGTTAGAGGTCACTCTGGGTGATTTCCTGTCACCCAGGCCCCACTGAATTGGAACCATTTCTCAGCCCACTCAGACATCCAAGGCTTACATGGGTTCTGAGGGGGTCTCTCCACATCCCTCTAAATCAATCTTGTCCCGGGTTTCCCCTGCGGGGCTCAAACGATTCAATCCCTGTGTGTGCCCCAGGCACTCAGGCCTTGCGGGCTCATTCTCTGTCTTCCCCTTGGAGCAACGTGGGCCGCTCCTGCTTCCAAGCAGAGAAACTATCCTTTCAAGAGCTCGTCCCATGATCCAGTTCTCAGGAGCCCTGAGAGGGCTCCCACGGTGTATACAGGACCCTTAGCGCACGGCCTGACAAGCTGCTCGAGTGACAATCAGGTTAGGAGGCAACGATTTTGAACGCCTCTGGACGGTCCCCTCAACCATCAAGTTGGGGCAATTAATAGTGCCTTCCTTAAAGGGTTATACTTTTTAGCAAGTGTTAAATTTAAATACATGTTTGAATTTTTAAATGCTTTTAGACTGACAGAAAAGTTGCAAAGATAGTACTGAGTGTTCTGGGTACCTTCACCCAGCTTCCCCCTATTTATAACATCCTACGTTTCTACGGACAAAGAGCCAGCATTGGTGCATGACTCTTGGCTGGACCCCACAGCTCATTCGGATGTCATAACTTTTCTCCTAAAGCCCCTTTTGGGCCCAGGACCCACCCAGGACCCTACACTGCCCTTAGTCGTTGTGTCCCCTGAGGCGCCTCTGGGCTGTGACAGTCTCTCTGACTTGTCCTTGGATTTAATGGCCCTGGCAGTTTGTTGGAGGCCTGAGCAGGTGTCCTGTGGAATGTGCCTCTGTGCGGGTTTGTCGGGCACTGTCCTCATGGTTAGGCTGGGGTCATGGGTTTTGAGGAGGAAGACCCCCCATGGTGAAGTGGCCTGCTCACCTCATCATGTCCATCACCCCGTCATTTACCTTGATCCCAGGGGGTCATTTTGAGGATTCAATGATACCATGTTTACAACATGAATAGGCAAGTTCCTGGACCACAGCATGTCCGTGATGATCAGACAAATGGACACATGGGGCCAACTTTGTCAGGCTGTGTGTCCATTTCAGACAAAGATGAATCAGCCCTTATTCCTGCCATCCAGGACCCTGAAGTCCAGGGTGTAGACAGCTGTCCCACCTCCATCCACACTGCTTCCAAGTTAGGATGTAGCTGCTGGCACCTGGGGTATGTGGGAAACCAGAATATGAATCAACCCAGCAATTTCTGGCCAGGGATGAACAGATCAGTAGACAAAGGGACACGCACTGTCCCTACTCAGTATGCAGTGGGGACAGCAGCCCGAGAAGCGAGGAGATTCTCCCTAAGAGGCTCTCAGGAGAGCTGTGAGCCCAAAGGAGCCCAAGTGGTGCTCTCTCAGTAACTTCCCTGTAACTCAGAAGAATCCCTCCAAAGTGGCCTGTTGTTTCCTTGCATGTAAAATGGGGACAGCAAAAGGTGACAGGCCTTTCTCACCAGTCTCTTTGATTTGGTTTGATCTGTCTTGGATACAAAGACAAAAAGGTCCCCATACTCAAGAAGCTCTATTAGAATATTCTGAGACTCAAAGGACACAGAACATGTAAAAAGTGCTTTGAAAAAGGAAGTGCCATACAAATGTTAGATTTTTGAATAAAAGGCTGGAAGGGCCTCACCCATCTTTCCAGTGGCTTTTCCTTCTGGTCTGGTGACACTGCTAACATCTTTGAAGATGGAAGGCATTGCTGCAGAAGTTTTGCTGGCCACACAAAATGAGGAAAAACTCCATTATTTTACAAGAAATAGGCAATTTTTAAAGGAGAATGCACTGCAACTGAACATGAGTGCCACAATAATGGTATTTTCCAAACCTCCTTAGAATTATCGTGGGGAACACTTTCCTTCACGTGCACACAGATAATAGCAGTTTGTTTCCACAGATCTCATATGTTTGATGTACCCTGTTACTTTTTTCTATGCTTATTTTGATCAAATGTAGCCTGCATACTCTGTGACAAAGGAAGGGAAAAGGGGGTTTTCAACCAAGACACAACACGGTGAGTGTGGCTTCTGAAATGCAAATCAATCAATTAATAGTTCAGCAGTTTCATTTCAATTTAGCTAACTTTATGGTTTTAAGAGGAGTGTCTAAAACATCCCCAGCACTGGGTTCTGGGTTTCTTCAGCTGCAGTGAATGTCCAGTTGAAGCCACATAAGTTTTTTATTTTTTGGTTGGGGAAGCAGCAGTGATACGTTTGTGATACGCCTTTTGCTCTTTGCCAGTTATCAGAACATTTTAATCATATTGTCCTAATCATCCTAAGAGCTCAAAGCCCATTTAAGATCGTGGATGAAAAAATGGATATGAGGGAAAACCAGTTATTTTGTATTTTTGAGGGCAAGGGTAAGGAGCTGGATTGGCATATGCCTGGCCCAGTCTCTTAGGATGTATAAATGCTCCCAAGCTTACCAGAGGCCCTCTCAGTATATCACACAGTGTGTGTGCTTAAGCTCCAGGAGTTTTTGATATATGCTGTGTGTAAATCGCATTTATTTTCACCACTATTTTCCAGGGAAAAGTTCAAACTCTAGAGGAATATCAACCAGTCCTAGAGGAAGGTGAACGACAACACAAAACCCAATGTCCCTGGGTGCTTTTTCCTCCCATCCTCCTTGAACAAGAAACAGAAGTTCTGCCTGGGTCAGTCAGGTGACCGCAGAAAGGCAAAGCACGTACAGGAAATGCATACCTGGGGTTTTGTTTGCAGACGCGTCAGTCAGTCTGAGCAGAGTCTGTGCCAGGGCACCAGCTGCACTCAACTCCTGAAAGGCTCCAACCGTGGATGATCAGTCCTGGGGTTTTTTCTGACTGAGCTCTTTTGAGTTGGGTTTTTTTTCTTGGAATCGTAAGAGTCCTCTCTGATTTCTAAATACAGAGGCTGGTGTGCAAATGGGTGCTCCATAAGGCTTTGTGTCCTACTGACCTAGGGCTTTAAGCTGTACAGTCCACAGGGACCTAGGTTTCCCACTCTTGGCACGTTGAGATGGGGGCCAGGTGCTTCTTCGTAGGGACTGTCCTGTGAACTGCAGGATGTTAGCAGCATCCCTGGGGTCTACCCACTAGATGCCGGTAACCCACACTCCCCCCAACCCCTCCAGCTGTGACAACCAGAAATATCTCCAGAAAGTGCCAAGTGTCCCCTGGGGGCAAATCACTTCCGATCGAGAAGCACTGATGTAAACAAATCTGCAATCCCTCATTTTGAGGAATTTATCGAACACCTATAAAATACCACGTGGATCGGATGAGAACACCACAGAAGGGAATAAAATAAGGTGAAATGAACTGAAATGAGAGTCCAGACCTTGTTTCTCGTGTTACTTATGGGTTAGAAGAGGTTTGCCGTCTTCCAATGCAGAGGCTCCGGGGAGGCAAATTGGTTTCGCTCATCCAAGGCCCCCAGTCACCGTGCACCCGTTGGGCTGTTTTGGGAGCCATTTAATTTCTTGCTGAACACTTCCTGTCTTGCTCAAATCTGTACCCTGTCTCTGTCTTTCTCTCTCAATAATGAAGGGGTTTCAAGTAGGTAGAGGTTTGCTTATCACCTTAATTGCACTTATTTACTTAGACGTCGAATTCCTCATTTACTTAGACGTCGAATTCCTCTCGAGATGACAAATGTGCTTTCTGCCAAAGTCATGTAGCTGACTGTTTATCACGGATCCTGTAATTAATTGGATTCTGTCACTAGAATGTACACTTTCCTCTGCCTTTGGTTTGCAGGTGTGAAAACATCTCGGAAACGGCCTTGCAAGGTGAAGCTCCCACTCGTGTTAGCCTGAGGACACGCGACCTCGTGGGCCAGCCCTTCAACACCTCCATTTTTTAATCAGCTGTTGGCGCTTCTCAGATTTCCCCAACTGCATGGTCGTCTCCTCTGTTGACCCTGGACAGCTTGGAACATTCGTTGCATCACCGAATGGGTCTCAGCATATTTCGGAATTATTACTTCTCAAAGCTTATTTAGACAACCTCTGGCCTCCCATTTGTCTCATGGAAGTATTTTCTCATGAGGCCCAGGCCTTGCTTCCTCGGGTGTCCAAGGCTACTTCCAAGCATGAAATCTTATCCATAACTCTATTGTGAGGCAGAACAAAAGCACGATGTCTACATAACCTCAAAGGAGGTAAAAAACAGCACGCCTCACCCGACCTTTCTCCACAATGCTTTTTTGGTTCCTGGAAAAATTGTCAGAGTTCCTGACTCTGTTGTGGAAATGTACCCAAGGCAAAAAACCAGCTTGAAAAACTGTGTAGCTGGCTGTGTTCTTGCTCAGTTTAGACTCTAATTTCATTACCCCCTGCTTTGCCCAGAATTTTTTGTAATCCCCAGAGACAAGTTCCCAGTGATTTTCCCACCTCTTTCCCATCCCAAACACACACACGGCAGGGAAGGAGGAGGGCAGGGGTCAAGAATATGTCGGGAAACCAGAGAAGACGATCACACATTGTTCAGTGACACAGACAGAGGCAGCATTTAAATTAATTAGCCAATGTGGGAAAACACAAAAACACAGCAATTGCCCAGTATGCTAGGTTTTTAAACTGATTTGAGGTCCTACCTGGATGAACCAGTGTAAATATGCATCTAAACACTGATTTTTCAAGAAAATCTAAGACACTGATACAGAATATTGAAAGCAATCAAAAACCCGGGGCGATTTACCCTTTAATTTGTCTGAACATGAGAAGAATCCTTGAATTTAAAATATTTTCCAAAATGTCATTAAATAAAACATATCTCTTCTAAACAAAGTGCAAGCTGGAGCAGAAGCCTTCATGGATATACCTGTTGCTATCTAACATAAAGTTCCCCTCATGAGAGAGAAATTGGTCCAAGGGAGCTTGGTTCTGTCCAAAGGCCAGACAAATTTAAAAAGGATCATTCGGGTGACCCCAAAACAAAGGAGGGGAAACCTACCAGGGGCATTTCAGTCACACCTGGGCAGAGATGCCCTTTCTCCTCCTGAAGGCTGGCACAGGACAGGGTAGTTCCCTGCCCCTACAGAGAGACCAGTGCCCCAGGAAATCAGCCCCCATGCATCTGTTGAAACATGACCCAGGTTTTCAATGTTCTGCCCAGAGAAAGAAGGAATTTATTCTGTAGCAAAATTGTGTAGTTTGATCGTCCGGGCTGTTTATCATCGGTCGAGAGTGCCAGCCAGCCAGTCCTGATTCAACACATGAAAGCCACCTTGGGGCTGGTGCCTTTCCATCTCATTACCACATGACCTTTCTTTTCTCCCAGTTTTTAAAATAGGTGATTCAGAGCATTTCTTTCACCTGAAACTTTTGTTGTCTTTAGCAGTCCCACATCTGCTCTCCCTAAAACTGCCTTTGGAAACACTGAAGCTGACCTGACACGTTGCTCACACAGCTCGGATGGATCACAGTCCAAGTGCGTTGCTCGGTGCCGGTGACTCGCTGCTATGTTATGGTAGCATAAGGACGGGGATCACGTTTCAGGGGCCCTCGCTGGGGTCACATGCTTGGCTTCACCTCCCCTTTCAAGAGTTGGTGGGAGAAAGATTCTGAGCCAGTCACTGCAGACCTGCTAAGCTTTGCAGGGAGCTGAGGAAGGAAGACATGATTTGCTTTAATTACTTTTTCAAAGACTCACAGGATTTCCCTCTATGCTCTTCTGGCCTTGGACTAAAGGGTTCTGGAAAACCAACTCACTTGGCCACTGTTGCCATCGGTAATATTTTATGGGGGGTGGGGTTAAATCTTTTTTACAGAAGTTATTTTTTAAACTGTGGTAAAATGTATTTAACTAAATTTACCCATTATAACCATTCTAAGTGTATAGCTCATTGGCGTGAAGCACATTCACATTGCTGTGAATCACTACCATCACCCCCACCCATCTCTGAAACATTTTTCATCTTGCAAAACTGGAACTCTGTCCCCATTAAACGCTAACTCCCTGTTCCTCTTGCCTCCCCTGCAATATCCTAGCCCTGGCACACACCATTCTGCTTTCAGTCCATAGGAATCTGACTGTGTAAGCATCCCATATGGACAGAACCATACAGTATTGTCCTTTAGTGGCTGGCTTATTGCACTCGGCATAATGTCTTCAAGGTTCATCCATGTTATTGGTATATGTCAGGATTTCCCTCCTTTTTAAGGCCCAATGATCGTTCATGGTACGTATACTCCACATGTTGTTTGTCCATTCAACCATCAAAGGACATTTGGTGGCCTCCACTTCTTGACTGTTGTGAATAGTGCTGCTATGAACATGGGTGTGCAAGTATCTGTTTGTGTCCTTGCTTCCAATTCTTGTTTTCTGTTTCTTTTTTTTTTTAAGTAGCCATCTTAATGGGTGAGAATTGATAGCTTGTGGCCTTGAGTTGTGTATTTCCTTAGTGATTAGTGATGTTGAGCATCTTCTCATGTGTTTATTGATCATTTGCATACTTTTTTTGGAGAAAGTCTGTTCAAGTCCTTTGCCATTTTTTAATCTGTTTGGTTTTATTGTTGTTGAGTTTAGGATTCTTTACTTATTTTGGATATTAGTCCCTGATCAGATATGTGATTTGCAAATGTTTTTTTCTATTCTCTGTGTTGACTTTTAACTGTTTATAATATTCTCTGGTGCATTAACCCAAACATATACAGTCAATTAGTATTTGATAAAGGAGCCTTGGATATACAATGGGGCGATGACAGCCTCTTCAGCAGCTGGTGTTGGCAAAACTGGACAGCTACATGTAAGAGAATGAAACTGGATTATGGTCTAACCCGATACACAAAAGTAAACTCAAGGTGGATCAAAGACCTGAATGTAAGTCATGAAACCATAAAACTCTTATAAAAAAAACATAGGCAAAAATCTCCTGAATATAAGCATGAGCAACTTCTTCCTGAACATATCTCCCTGGCAAGGGAAACAAAAGCAAAAATGAACAAGTGGGACTATATCAAGCTGAAAAGCTTCTGTACAGCAAAGGACACCATCAGTAGAACAAAAAGACATCCTACAGTATGGGAGAATATATTCATAAATGACATATCTGATAAGGGGTTGACATCCAAAATATATAAAGAACTCATGCATCTCAACAAACATAAAGTAAATAATCCAATTAAGAAATGGGCAGAGGACATGAATAGACACTTCTCCAAAGAAGAAATTCAGATGGCCAACAGGCACATGAAAAGATGCTCCACATCGCTAATCATCAGAGAAATGCAGATTAAAACCACAATGAGATATCACCTCACACCAGTGAGGATGGCCAACATCCAAAACACAAACAACAACAAATGTTGGCGAGGATGTAGAGAAAAGGGAACCCTCCTACACTGCTGGTGGGAATGCAAATTAGTTCAACCATTGTGGAAAGCAGTTTGGAGGTTCCTCAAAAAACTCAAAATAGAAATGCCATTTGACCCAGGAATTCCACTCCTAGGAATTTACCCTAAGAATGCAGCAGCGCAGTTTGAAAAAGACATGTGCACTATGTTTATCGCAGCACTATTTACAATAGCCAAGAAATGTAAGCAACCTAAGTGTCCATCAGTAGATGAATGGATAAAGAAGATGTAGTACATATACACAATGGAATATTATTCAGCCATAGAAGAAAACAAATCCTACCATTTGCAACAACATGAATGGAGCTTGAGAGTATTATGCTCAGTGAAATAAGCCAAGCCGAAAAAGACAAGTATCAAATGATTTCACTCACATGTGGAGTATAAGAACAAAGAAAAAAAACTGAAGGAACAAAACAGCAGCAGACTCACAGAACCCAAGAACAGACTAATAGTTACCAAAGAGAAAGGGACGGGGGAGGATGGGTGGGAAGGGAGGGACAAGGGGGAAAAAGGGGCATTATGATTAGCAGATGTAATGTTGGGGGGGCACGGGGAGGGCTGTACAACTCAGAGAAGACAAATAGTGACTCTATAGCATCTCACTACACTGATGGACAGTTACTGTAATGGGGTTGGTGGGGGGGACCTGATGAAGGGGGTTGTTTAATCACCATAATATTGCACATGTAATTGTAGATTAATGATACTTATATAAATTATTTTAAAAATATTCTCTGGTGCCCAAAGATTTTTAATTTTGATGAAATACATTGTTGGTTTTTTCTGTTGTTGCCTGTGCCTTTGGTGTCGTGTCTAAGAAATCATTGCCAAATCTAGGGTCATGAAGTTTTTTCCTGATGATTTTCTTCTAAGAGTTTTACAGTTTTAGCTCATACATTTAGGTAAGAGCTCTTTGAACCATTTTGAGTTATTGTTTGAATAAGTGTAAGGTTAGGGTCCAACTTTATTCTTTTGCATGTGAATATCCAGTTTTCCCAGTACCATTTGCTGAAAAAAACTGTCTTTTCCCTGTTAAGTGGTCTTGGCTCCCTTGTTGAGACCATTCAAATGAATATATGAAGGCTATCCCCTGGGTTTGCCATTTGTAATATTTACTGTATTTATACTTACTGAATTTGCCAAGTTCTCATAGCATCTGTGTGATCTGGGTTCCTTCTAGCTGTTCCAGTAGAGTATAAACTTTTTGATAATGGTACCCAGATTTTCTCACTACTTTGTGTCTTGGTGTTGCCAGATGGTGTCCTTTGTTATTTATTGGGATAATCTGATAAGTATCGTCAGGTGTGGCATGGACCTAAGTGATTCAGTGGGTGGGTCTACATTGATCCCTATTTGACACCTGCTCTGCTTGGGCATGTTGGGCCAGACTATGCTGTGTTCTAGTGATTTTGTATGGCTCGCCTCCTCCTGCCTGCCCTGATCGTTGCTCACTTCTCAAGAAGTATTGTGCAAATAGATAAGCTAGTGCAAAAATAGCTGTTGGGAATCTGGGAGTGACTACTGGTTTGTGGATCGCCCTCCCTCCCTTACCCAGTGAGGGACAGTGGCCCATGGGCATGAATCCCAGTTAGACTCTATTTTCAGATCCCTTTTCTGGATCTTCTTCCTCTTTTTAGCTCTAAACTTTGGATCACCCCAGGTCTCAGTCTCCAGATGTCTTCTTGATCCACATATATTTCCAAGGTAAGCTTATCCTGAAAACTACAAATGCAATCCATCTCCTGACAACTCCCAAGTGCAAATCTCCAGACCCAACCTCTCCCTTGTAAGAAGGTCATTAAGACCCTGAGCCTCTCTGAACCTCAGTTTCCTTATCTGTAAAACAGGGATAAAATGAGCTTCCTTGCTGCTGTGTGTTATAGACATTGCATGTCAATGTCTGGAATCCAGCAGGGGCCCAGGAAGTGGTAAGCATTATTTTCAGTTTATCTTATAAAGGTTCAGTTTATAATCTAGGGAGCCCCTGAGATTACTTATATTATGAGACATTCCTTAATAAAAAACATTTGGGAAAAAAATGAGAGCAAGAATTAAAATGTGGTAGATCCTGGCATCTTCTGGGTGTTCTTGAAATCTGAATGCAGGGCATACAGCTCAAAGCTACCCTGGTCTCCTTAAAATGTGCAGTGTGTGCCTTGTTTGTACTTTTTCTCATTAATTTGTATTCCAAAGGATTTTCATTTGTCACTTCCTTTTGTCTTCAACCAGTTCAAAGTAGTGATGTTAAGAGATTCCAAGACTATTTCAAGCAGCAGATGGCTGTGGTGTGGAGAGGTGGCTGGCTTGGTGAAGATGAATGGGTCATGTGGCCACGACCTGGGATCCATGTGCTAGGCTGACAAAGGCAGATGGATGGTCCCACGAGAAAAGTGTCTGCAGGAGGGGGTGTGAGAAGGGGTTGGTCAGGAGCCCCAGTGCTGGAGGGGGACCCCCTCAGGACTCGGGGCTGTGGGGTCAGCCTCCAAGAAGAACTACCCTTTTTCATCCCAGTACTCTTCAATAGGAAATGTGTTTTGAGTTTGAAGTAAGGATGAGGGTTGGAAGGAAAGAGAGAAACCAGTGGGCACTAAGGAAAAGGCTTTGGGATACAACCCTGGGGTACAAGGACCAACCCCATTCTATTGCCAGCTACTGAAAGGGTGTTTGTGAAGAGTTCCCTTTACTCAGACAGAATTTCTGGCATTCCACATCCATTCCCGCTTGCCAGTTCAGGCCAAACGCCTGGGAGGCATTTGGGGACCTTTCTGTCACTCTGCTCCTGCCTCCCAAGTTCTGTATCACAAAATCCAGTTGGCTTGGCCCTCAAAACATTTTCTGAATCTGGTTTGATCACAATTATTTATTCCTGCCACAGTGATCCCAATTACGCCACCAGCATCTCCTGTTTAGTCTATACAGGCATCTCAACTGGGCTCCCTGCTTCTGGTCCTGAGCCTTAAGTCCATTCTCTATGCTGCTACAGGGCCGAGGGGCGGGGCCAAGGTCCACAGAGGGTGGAGCCTGGGCCCAGGGGGTGGAGCCGAGAACCACAGAGGATTATTCTTTGGCCTTGAAACCTACTGGAATTTGCCCGGCTGGATTTCTCACTTGCTTGGGGCCAGGTACTCCTTTATTTCCTACAATTTCTCCCTTTTGAAATGACATTGTCTATCCCATGCCTGCCCCACCACTGTATTCTGGAAGCAGATAACTGGTTTCCTGGTGCACAAATCCACAAATGGGAAGTAATTTTGTCCCAGGATAGATTATACCCAAGGTCTCTATGGTATCTGGTTTAGACCATTCAGAAGATGAGATTGGGAACTTTTGAGCTGATAATAATTAGATGAGATTTTGGACACAGAATTGTTGCTGTAATGGCTTGAGACTTTCTGGAATTTAGGCTGGGGTGCCCTTTGCACACAGGATAGGCATTAATTTGGGGGAGCCAGACTGTAGTGGGATGAATGGTGACCCTCAAAAAATATGCCTCCATGGAACCTGTGAATGTTACCTTATTTGGAAAAAGGATCTTTACAGATATAATTAAATTAGGATATGAGACCATTCTGGATTAGGGTGGGCCTTAAATCCAATGATAAGTGTCCTATTAGCAAAGAGCAGGGGAGAGGACGAGGAGGAGGAGGCCATGTGATGGGGTAGAGGTTGGAGTGAGGCGTCTTCCATCGGAGGGAACATGCCGGGAGCATGAGAATGTGGCAAAAAGCCTGGGTTTGGCATCAGACAGACCTAAATTCTGGCCCCAATGCCTCCATGTTTTTTAACGTTTATGACCTGCAGCCAGTTACTTAATCTCTGTGTGCCTCAATTTCCCAGGTGGTGAAAAAAGATCATAAAGACACCTACTCCATGGTTGACATGAAAATGGAATGAGATGAGATATGGAAAAATGTTAGCATGGTACCTGGCACATAGCAGAGGCTCAATAAATGATAGTTTTTAATTGCAATGATTCATATACAGTTTGTAGAAGCCCACCTCCTGGGGTCCATTCCTGGCCCTGTGAAGGGTAAACGACATCACTCCCCCCATGTTTGCATTGTACTTAGTATCACTGGGGGAAGCTGCTCCAAAGATGCATTTTGGGTCAAAGGGGAATTCTTGGTTTTGAGAAGGACCGTCTTCTGGAATGGTCTCCAGACTGTCCCCTGCAGTGCCCCTAGGTCTCCTTGAAGCAGACATGATACCATGTTCTCATCTTTATAAGTAATTTCTGCACTTTGCAAAACGAGTGCCTCTGGGGTTGCTTTGGAGCCCATGTCCGGCAGCGCCTCACTGTCACCATGCAGTTAGTGACATGCTCTTGTGGCTGAGTCAAGGCCCTCTGGGTGATGGGACTGGAGGGGCGGTAGCGGCCCATCACCAGGGCAACGTCTAGGCAACACCCAGGCAGCCCTTTGGAATGAATACAGGGCAGGCCTCTCTGGCCACACCCTCACCAATGATCAGCCAGTGCCCTGTGTGGCCACCTGGCCTTCGCCCAGAGGAGCACTGGCTGGAAATCCCCAGAAGCAACCTAGACACCTGCCTCCTCGGGCTGCTCGGAGCTTCTCTCCACTGGCTGCCAGATCCGTTCATTTGCACAAGCAGGAATGTTCCCACTGAACTGTTCTTTCCTCGCTAGCACCAGGGGCCTTCTCAGGGGCCTTCTCGGAGTTCCCAGAATTGGACTGCCCTGTCCTGACACTCTGGGCTTATCATTGCAGCCACTGTCACAGCTGTCATCATTGTTAGGGCAAGGCTGCCTCCCCTGCTAAAGGATGAGCTCCGGGACAGAATAGACAATTCTTTGCACTCTGTGTCTGAGACCAAGAAAGCACCACAGTGTGTGTTGGATAAGCAAACCTTGAGTGAGGGCTTAGAGGGGGCCGTGTGCTTCCACTGTGCTCGTTGTCATCATCACAGCCATTGCGGCAAAAATACACACAGCTCATAGTTGTTAAATTTGATGTGCCTATCATTGCACATAAGTCATCTCACTCACAATCCTCCCAAGGACACTGTGAGCCAGCGTGTGGTGTGGCATCTGGACCTGAGCAGTAGTGCGGATGTCCCTGTGCACAGCCACGCTTCAGGCTTGCTCAAGTGAGGTGTGCAAGGTGGTGGAAGGACAGGCCATTGACATGAATTGCACAATGGTAAGGCCACTCCCTAGGTCTGTTTCAATCCTGGTTGTCTCCAGGACGGCCTCTCTCTGAAGATAACATATCTTGCACACCTCCCTAACACTTGCTTACCTCCGGTTTTGAATAAAAAGAGGCCGGCCAGGAGCTGGGAGTCTTTGGCACACAATCATATCTGATTAGACATTCAATGATGGTGTTCTGTGCTTTCATTATATTTAATTTTATAGATACTTTCTCTTTATGGCATGTGAGGCTGGTTTCCATTTGTATGACTGATGTCTCTTTCTGGAGCAAAAAGTTTGGGGAAAATAAGTTATAGGGTGAAAGGAAGATATTAAGGGAATTATGGTAGGGGAGTAAGCATCCAACTCTGGCAAGAATTGTGGCCGCAGAATGTGTGGGACGGCTCTGCTGCATGGGCCTCTTTCCGTGCCCATCACCCACAGAGACTGCAGGATACAGCTGGGACCCTGGTTGCACCCGTCTTACATTGGGCTCTAACAACTGCCTGCCTCTGTCTTTATGTCCCCAACAAATCACAGGCTTTCAAAGTGCAAAGACTGTGTCACACTTCCGCGTGCCCCGGGCACCAAGCACAATGCTCCCATTCGCTGGTGATTGATGGATTCATCTCTCGTGGGCTTACTACTATCACATGACAGTACCTGACTGACTTTAGCATTTGGCACAAATTAATAATTTATTCGTGGTATTGAGAAAAGATGGATGCAACTCAGAATTTTCTTATTACAAGCATCTCTAGGCATATCACTCCTTCTGGGGCTGTGGTGGCTACAGCAGGGAGTGGGGACAGCTGGTCTACCATGGGGAACTTTGACCTGCTGAGAAGGTTGGAGAACATGGGAAGGGATGCAATTGGTAGTGACCTTTCTAGAAAACTTGATGTGTAACCTGCTCTGGTAGAATATGTACCTCTTTCTATCTTAGTTTCTTCTGTGAAACAATGACCCCAACAATGCCGGTGCTGACCACAGCTAGCATGTCATCTCCATTAGAGAATACTGATGTTGCAAATGAAAGACAGACTCCAATTGCCTTAGAACATAAAGACTTTGCTGTCCAGAAGCAGATCTGCTTCAGGTGAGGCTTGATTCAAAAGCCTCAGGTGATGGATGTCACTGCAGACCTGATGCTCAGTTTCTCCCTTTTGTCTTCCATGGCATTGCCTTCAACGTGAGGCTCCACAGGGGGAGATGGCTTCTCTTTCCAGAAGCCAAGACAGTGTTGTGTGGCCTATCATTGGCCCTGACTGGGTCATGGGTCTGTCCCTGGACAAATCACCTCTCCATAAGGTGGGCTATGCTCATTGGGTTTTAGAGTCAAACAGACCTGAATAAAATCCTCATACCACCCTGCCCCCAGGCTGTGTGACCTTTGATAAGTCGCTTTCCTTCTCTGAGTCTCAGTTTCCTCACTTGTGAAATGGTCATAGCAGTACCCACTGGAAAGGCTGGTGTGAGGATTAAATGAGAAAATGAGGGAAGGCATGAGTATATTTTCAGAGCATCTACTAAGTGTCAGGCCCTGGTGTGATTATTGGAGCCACAGTGGTGAACAGGGGGACGTGTGATCAATGCCTTCTCCCCCTATCACAGTTGCAGGGTGGGGTGCAACAGACACTCATGGAATCATCACAGAAATAGGCATTTTGTCACAACTCTAAAGAGCACTGTAGGGGAGAAGTCCTGGGTCTTCCCAGGGGCATCAGGAATGGAGACCCAGCCTAGCCTGAGGTGCAGGGAGTGAACGGATGAGATGATACTGTGGAGAGTAGCGAACAGACTGGTCTTCTTGCTCTTCCTAGTACATGCCACACTCATTCCTGCCATGTAGTCCCTCTGTCTGGAATACTCACCGTCTTTGAATAGCTCCACTTTCTCTTCCAGCTCTCTCAGCCTCTGCTCACACGGCACGTGCTCAGAGCAGCTCCCCTATCCACTCCACTCCAGATGGACCTCTCTCCACCCTCTTTGTCACTCTCTACCTCTCCATTCATGCATTTTTCTTCACTGCACTTATCTCAACTCCAAATCATATTAGTGAATCATTTGTAATTTTGCTGTTTACTGTCTTCCTTGCCAATGCCAAGGAGGATCACGGAGGCATCCATCCTGTTCACCGTCTTGATGTCAGCATTTGAGATAGTGTCTGGTTCCGAC
Organism: Smutsia gigantea; assembly: GCA_032199065.1. NCBI lineage: Eukaryota > Metazoa > Chordata > Mammalia > Pholidota > Manidae > Smutsia > Smutsia gigantea. The sequence continues at coordinate 245,165 of JAVSCE010018818.1, forward strand.
GGGTGCTTACAAATAGTTGTTGAATGAATGAAGGAATGTTTAGAGCCCTTTTGAATGTATTTTTACTGTGACCCCAGTTGACATCTCTGGAAACTAAGAGTTTAATCCTCAGGTTAAAAAAGAAAACCACATTATTTCCATTTCCTCCTCCAATCCATCGCCACATCCAGCAGGAGAGTTTGCTGGGTCTCAGAGCTCCATGTCTCTGAGAAGGTATCAGGTCAACTCCTGCCTGTCTGGGTTTCTGAATCTGAGTTATGACTTCCAGGCTCCAGTGCTTTGCTTTTTTGTCTAACTGGTGTCCTGCTGAGGCGGCTTCTATTGTCTTTTAGAAGAAAATCATTTTTTACGTGAGAAAATGTGGAGCTTATTAAAAACCCCATTGTGAAATTTCTTTCAGAAGAAAATGTGTCTGGGCCATAACTTGAGTTCTGTGGAGACCCTTCTTTACCTTTTGAAAGCCCTGGAATCAGGCAGCCCCTCAGACCCTGTCCCACGCCTGCCATTCCTCACTCCCTTGGGCTCTGCTCCTGAAGGAGTAACCTCTCCATCCCTCCATGTCCTCATGTCCCTTCCAAGGACAGTTCCCGGTGTGTGAGGGGGACCCAGAACGGGAGAAAAAGTGGACAACGCACCAGAGAATGCAGGCAAAAGCAATCAATCTTTTTCTCTGACCCTGGGAATGAAGGTTTAAATATTTCCAAGTAAGAAAATGAAGCTAGCTCTCCTAGGGGACCCCCCCGCACCAAACCTCAGTGAGAGTGAATCACCTGTACTCCATAAATGCTTCTATTTTTAATTTCTGTTTCCGATGTTTGACAATATTGGCAACTTAGGTTTGGAGCCTAACTCCATGTTCAAGTCAGCCAGCATTTACAAACAGATTTCCCAGGATCACGATACCATTTTAGGCATGTTGTAGGATTTAAGTTCCTGCCTATGGCAGAGTGAAATGGGGCTAGTGCTTCACACCTCCCCTACCATGCCCTTGGCCACATAATCTTGCTGTGTGTTCCCAAGTCACAAGGGCTTGGCTGTGGGTGTTGTTTTGGCCAATGGGATGCTCACAGATGTGACATCAACAGAGGCTTGAAAAGGGCCTGCCCATTGGATTTTCTCTCTCTGGAGCCCCTTCCACTCCCATGGGAAGGACCTGCCCAGACTGCATTGCTAGAGGATGAGATGGAAATGAAGCAGAGCTGAGTTACCTTTGGTGTCCCAGCCAACGATAGCATGGATCCCCCAGCAGCCAGCTGATCTCGAGATACATGCATGAGCTCAGCGAGATCAGAGCTCTGTAGCCAACAGATGCTCTGTTGACCATCATTATGGTTTGCAGAGGTGGTCATTATGCACATTACTGTGGCAACAGATAAGGAATAGACCACCCACCAAGGATGTGCCATCTAGTGGGAGAGAAGAGTCAGCACAAGACTATAACTACACCTACTACCCCTGCTGAATGACATCTACTGAATTCTTATTGGTTTTGTGTCAGGCCCTGTATTCAATGCTTTACCTACATTCTCACTGAATCCATGCAGCAACCATACTAGGTAGTTCCTACCATCATCCCCATTTCAAAGATGGAGAAACCGAGACTCAGAGAAGGGAAGTGACTTGTCCCATGTTATATGGCTAAACAAGGGTTGGGGTAATCGGGATTTCAATTCAGGTCTGTTTGACTCCAAAGCCCATGAGTGTAACCAATATGCTTTGCTACCAGCCTAAATGTCTTATCAGCTAGAAGAGGGTCAGAAGATATTCCCTTTAAACAAGAAAATCAGGTAGAACTTTCTAGAAGAGGCAGCATTAGGGTTTTGAAGTAGTTTTGAGTGGGATTAATGCCATGAGGTAGAGGGAATGGAGGGGAGCTTTTGTGAATATTTTTATTCTGCAAACAGATCAAGACATTTGACAGCTGCTGGAATCAAGTTTCCCAAATCCAGTGATTGGTAGCAGTTGGTGGACACAGGGACTTACCACTCTATGAGCTTTAGAAGGAAAGTTTGTAAAAAATTTCTCTGATAAAAGTCAAGGCTACTTAAACCTAGGTAAAAATGGGCAGGTGTGTTTGTGGCATGTTGACTTAACTTGCTTAAAAATATCTCTGCTATTAACCTGCTAGGATGCCTGAAATTCTCACCTTTAGGTAAGGCATTGAAGGCACCAGTTAAAACACACACATGTTGTTGGAGATAAGTTGAGAGAGGGCGTGTGTCTGTGTAAGTGGTCTGGGTGGGGGCTTCTAGGAGGGCATGGGAAAGGTATGAGTTGGAGGCATTACTGAAGAAAAGCAAGACAGACATTTCCAGTCTGCTTCACTGAGGGCTGATGCTGTTGAAGTTGGAGTTTCTGTGCCCTTCCATCGGGACACGATCCCTCTATTTATGCTGCTTGTGTTAGACAACTGGAGGCTCCAGGCTGCATTGCAATGATGGTCGTACAAGACGTTGCTTCAGGCTTCGGATAGCTCTCCCTCCCTGCCCCACTGCTCAGTTCCTGCTGCCCTACGATATGGTTTTTGAATGAGCACTCGTGTCTTGCCAGCCAGAAGTGTGGAACCTCAGACTTTCTAGAAAAGTTGTAAAGATTTATTTTGGTTGCTCTTCTCATCCTTCACCGAGTCACCCCATACCCGTCATGCTGCTGCTTCCTGAGACAACCACCAGTTGATGCATCCCCCTGCCGGCCAGGACTCGCTGACCCCTCACCCCTGCAACAGGCATCTAGACAACCTATGCTTAGGTCACAAAAAGCTGAGCTAAAACATGTCAGGATGCTTTTGACTGCAAGGGGCAGAAGCCTAATTTGAACTGGCTTAAACAAAGAGGGGAAGGTGCTGGCTGACAGAGGTGAAGTCCAGGGTGCCATGTTGGATCCAGGGGCTGGAGACTTAATCTCAGCTCCTTACTTCTACTTTGTACTTCTGCTCTCTGTGTTGGCGCCAGGCTTAGACAGGTGTTTCCCCTCATGGTGATGGCCCCAAGAAGGCTGCCAGGGCCTCCAAGCGTCATCTGGGTCTCAGCCATCCCATAGAAAAACAGAAGAGCCTCAGAGCTGAAATCCACTGGCCCTGAAAGGGCTGGGCTTGGCTCACGGGCCTATCCCCCAGCCAATCACTGTATTCATTTCCTCTCCCTGCTGTAACAAATGACCACAAATGCAGTGGCTTAAAACAACACAAATGTATTATCTTATAATTCTGGAGGTCTGCCCATCCAAAGGCAATGTGATACTCTGACTGGTTACTCCAGAAACATAAGTCTGGCCCTAGAGCCCCACCCAAACCACACAGAGTGTGGGGAGAGGTGGTTCCCCCAAGGAAGAGAGAGAGAGATAGTTCATACCACACCTGGAGGGACGAGATGTCAAAGGGGCATAGCAAGTGGCCGCAACAGGAAGCACAGGAAGGGACTTCAGAGCTCTCTTAATTTTGTTAGACTCACTGTCACATCCTTTTTGGGGATCAACCGATTTCTTTCAGTGAGCATGTCATTGGCAAGATTGAAGGTGGGAATACATTTTGATGACTTTATTTGAGTGGGAACTTCATATATGGTTTATGTTACTTTTAAAGCAAGGAATTTAGAGCCTGGTCCCTCCTCCAGTGTCTTACCATGAGCCATGTGATGGTGACGAGGTGTACAGCTAAGACTTGGACAACATGGGAAAGCACTTAATTATTTGGTTTCTGAACAAATCCAGGGTTTCCGCTGATTAAGGTGAGTGGGAGGAAGAAACTCAGGATAATGGAAAACTATGTAATGTATTATGTTACTCTCACTTAAATCCCCTAAACTTAAGGGAAAACAATCTTCAAAAGAATCACAAAGCACATGAAGGGGCAACTTGAGGGGATGCTTATCCAGATAAATCACAATATTCTTAATGGCTGGGTTCTGAATTAAAATTTAACTGAGAGGTACAGTCTCAAAGATACAGCTGCACTTTGCTAGTTGGAAAAGTTGATGAAAAATAAACAACAACCCAGCCATTCACTTGGCTAAAGCCCAGAAGTATCCTGATATGTCACTTCTCTTAGGGGCACATTTGATTGCAGAGACAGCAAAGAACAATCAAGGAGGGTTGGTAAACTTTAGAGGGGGAGGAGGACCATTTATTAGCATCCTTCACAGAGGAAACGTGTGGTCCCCATTCCTCTGCATGACCTTCCATCAGAGCATATGGGAAAAAGGAGGCTAGACAGACGGAGAGGCAATGACTCAGTGATACAGAGAAGAAAATGGGTCTGATTATAAACCCAGAGTATGAGTTGGAGAGGCAGCTCTGTCTAATGGTTATGAACTCTGTCCCTGGAATTGGATAGAACAGAATTTGAATTCTGACTCTGCCACTTAATAGTTGTATGACCATGGACTGGTCACTTTAACCTTTTTGAGCCTCAGTTTTTCATCTATTAAATGGGGATAATGATAGCACAAATCTTGTTGAATTGTCACAAAGGAAAAACCAGGACCCCCAACCCAGTCTCTCCAGGTCCTGACTCCATTTTCCTCTATGCTGGGTCCACCCTCAGGCAGGCTCTTGCTTCATGGTGGCAAGATGGCTGCCAGTGACTTTAGGCACATTTCCTTTCTTCTCCACAATCCCAGTGATGAAAACTTTTTTCCTCCAGTGGTTTAGCAAAAGTCCTGGGACTGACACTGATTTGTCCAAACTGGCCCAGCCCTGAACTGATCATGGTGGCCGAGTGGATGGGATCTATTGGTTGGCCAGATCTCAGTCAGAAGCCCACCTTGGAGTCCCAGACCCACCTGACCACATGACAAAGAAGAACCAAAGTGCTGTGGCCAGAAAGCAGGAGTGGATGGGTGGGCAAAATAGCCATCCCCACAGTAGCCTGAAAGTGGGGATTACCAAATCACCCAGCACACATGAAGTGGACACAGCCCAGCAGAAACAGGAGGGTGCTGGCAGCACTGATTTCCCACCCACCCCTGATTCCCCTGCCCTCCTTCCCCCCACACCCAGCTCGGAGGACCGAACCCCAAGAGGTCCAAGCCCAAGTCTCAGATTTTCCAAGGCAGCACCTGAAAGGATGTTCAAGATCACTCATCACTTGGGAAATGCAAGCCAAAACTACAATGAGATACCATGTCACACTCATTTGGATGGCTACCATTAAAAAAACAAAAGAAAACAGAAAACAACAAGTGTTTGTAAGGATGTGGATAAATTGGAGCCCTCGGGCCCTGTTTGTGGGAATGTAAAATATACAGTGTCAAGTGGTTCAGCCATTGTGGAAAACAGTAGGCACATTCCTCAGAAAATTAAAAATAGAGTTACCATATGATCCAGCCATTCCACTTCTGGGTATATACCCCAAAGAATTGAAATCAGGGTCTCAAAGAGATACTTGCACACTCATGTTCACAGCCATGTTATTCACAATAGCTAAAACATGGAGACAATCCAAACGTCCACTGACAGATGAGTAGGTAAGCACAATGTGATGAATCCGTACAGTGGGCTACTATGCAGCATTAGAAGGGAAGGACAGTCTGACCCAATGTGGATGAACCCTGAGGACATCATGCTAAGTGAAATCAGCTAATCCAAAAACACAAACACTATATAATTCCATTTTATATGAGGTACTCAAAAGAGTCAGAATTGTAGAGACAGATTCAAAGTCGAGTGGGGAGTGCCTGGGCTGGGGAAGCAGAGAATGGGGGGTTAGTGTCTAGTGGGGACAGGGTTTCAGTCTTACAAGGTGAGAAGAGCTCTGGAGACGGACGGTGGTGATGGTTCCACAGTGTGATTGAACTTAATTCTACGCAATTGTACACTTAAAAGTGGCCATGGGGGTAAATTTTGTTTTACATATTTTATCACAATTAAAGAAAATGGGAAAAAATATCTGCCCAAGGCTCTAAGCCTGTGGTCTGCTCCCTCTTGGCACAAAATGGGAGAATGTTGGGGAGTTCAAGACACCCCCAGTCTCGTGTTCCCCAGGAGGCTCAGCAGACCTGGGGAAGGGCGGGAATGGCTGCTCCCACGTGAGTGGGGTGCTGGCTGGCAGCACCGGCGCCTCCTCCAATCATGGTGCTCAGGTTGCTGTGAGGACCAAGTAAAATCCTGCCTCCGACTGCCCAGCTGACCACATTCTCTTCTTTTATCCATTCTGTGTGGTATCTTCTGGTCTTAGCACCTTGTACGCTTGGTTCTTTATCCCTGGACTTGCTTCTTGCAACTAGATTAAAAGGCTGAGGGCAGGGCAGGGCCAGCACGGTGCTGGCCTTCATGGCCATGGGCGCCTAGTGGGCTCCCAGGATGTGCTGGGTTCAGTGCAGGCTGCGGAAGGCACGCGCCCAGTGGTGCTCTGGCCGCGCCAGGAATCCGCCTTTTACCCTGCTTCTCTGTTTAGCTATTGCTATGTTTTCTCTTTCTCCAGCCATCCTCTGATCAAAGCAAGAGATTTTTATTTTGTAGGTGATGGGTATTTTAATTCCAGGGAAAGAGGTAATAATGAAGTAAAAGAAATTCCAGCTCAACAAGAACAGAAGATAATCCTGGTTGTGGGATTTCTAATTTTCAAAGCACGGAACACAAACAATGAAGCAGACGCCCCTACAGCACGTTTGATCTGCCTGGTGACAACTGACCCTCCAGGATGGCGTCTTTCACCCTCCACTCCTTGACTTGGACTCAAGGACTGGGCAGGATGGAAGTGGGCTTGGGGAGGTGGAGGAGAAACTTACACATCAGCTTAATTCTGGGGGTTTGACTACTTTTTTAGTTGCTACAGCTTCGTAAAAATATTCCCCAAACTGACTGGCGTAGGACAACCATTTGTTGTGCTCCTGGGTTCCGTTGGTCGGATTCAGGCAGGGCAGCTGGTACTCAGTTGGAAGCCTCACGGCTGGGGGCTCTGACCCCGTCAAGGCTCACTCGTGTCTCTAGGTGGCGTTGGCTGTGGGCTGCCGGGTTCCATGGCCCTCCATGTTGCCTGCTCCACATGGTCTCTCTGAGTGGGCTAGCCTGGCTACCTCCCAGCCCGGTGGCTGGGTTCAGAGGACAAGTGTCCCCAAACAGAGCCAGGTGGAAGCTATCGGACCTTTTATAACTCTCATTGTTTTCTGCTGCTTTCTATCTATTCGGAAATGGGTCATTCAGACTCAAGGGTCTGTGGTATTCAACTCCACCTTTTATGGGAAGAATGTCAAAGGATTTGTGGACACGTTTTAAGTTGACCACAAGTTTCCTGAGACGTGAGAGGCGACTCCAGGGCCTCAGACTGTCCATCTTCCTTCATGTGGCCTGTGACTCCCTGTGGTGTCCTGGGAAGGCCAACTCTAATCCAGTCCAATCCATGCTGACTGATGGGGTGAGAGTGGCATGGAGGGACCTGCCCGTGCCTCCCGGAGCGCGCTTGTCTTCACAGTCCTTCCCTCTGTCAGGGAGGGCCTCTCAGGGCTTCCTGGTGTCCTCAGAGATCAGCAGTCCAAGGCCTAGTCTGTGGGAAGCATTTGTTCATCCCCTCATTCATTCATCCGCAAATCCTTCTGGCAGACATCAGGTGTCACTTTGGGTTCCAGGGCACCATTCTCAATGCAGACTGTGTTGGTAAAAACAAACGGAACCCACACTGGTTTCTGGTGATGCTCAGCGCAGGAGACAAGGCTCAGATGAGCTGCGAGAGCCTCCGCAGTTGGGCTTGGAAGCCCACGAGGGAAACCAAGGGGCTCCCTGGGTCTTCGGAGGGAGCCCGCCCAGCGCAGGGGCTGTGAGCACATCCGGGACATCCCGGGACCACTAACCTGCTCCCTGGTTGACTTTGCTCCGGCCACTGTCCACACCCACCGGCTCTGAGCTCCAAGGAGAGGCAGGGAGACAGCCAGTGCCCGTGAGTCACGAGTGTAAAGTACGCCCAGGACCTTGTCAGGCAGGTCTGTGCAAGGATAAGGTGTCATTTAGGTGAGCGTTGAGAAATGTTGCTTCCCCGGAGACCCTAAGATAAAAGATAGCAACCTTCGTGCGCAGCCTTTTATCTCTGTCCTGCTCTGGGGGTGAGAGCTGCAGTCCTGGGGCAGCAATGCGCGGGCCCTGAGTGTGAGCGCGCGTGCGTGTGCATTTGTATGTATGCGGTGTGCGGGTGCGCGCGTGGCCTCCGGCTGCTGCCGCCCCCCGCTCCGCCCCGCCCCACCCCTCGCCCTGCTGGGTGCGCCGCGGGCCGCGCGCTCCGGGCCGGCTCCCCCGCGCTGGGAGGCGACCCCCGGTGCGCCCCGGGCTCAAAGGCCCAAGCGCCAGTTCCAGCCCCTCCGGGAGGCGGGGAGGCGAGGGGTGGTGCGGGAGCCAGAAAAGCCCGAGCCACAGCCGGCCGTCCTGCGCAGGGATGGGCCGCGCGCTCTCAAGTTTGTGACCGCCGCAGCCAACTCCTGGCCGCAGCCCGCGACGCAGCTCGAGCGGCCGCCCTTCAAGCCCCGCAGCTGGAAGGCGAGGCCAGCGGTGCACGGCCCCAGCGCCCTTTCGAGGCCACAGGCGCCTGTCCTCCCGTCCCGGGGCTCCAGTGCTTTATCGGGGTTCATGGAGCCGGGACTGTGTCTCCTTTTCGGGCTCGCAGTAACCTCCGCCGCAGGTAAGCGGGCGGGACGGCGCGCCTCTCCTGGCGCGAGCGCACACAAAAGGACCCCGGGATGGGAGGTGCGGCGCAGGGCGCACTGCGGGCAGCAGCCTCGCGTCTGGGCTTACCACCCCTGGAGGCGCCTGGGGGTGGGCTGGGGGGCAGATGCGGAGCTCACGGGCGGCCCCGGGGGCTGCTGGAGACCTGCAGTCCCCGGCACGGACTTGGTCAGGATTTCATGAAGTTGGGAACTTTCCAAAAAGTTTGCAAACTGTTCAGAAACTGCAAAAACGGTTGCAAAGTTTTCAGAAAGTGTGCAAATGGCGTGTACGTATTCAGCGGGTGCAAATAGCTTACAGAGTTTGCAGTGAAAATAGCTTCCAAGCTTTTCGCCAAGTATGCACTCAACTTGCAGACTTTTCTGAAACTGCACATAGCTTTGCAAACTTTGCAGAAAGTTTGGCAGAGCTCAGAGACTACACAAAGTGCAACTGGATTGCAAACTTTGCAGGAAGTTTGGTTGTCCCCCTCCCCCAGGGTTTTGGGGATGGTGCATGTCTGTGTCTGGGGCGTGCACACTCAGGCGCTTCTCAATCTGCCCCCTGCAGGACTGATACCTCACCCCCAGACTGGGGAAGCTGGCAGGAGCGGCATACACCGGGCCACCCTTCCAGCCAGATCTGAGGGGGACCTCAAGGGGACTGTGGCCATGACTGCAGTGCAGGAAAGTCCAGGAGGCCCTGGGCAAAAGCAGGGACCAGGTCGGTTTGGGGAGCAGGTGCCCAAGGGGGGCCCTGTGCACCACCGAGCCAAGCGCTGTACATGCTTCACCTACAAGGATAAGGAGTGTGTCTACTATTGCCACCTGGACATCATCTGGGTCAACACTCCTGAGTGAGTCAGTCCCCTGGGAATGGGACGGGGGGCCGGGGCCCCCTTCTTCACGCTCCAGAGGACCTCCTCCCCACCAGCCACAGCAGCCCAGGGCCCGCCCTGGCACAGCCCGCAGCCCTTGCTGTAGTCTCCGGCCAGCCCACGTCTGGTCTGCCAGTCAGGGCTGTGACTCCCACACTGGTTAGGGCCTGGCCCAGGAGAAACCCAGTCCCAGAATTTCTGATCCTGTGGAAGGGGGAGCCCTCCCTCAGGGTGAAATGAGCCAGCCACAGGGATTAGACACCTGAGAGGCCCTCTGAGATGGAGGAGCCCCACAAGTTACCTCCTGCCCCAGGGGCTAAGTGGGCCTGTCTCCCCTCCTGACCCTGCCAGGCCCCATGGAGTTTCAAATTCCTTGAAAGCTGTCTGCTCTCCAGGGAGCTCAAGGGCAGGGCCTGGCGGAACCTGTCTGCCCCGGGAGGTTCCACGGGCAACAGGCTCCTTTCCTCCCACGGGCTGGCCCCCACCACCCCCTGTCACCCACTGCCGCCCACTGCCCCTGCCACAGATGGCCTCCCCGCCACCCCTCCTTTCCCTAAGAACTCTCCTACTGTAGGGCCAAGGCAGGGCCAGCTCACCAGTCCTGGGGACAGCCTCACCAGAGAGTCAGCCCCCTCCTGATGCCATGGAGAGGGCAGCTGGTGTCCCCGTCTGCTTACTCAGCCCAGGAACCGTTCCGCAGAAACACCATCCCGCAAACAGCGAACAGGGCTGGGCCTTGGCCAGGCACCAGCCTTCTGGGCGTCGCCTGGCCCACTCCTGCATGGGGGCCTGGACCAGACGTCCATACGTTCCGTTCCCCAGGTGTGCTTGGGACTCCCGCTTGCAGCCTACTAGGACTCTCACTGAGGAACTGGCTGTGAATGGGAACACTTGGCCAGCAAAGGCCGCTTGGCACTATGTTTGGAGCCATCTTGCTTCATGTCCCTCGGGGTTTTCACCCTCAAGGCATTTCACCTCTGAGCACTCTTGGTGACAGCTTCCATAGGGCTCACTGGCCTGCTTTGCCTCCCAGACACCTGGAGAGCAAGGTGCCAAGGAGAATAAATGTGTCTCAGACCAGGTGATGTACCTCTAAGTACGTACAAGACTGGGACAGGTCTGGGAAGTCACCCCATTATGCCAGAATGGCAGACAGGCCTGGCTTCCCTGAGCAACCTGCATAGGGCCCCAGGCTCAGAAGGACCCAGGCTCAGAAGGACCCATGCTCAGTTTAATGCTCTATTGTCACTGTCTTGAAATTCTTAATGCTTCTTGAACCAGAGGCTTCACATCTGCATTTTATCCTGGGCTTCACCAAGTATGCAGCTGGTCCCGAGAGCAGAACTACTTACTGGGCTGTGTCCCTTCAGGCTCCTATACACACAGCCAACCCACAGTGGGGGGGATGGCAGCCCCCCAGGCCTGGGGAAGAGAATATGACTGCTGGGGGGGCTTCTGAGCAGGCTGCCATTGGTTGCCTGCTTTTCTTCCACAGTGGTTGGGGTCACTTTTCCCACCACCCTGACACTTGTCTTGTTTCTTATCCTCCTGGCGTCGTAGTCTGACCGAATTAGCTGCCCAGGACCCAGGGCAGGTAACAGCAGGGCTGAGTCTTGCCTTGGTTAGAATCTCGAGGTGAAAATCTAGAGGGAGAAAGAGAAAGAGCAAAGTCAACTGAATCAGGGCAGGGGCCGGGGGCAGCAGGCAGAGGAGAGGGGGAAAGAGAGGGTCTGGAGACCACCTTCACTTTCTCTTATCGCCAAGCCCTGCACATGGGGGTTGCTTGGGAGGAAGTGATCGCTTGAGATGCACGTGAAGGCTAAGTGAACCCCCTGTCGTCTGTCTGAAATCCTGTCCCATAATTTCGTGTTGCCCTGGATGGCCCGAGATGAAGCCATGCAGCTCTTTTTCCAGGACTGCCAACTTGCTAATGTTCCCCTCAGTCGGTTGACCTCTCTTCCTCTTCCCTGACCTGTTCATTTCAAACCCTAGGCAAGAAGGGTTAAACATGGTGTTTGCGAGTCCCATGAGCTACTTGGGGAAACAAAAATGACAACAGTCAGATGGGAGCATTTTGAAGTCAGGCAGCAGAATTGTTCCTGTAAGGGGGGTTTCTCGGCATGGCCCATCTCTTTCTCACCTTCCTCCCTTTTCCCTCTCTTTCTCCCTCCTTACTATTTCCTTCCTTCCTGAAATTTTCTGTTGACATGTGGACAGGTCTATTCACTCTCTTTCAAACATCTTGGACAAGATTGTAGGGTGAGAAACAGGGACCGTGAGCATTTGGAGAAATGGAAGAATCTGAAAAATTATGAAATTGAGTGCAGGGACGCCATGGAGGGTAATGAGGTCTTCTACAGGTTCTGTCTGCCCCCCTCCCTCCCGTCACACCCCCACTTGTGGAGTGCCTCCTTCTCTCTTAGCTGTCACCCCACTTCTTCCACAGACCCTCCTGGTCTGCTGAAACTGCTCCTGGGTGTGATGTGCATCCAGTCCCTGCTGCGGGCTGCCCTGGGAGCCTGCAGGCTCCTTGATCCTCATGCCTGTATTGAGGCTTGAGTTCTGGGTGATTCGAGCGCTGGGTGTCTTCTTCCTACTGCCCAGCCCATTGCGTGCAGATGGGCTCAACAATCCTGCTGTGTCTCGGAAGGATATTTGCAAGGTTGCAGGCATTCTGTGAGTGGCTCGTGCTATGCGTAAGGACCTGACAGCCACAGGAGGAACATGGGGAGTTTTTCCAGGAGGAGCATTGGTGGTTGTTGCTGATGTGCATTCCTCAGCTCATGTGGAAAGTTAACATCTGGATAAGGCTTGAGAGGCCAGTCACTCCTTGCAGTATCTTCTGCTCTAAGAGCTGAGGTGCTCTAGCTCTGCCACGCTCTCCTGCTTACTTCTCCAGACCTGAGCTTGGTCAGCCTTTCTGCCAGCACCCAGTACATCGTAGGCGCTCAGTGATGCTGGCTGACGTTCGTTTGTGGAGGTCCTGCACCTGGTGAGTCTTCCTCACCTTTGCTGTCCCTGAGGTTCAAGCCTGCAATGCTTTCTCCCACAAGTGAGGCTTCTTGTTCCGGGGTGCGTGGATGCCCTCCAGAGGCCCCCATGCCCTTGCAAACGTGTGTGGGAATGTGGAGTTTTCTGTAGAGGTTGCCCATAACTTCTGTCATAGTCTCCAGATTCCATGGCCCCAAGAGGAGCCAAAGGTGCCCTGGGCAAATGCAGTTCCTGCTCCTGTGGAGGTGGCCGAGATCACAGCTTGTTCCTGAGAGCGTGTGATTTCATGACTGTCCTTGACCAGGTCAGGAACTCCCCCCACCCCCAAACAGCTCCACCATTGCCAATAAAAACAAAAAACTCCAAAGCAGAGAAAAACACATCCCATCTTATGGTCATGGAAGAGGTGCCAAGAATAAGGTAACAAGGGGGGAGGCAGTGAGCAAGTAGCCCATGTGTGCCTACAAGCTTACACCCTGAGGCTGTTCGCATGAGTGTCCCTTAAACACCGGAGGGTCCTATGGAATAGTCAGGGATTGTGCATGTGTATGTGGATGTATATGTCTGTATAAACACACACATACAGGAGTTGATGTCTTGAGTTTGAAGGTATCCTGGAGGCAGAATTCCTTCCTCTTCAGGGCACCTCAGTCCTTTCTGTTAAGGCCTTCAACTGATTAGGCAAAGCCCACCCACATGATGGAGGGCAATCTGCTGTACTCAAAGTCTACTGATTTAAATGTTAATCATATCTAAAAAATATTATTCCAGGAACAGGTATACTGGTGTTTGACCAAATATCTGGGTGCCGTGGCCCACCATGTTGACATAAAATGAACCATCCCAGGGCTCTCAGTTCCAGCCATACCCCCCAACAGGCCAGCCCCTCCAGGCCCACCATGTGCTCCTGGCAGGAGAGTGAAGCCAGTCCTTCACGTAGCTGGTTGAGCTGCAGGGCAACCCGCAAGGAGCCCCACTGTGTTCCTCCCCACGTTGCTCCCAGGAATTGAGTGAACCTGCCATCTGTTAATCCCTCCAAGGACATAATGAGGAAGGTATGATGGTGACTGTGTTTTACAAACAAAGATGTGAGCCATATGGGCTGACGTGTAAGAATGTATTTATTGGAAGAGTGAGTGCAGAATGGTGGAAGTCATGACTATGGTGGAAAGTGTGGGATCTACGATCTGTACTTGTGGGAAGGCTCCAGGCCCAGGAGCTCTGCCCTGTGTCCTGTCTCTGGAGGTGGTGCCCCCTCCCTCTGCATCCCTATGTATGGTATAAGCATCAGTCTGACTAGCATAGTGACTTAACAAGATGCTCCATAGCATGCCATGCTGACTCAGTCCAGCAGGAACGACATTTGTTTGGGCTTCTTTTCCTCCCCAAAGAAGTAAAGTAAAAAAAAAAAAAGAAAAAAAATAACAAAGCATTTAACCTTGCATTTTAATGAATTCTACCACAAAAAGGCAACAGTTCAGCAGATCCACGTCTGCCTCCTGTGCTGGTGAGGAAAGGCCTGTGAGCATGCTCCCCAGAAGGGACATTTCAGGGTTCGAACATCCCAGTGGAATACATGCCTTCTAGCATCTGGGGGAGCCATCCACCTGCCGCGTGACCGCAGGGACCCCGTAACAGCCACCTGGCCCACAGGTCAGGCCCGGGAGTGTTGTGCTGGAGCTGCGGCCACTTCGGGGGAGGACAGAGTGTTCGTTGCCGTGATGTTGGTCGTGGTGATGCTGATGATGGCCGTGGTGGCCAGCGCCAGTGCTGGCTGACTACTGTGAGCAAAGACAAGTGAGGATGACACGAGAAGGTGGATGGTACATGTGCTCAATACCCTGAAGATGTGACCATGAGGACACCATACAACCCGTGGGCCTGCACAGACCCTTCTCGGGCCAGGGACCCCCTGCCTGCTGGGTCCCATCCTGCGGTTGGAGGGCCAGTTCCCAAGTACTGCTGAGGTCGGCCTCCTCGGACCACCCAGCCTGGGCTTGCCCAGCCGCTGGAGTACCACCGAGGGATCCTGCACCCCAGGGCCTCAGCTGCACCCCAGGGCCTCGGCTGCGGTGGTGCTTGCTGGGCGGTCTGTTGGCATCAATGAGCGTAAGGTTTACAGACTGACGGGTGTGCCTGGCTGCCTCTGCTGCTGATAAGCAGCTTGATAAGGAGGCAGTGGCCAAAGGTTGCTCCAGGCTTGATGAGGTCTGCTCCTGCCCTTTTGCCCCTCCTTCCTAGTTTTCTACTGCTTCCCCCTCAGCTTGGTAAATAAGTGGATGCCTGAGGAATGGGGCACGGGGCTCCCTGAAGGCACCGGCAGGGGTCTCCCTCTGCAAATGGGGGTGGAGCAGTGGCTGGAGGCTGGCATTTCGGCATGTTTACACTCAGGTAAACTCATGGTGACATCTTGGAAGGGATCTATCTATGTTCTTATGTTCTTCCCGGGCAAGACCAGTGGAGTAACACAATGCTTTGCGATTTGCAGACAAGGACCCCATGGGGCCCCAGGCCCTCCTTTCCAACCCTAACTAGCTCTGCCCAGGACCTGAAGGGTGGGTCACTGGGAAGTGATGCCAGGAAATACTGCAGACATCGGTTTGTGCAAAGTAATTCCATCGTATGCTTTGGAGAAGGTCACTTAGATGGTGTCACCCAGATTAAAAATGACCCTGAATTCAGGGTTCTGGCATGATCCTCTACCTTGGGAGTTTTCTCCCCCCTTGGAAATCATTGCATGTTTAGAAAAACCCAATTTTGAGTTTGAGTAGCATATGTCTTAGAACATTTCACAGCAAAAAAAAAATCTTTAAGATCTGAGGGTCTAGGGGCTAAGTTTCAGAGTTGGTTGGAAAGGTTGGCTCACAAAGGTGACCTTCCTGTTGGGTTCACTTGTCGCCAGAGCTCCCTTTCCTGCCCCAGAGTGGGTGTGAGTAGGTGAGGGGATGTCCAGGGCGATGACAGGCTTTGTTGAAATGCCCCTGATCCTAACCCCATGGGAGAGCCACTTGAGGCTGGGAGGCAGTTTGATGTGCAGCAAGAAAACTTGGTCCAAAGAGGTTATGACCCATTGTGACCCCAGAGGGAGAATTTGGATTTCTACTAGATGAGAGGGATGTGGCAGCCAGGAACTTGGCCTTGAATCTGAGGGCAGATGAAAGGCTTTGACATCTCTGGTGAGGTTTATTCCTACAAGAATTTAAAACAAAGGAAGCTGTGAAGCAAACAGTACTGGAGCCCAGCCTTCCACTGTGCACCAGACCCACAGCTTCTCGACATGCGCCATGGGGGCTGGAGAGGCCCCGGCACACCTCCACGGGCCCTGCACAGCTGCCTCAGCTCTCAGACACACAGGAGGTGGGGCAGCTGTTGGGCAGGAGGAAATGTCCTGCTCTTATTCCATGTCGTATCTGATGGAAACAGAGAATTCGTTAAAATCAGACCTCCGCACACAGACTTTTCTCCTTTTTGGGATGGGAGCCAATTTTACTTAGGAGGAAAGTAAATCCAGACCACGATGTGGTTGAGCTGCCTGTCTAGACAGAGTTCTGGGTGCTTCTGAGCTCCTGTTCACCCAGCAGGTCTCCCAGGGGCAGGCAGACAGCATAGGGCACCCGCCAGCCTTCCTCCTCTGCTGCGGGGCAGAGTCCCAGCAGAGTCAGGAGCTCTTGGAGAACTTGGCATTGTCCAGAGGCCTGGAAGCACAGGCCTCCTCTTCTTTCATGTTCCCTCAGGGCTAACTTAGCAGGAGTCCCTAATCAACAGCAACTCTAGAACAGGGAAGCCAGGGAACCCCGTGCCCTGGCCCAGCAATTTAAAAAGCAGAAAGCAATGCCTTTCCTGAGTTCATGAAAAAGAGTTGGCCGACATGGTCATGGCATGAGGAGTCTTTCTTGGCAATGCATGAATGGCCTGTAGTGGACAGTCTCGCCCACGCCTTGAGGAGTATAAAGTGGCTTTGCCAAAAGTCAGAGGCAAGTTGGGGGAAAAAAAGGGGTGTAGGTATCTTTTCCAGATTTTTGTGCATCTGTTTTCTGTGGGTTTCACGCAGGGTCGAGGATTGGGTGAGGCCAGTGACAAGTCCCTTGGGGCACAAACTTCCAGGAGGTGCCAAATACTCAGTAATAAGGATAAATAAAAGTTAATGCAACATTTTAAATCAGAATTAGTACAGGAAACTCATAATCAACGACACTCTGCCTCCCCTCATCCCGACCCCAGGTTCCAGTTTGGGGATAAAGCCTGCATTTCTGCGGGGACTCAGGTATTCGTAGTTTGAGATTAGTGATCACCCAATCGAAGCCACCCAAAGGACATGATATAAGGATGCAAACACTAGATTTGAAGGAAAATGAGAGCCTTTATTGTAGTGACAGCAGGTATGTCTTTGTTCTGTAGGCTGGTCTATCCTTAAGGTGAAATATGAAAATTAGCACCGTGTCTTCTCTAGCTTTCTGCAGATCATTAAAAGGGACATGTGACGGTGTGTATTTTTTGTGATCCCTCTACAAATAACTCTCATCCTTAAAAAAAATGCCTGCTCTTTATCTTACCCTCTGTGCCAACTGCTGGAAACTGGTTTTGAGTCACATCTGTCTGCAGCTTTGCATAAAGTCGTAATGAGGCCGTGCCAGGTGGACGTGGATTTCTCCTGTCTATACTCAGCCCAGAATGTGTCAAGGTCACTGGGGTTGGGGAGAGAAATTCTAACCTAATGTGTATGGATGCATGTGGGTTGCCTCAGATGGAGGGGAAACCAGTTCATCTGTAGGATTCCATAGATGGCTTCACGCCCTCCATATTGGAGCGCTTTGTTTCCCTAACTTTTTTTTGAGCCATGACTCTCGAAAATCCCACATTACACAACACACAAGAAAAAACTTTTCTGTACTCCTTTCTTATGACTTTCAATGTTTCCTCCCAATACCCTTCGGTGACCATGCGCCTGAGCCAGGGAAGAACATGCCTGTGTTGCAGGTTGCTGATGGGAAGAGAACGTCCCATGGCAGTGGTGTTATTTTTAAGTTTAGTTATATAGGAATAGGACATGGAAGAGTGTAAACAGCTCAGGTCAAAGCTTTCTAAATACAGTTGGTGAGATTCTGGGAACCTGTTAGCACGGGTGGGGCAGGGACCACACATTTAGCGGTCTGTTATTGCTGGAAGGAAGGCTAGGCCCCACTTCAACCACTCTGCTCTCCGGGAAAGCTCAAGTGAGGAGGGGGTTTGAGGATCTCTAGGTGAAATCTGGAACTGGAATGACCTTTCCAGAGATCTGGCCAGCACCTCCATCACTCAAGCCCAGAGGGAGGCACTCACCCAGGGACCCTGAGTGAGCCAGTCTTCAGTTTGGACCAGAAACCCGGGCCCGCCCGCCTGCTGAGGTCTCTGGTTTCAACTCTGATGCTTCAGCCGTTTGCGTAACCTGGCTGCCCCATCTTGGCGCTCATGTGGCCTCTGCGGGAGCTGCTGTCAAGACATGTTCTTCCACTTCAAGTAATCTAGAGACCATCTGCTCTCCAGGAAAATCCCTTGGAGTGGGCCAACTGAGGACAACAATAGTGGAAATCCAAGAAATCACCAAGAATTCTGTACCTTGGGGAGACTGGTGTGGCCCGAAAGTAATGGCTAATTCTGACCTCATTCCTTGTTCCCCTTGTTCACTTATTACTGAGGATCTTGGGGTGCCAGCGAGTAGCGCTGTGAGTCAGACACCCCAAGAGCCGTCCTAGGTGCACCGCTGGACAGACAGGGACGGCCGGTGATTCCGGCGGGATAGGGGCCGGCAGTTGTCCACC
The DNA here is from genome assembly GCA_032199065.1 of Smutsia gigantea. NCBI lineage: Eukaryota > Metazoa > Chordata > Mammalia > Pholidota > Manidae > Smutsia > Smutsia gigantea. The sequence goes on from JAVSCE010018818.1 coordinate 263,456, forward strand.
CCAGGGGACAAGAAGAAGTCACAGTTGAAATAGAGACAAAGAAACACCCCCCTTCCTGGGTCTGATGTGTGGGAATAAATGCTCACCATTCTCTTTGAAAATGTCTATGATTCTGGTAAAATTTCCAAGCAGCCATGTCCTGGGTAAACCCAGAAGTTTTGTTTTTTTTTTTTGGTGGGGGAATATCTTTAAAAAAAGCTGACCACCACCCCATGGCACACTGCTCACTCTTGTGGTATTTCCAAACGCTCTCGGATCTTCAACTCTTCTTGAGGGCTGCAGGAAGTGCCCTTGGTAGGCGACTGGACAAGTAATCTGCCTTTGGGTTCTTCTGACTGAGATTCAAGGATTTTCTGCAGTGGAAGCAGAACTACAACCTGCCAGTTCTCTTTACATGTTTGTGAGCATGAGGTCTGTGTAAGTAGTCTTTAGAATCAGAAGGCATGTGTGTGTTTTCTGCTTGGATAACAAGGTCATTCGGGGGCTAGTTTCCTGGCCTGTTTCCTTTCCTGGAGGCTGGAAGGGCACCCTGCGGGTTGTTTGGCATGAGGCCTGGCCCACAGCAGACTTCTACAAGCATCTGAGTGGATAAGGAGTAAGTTCAGTACAGGATGAGGCTTCTGAGGTGGCCACCCTGGAGTCTGGGAGCCGGGCTCTGAGCGAGTCTGCATGAGAAGGCCGCTTGCTCGCTCCTGCCTGGCCAGAGGACAGCAGAGCCAAACCAAACATCGCACAGTGGGCGCACCTGGGAAGAAAGGACTCCAACCAGCTTAGTCGGCTGAGTTTTGTCCTGATTCTGAAAACGTACTCTTCTGTGTGTTGCGGCCATGAAGAGCATCTCTGCTTGTCTCCGGCAGCTGGAGAGACCCTGGGTCTTCCTATTAAACCCAGGAGGTCACGGTCACATCAGACTCAAGAAAGTAGGTCCTGGGGTCACTGAGAAGTCACTGGTCACAAGCATCAAAAACTTAGCCTAGCTAACACAGCATCAGTGGGGTTTGCTGGCTGGACACAGACTGAGAGGACAAAGCAGCACAGGGTTCAGATGGGGCTGTACCAGGACAGGACAGGACCAGGTCCGGGGCACAGGCGAGTGGACAGGGCAGGCTGGGGCTACCTGGCCATCAGCAGCTCCAGAGTGTTTCCTGATCTCGAGTTGCCTCTCCCAGAAATTTTGGGGGAGAGACAGTCCGACTGGCCCCATGTGAGTCACCTGAAGGTCTTTAGACAGGGAAGGTGAGGTAGGTTGATTGACAGCCTCACCAAAACCTCACCCAGGAGGGAGGGATAATTCCCCAAAGGAAAGATAAGAGATTGGATTCCAGGAGACAAAAACGAGGAATGGTGGCCCCAGGCTCTAGAGAATTCTAGGCGTTTCAGTCCTTTGAGAGGGGGCACTTGTCTCTGAGCTCCTTGTCTTAGTGTTAAGCAGGGGCCCACTAGGTGTTTGTTGAAGGGAATGGATGCTTTTACAGGCCTTTGCATATTTAGCCTTGTCCTATGGTCACTTCATCCTTGTCGTACTCCTTGCAGCAACATTCTTAACCAGCAGGGTTTTTTTTGGTTAAGGTATCAAAGAGAGTAAAGGAAGGTGATCTGCATTTTCTTTCTTGCCCAAGAAGATATTTCTAAGCTTAGGGGAATGGGTGAGTGGTGCCTTCTAAGGAAGGAATTTAATAAAACCTGAAACTGAGCCATAGTTAGAAAGCAAGTGTGACAGAAGCTGCTTCTCTGGGGAGTGGTGGAGGCCGTGTCTGACGAACCCTGGTGCCTGGCAGCTGGGGGCCGCCTCCTGCCTGTCTGCCAGCCGGAAACAGTTGTTCCTCCTCCTGTGGCTGCAGGACAGGTCAGCAGAGTCCTGCCTTCTGCACAGTAGGTCCCCTGGGCCCCAGAACGATGTTACCTTTGGTTTCCCATTTCCCATTTTGGGAGGAAAACTATACCAAAGGAGGTAGATCGTCAGCTTGGCATTCTGATTGTGAAGTGGAAACAGTCTATTTGTTGGGAAGGAACTCAACCAGAACTGGGGCTTTTTAAATAAAAAACAACAACTATATATATAAAAAATAGTATCGAGTACTAATTTTGTCACTGTGTCATATGATCTGTTTGGCCTCACTGTGAGACCAGCCTAGACCAGGGGTTTGTAGATTCAGGTGCCCATGAGGGCCAGGCACATAACAAAATCAGCAGAGGACAGGTGCGCAGCGCCTGGGAGTGGTCGGAACGAGGCCACAGGCAGGCTTATGCCCGTTTCTGATTTCATTACTTAGCCTCAGACGATTTCCCCTGTTGGAATGTGTGGTTGGTGTTAGCATAGCTTCAGCTATTTAAGAGAAGCTGGAAATTAGGATATTTATGTGAAATTTTCATATTAAAAAAACCCTCTGTTGATTGGATGAAGCCCGCCAAATGCCTATTTGCTAACCTCTGTGACAGATTGAAACTGTGTGTGCCCAGGGCCACTTGTCTTGTCTTCTCACAGGTGTTCCCTTGGAGTCTAGTCCAGTGCCTGCACATTGAAAAGCACTCCTCAAATGTTTTTGGGGGGGAAAATGAAGAGTGGTTTCCATGACAATTTGATAAACTTTCCTGAGAATTTAGAATTTGGCCCATGAAGTTCCTGGTACTGCTTTTGGGTCCTCTTGAATATCTGTATCTCTCCTTTAACCCTAGGTGTAGAAGCCAGTTTCCTCATCATCAGGGTGGAGATCATTCATTCATTTATGAACAGACAACACTGTAAAAACAGAATCTTAAAAAATGCCTAACTCGCCTTATTTAAAAACCTCTTGTTCAGTGAGATGCTGCAGATGGAGAATGAATACAGGGACTGGGAGGTTTACTTTTTAATAATGTGTCTGTATGACACTTAGGAAAAGGCAGTCAGTAAAGGTCATGGGTGACTAAGACTCTGCTATCACCATCACTGATCAAATACTGAATGTTCTAGAACATACGGTTGAGAAACAATTTATTACACAAAGACACCCTAGGCGTTGTGCCTGAAGGGGTGTTTTGTTTTGTCTAAGAGCACTTGGCTTGATCTTCTCTGCCTCTCTTTTGTACAGAGCTGTGTGTTAGTACTGAAACTCTAACAGAACAGGAGCTGCCTGCTTTCTCAAAGCATCACATTCTCCAAACCCTGTTGTGAAACAGCATGCCAGCCCAGTCCGTCGGAGAGTGTGCTGGTCAAGGGTTCTCAGCTGATTCAACTTCATGTGCATGGGTCTACCTTGAGGTCCATTCAAGTCACCCTTCAAGAAACCATTCAGAAAAATGACAGGGCCCCAAGGAAACTGAAAGGCCAGTGCTTATTGGCCAGGCCGTGCCGTGTGACAGGCCAGCAGAAGCAGGTGTGGCCGAGGAGGGCACTGCCATGCCATGTGGCACTCCGGTTCCTTATTACCCTTTTTTATTGCTTAGTCCCACAACTCAAATGCAGGCCTGGTAAGCGGGATTTTTCTGCCTGTTACAGTTCCTGGACCCAATAAGCAACAATAGTAGCTGTCATTGATTTGCTGTTAATTCTTTGTGAAGTCCTTTTCCTGCAGTGCGGTGTGTCTGACAGCCCTTTTGTAGGTCAGGAAACTGTTGAGAGGGTAGAGTGAGCATCACGACGTGTGTGCTTTCCACCCTAAGGATGAGTTTCCAGGTGGTCTTTCCCCGTGCTCTGTGTGCCTGGCACACACCTGTACGTATTGGCTGGTAAGGTTTGCTTTACCTGCTTTCATACCCCAGAGCATGTGAACTCCTGAAGGCCTTTCCTAGCCCATCACACTGAGAATAATATTAGGGAGATATATATATACTTTGGAAATATTGTGGAGTCTTTGTAATGAATTTTGTGATTATTGAACTTTTTAGGTTGGAAAGAATCTAGTCTTGATGGACTAGATTATCTCACAACTACCTACCAATTAATTGCTCAATCCACAATCTTCATTTGCTCAACCTTGAGCTGGGTCTGATTCAGAGGAACCAGAAGACCAGCCTTCTACTCTTGAGGTGCTAGCAATCCTCTCTTAGACCTGGAGCAGAATGGCACCTGCCCTGGGCCTGCAGGCTCGAGGGCTGCCCCCGACCCTTCTTTCGCCATGTCTCCTGGCCCGATGTAAAGAGTCAGTGGAGCTGAAAGTCACATAGCCCTTCTTCTAAACTGTGTTTCAGGTGTTTGGGATCCTGGAATCCCTTACCCCAGCGCCCCCACTTCAGGGCCTGTGCAGGTGTCTCCCAGGGTCTGACACCTGGGGGTGGAACAGGGCTCCAGGGGCATCTCCCAGGGCCTCCAGGGTGGACAAGGGGTGGCTGCTTGCAGGACGGGCATAGATGGAGCTTGAAGGAAACTCCACATGGGAGTCGATGAGGGCCTCCTTGCTGTGGGACGGAGCATGGAAGGGAAGGTGCTGAATCTCCTTGGGCTTCCACGTTCCAGCACAGAACTCCAACACAAAGCCCCAGGATGCTAAAATCAAGCCCGAACTTCCACAGTGTTTTGAAGCTGCATTTGTCCAGGTAGGGGATAAGGTCTAAGAGCTTTGCAGGTTGATTCAAAACTCACATTTTCGACCTGTGAATGGTGGGCCTCCACTAGGACCATAGCTCTTTGTCTGTGGTCGGGAAGCCATGGAGCCTTCCAGTCCCTCAGCTTTGCCACCCACCCCAGGTCAGCCAGCAGATACATGCTGGGAGCCCTAGGGCCTGGGCAGGGGTTCCCAAGCCTCACACTGTGGGGAAGGGTGTGGGGCTGTGCCTCCCTGCAAACATTCCTTGAAAATCGGGAGGGTTCATTTGCCTACTAGATTTGAACTTGGCCTTTGGGAAGAAAGCGCTGAGCATTTCTCTGTTAACAAATACTGTGGGGCTTTGTTTTCTCACTTAAAACCCTTTAGGGTGGTAGTGCATGCAAAGACATAATCAGGGACAGCAATTTCAAAACTGCAGGTTTTACTGCTGATGGAAAAATGGGAGAGTCATTATCCCTTGCGTGTAATTTCACCAACAAATGGGGGAGTTGCTTTAATGTCAACACTTAGAGATTTAATGTGGCTGCATTACTGTGCAAGTATACCTATAGCCTCACAACAATGTCTGCATTGTTTTGCTCCCCATCCTCACTCTGCCCCACTTCCCATTCCGAGAAAAAAGGGGTTTTAGCAAAGATTCAGCTCAGAACAGGACTGGACTCGGCTTGCTTTCTCCACTTTGTGAGCATGGGTCGCTCAACACTGGCGCTGCCTCAGTCCGGAGGGCATGCAAAGAACTTGGGTGGGAAGGAGTGAGGAGAGAACATGGGAGGGGAGACCTGCGGCTAGACGCTGGTCTCCTGTCCAACACGGAGGAAGTTCTTCCCAAGCCTCAGTTCACAATGGGAAGCCTTCCTCTTGGCCCTCAGCACCCCGAAAAGGCTCCATGGCGTGTGTTTCCAATTAAAGTAAATTCAATTTGATTTTGAAAACTCAGAAAGGATGTCACAATCCCCTTTGATGCCAATGATCAGTGACACTCCATGGGGTTCACAGAAACAAGGGTGACTGGTTAATCTCGGGGACTGGCAGGAAAACAACTTATTGGGAAAGTTAGTCTTGGCCACATAAGTTTCCACTAGTTATTAGTAATTTGTCCCCCGGTCATGTTCAGTAGTACTAATGAATTAAGCATATGCTTCTCACTTTTTCCCACTGAACTGCCTGGCAGTCTTCTCCCTTCCGTGGAGCACGACGGTTTGGATGCACATGAGCATAAGAAGCAGATTTAAACGTTTATTGTTCCAAATGACACCAGCTCTAGACACACGAAATTGGTAAAGTTTCAGACTTTTTAATAATATTTTTATAAGATGACTTTCCCCAAGGCCTGTTCTGTTCTTGGCTATACCTTGCTGGGCACAGAGGGTTCCTCTGATGTTTGTCTCTTTGGGGAAATGATGTTCAGAGGCCAGGATGCACCTCTAATGACCATAATTGCATTTGCCACGTTCCCTTAAGTGCAGACTGCAAGGCTGCTGTGCGCACCGAAGGAATTCAGTGACGGCCGAGGTGGGTGGCAGGGTCAGTCTTGGTGCTAGGTTAGGAAGGCATCTTACTGATATCGATGACCAGGCCCAGGGGTTGGCTCAGAGATGAAGACTGGGACCAGCACATGGGTCAATCTGGAATGACCAGACTGGAGGCACGCTTGCTGTGGTTTGCTCCCTGAAAGGCTCCAAGTGCCCATGTGTACACACCAGGTGTGCGCCGGCCCCTTCCCCGGGAGAGCTGGCCCTGGGAGGATTCAGAGATTTCCTCGCTCGTGTTCCCTGGTCCTCTGCATCTTCCCATCCTCTTGGCCCCGTGCCCTTTCTGGGGGCTTGGGGGAAACAGAGATGGGAATGAACAGTTCACTCCCGAAGCTTTCTGAGACCCAAAGCACAGGATGTAGACACCAGTTCCTGGGACATCACTGCACTGCATCTTAGTCCCACATCTCCGTTCTTCCACCCCCTCACCAGCTCCACATCCCACGAGCGGGGAGGCCAGGGCTTACCTCGTCGACGTGACCCTGACACTGCTCTGTCCTCTACAGACAGACTGTTCCCTATGGACTGTCCAACTACAGAGGAAGCTTCCGGGGCAGGAGGTCTGCTGGGCTGTTCCCGCAGAGCCCACACCGCTCCAAGTGGGCACGACGCTGTGCTTGTGTGGAGAGCCACGACAGGGCCTGCATGGGCTTCTGCACCCAAATCCTGGCTGTCAGCAGGTACGGCCCCTGAGTCTCACTCCTCGCCAGGTATCAGTTGGTCTGGGTGAGGCAAGGCCAGGAGCGTCTGGCAGCTGAGTGTGGTGCAGGAGGGCCCACTGCACTCTGAGTGTGGTGGTGCTGCAGCCAGATCCATGACGGAAGGGGATGTGTGTCCCTGTCCCCTTGCTGCCTTTCAGAACAGTCCACACATGGCCACGGCCATGTCTGGTCTCCAGACATATTTCTTCTGGACCACACAGAACTTTGCCAAAATATGAATACGTTTCTAATATTTAAACATTGAAGAATTCCCTGCCCCCCTCCGAATGCATACTTGTAGCTTCTTTAAAAACAGCTAATGGGACCACCTGGCCTCACTGGCCTCACATTCCTTCCTGGCCAGTGTGGACTGCAACAGACAGGGGGCCGTGCACATTCGAGGGAGACACGCAGAATCAGCCACCTGAGTTATTCATCATCTTACTTCGTGGTCCCCAGAGGCCGGGAGTGTGAGAGCCAGTGGCCTCCTCTAGCTGCTGGCCAGCTGTGAATCAGTGTGGGCTGCTATAAAGGAGCAGACCCCAGCTGGGACCCGGATGGCTGTTTAAGTAGGTGTCCACTTATTAGGTGTTCCTGTAAATGCTCCTCCTCTTTTTCTTTACTTTGGGCCAAGATTCATCAACCTAGTCAGAGCTACCCTTGAAACTCCTTCCCAGAGCCAGCACTGGGGGGATGGGACCCAAGAGCTCCCCACCCCTGCAAGAGACTCCAAGGGTGAGCTCTCGGCTCCGGCAGCCGGCACCCTAGTCATCAGGGGCCCAGATCTGCTGCCTGAAAACCCCAGTACCAGCTGCATTTTTCTTCTTGGCCCTCCAGCATCTGGTGAATAACTGAAGAGTGAACAGCACAGAGCTTGGCAGAAATCCGCCCAGCGAGCGCTTAGCCTCAGCCTTGGGGATGCACTGAGGTGCCCTTTGGTGGGCAGGAGGAAGTCATAACTGGACACTGAAAAACCAGCCACATGCAAATGCAGGTTGACTCATTAAAACCAGCTCTCTCTCCATAGGAATTCAAGGATGGCAGAAAAACTCGATGCCGAAGAGGAAGAGCAGCCCGGGGGTGTCCACGGAGGCCTGCATCCCAGGAGGTGAAGCTGCTTTGTCAGGCCTCACACCTTTTGGGGGCTTAGAGGATGTTGGGGGTGGCATCTGGTCTGGGAAGGTGGCCAGAGGGGACCCCAGCTCACGTGGGGTAATGCCTCCATGGCAACCATGCTGTTGGCAGATCATCTCTGGGGGCAGAACAGCCTGAAGCTGAGGATGGCCGCTGTCACTGCCCAGCCCCTGGCCAGCGTCCTGTAGCTTAGGAGCTGACCTCTGCATCCCTTGTAGCTTTAGATCAGTTATGTCCAGCCTGGATGTTGCTGGCCTGCTGCTCCGAACCTCCAGCGCTGGCCTTCCCAGGCCCATGTTTTGCCTCTGCTCCTGTAGCAGTCTGTGCTTGTCACATTTCTTCTTTACAGCAGCTGGTTCTGGACAGAGGTGAATTACAGCTGCCCTTTGAGTCCCCATATTGGTTTTATTATCTTTGTCAACCTCCTTGTTCTTTTGTATGGGAGACCTCAGGGCTTCCTACAGCCAAACCGGGTTTGTCATTCTCCCAGTCAGAAGTCTTATTGATAACTTGCCTACCCACTGGCAAGGGGATGGTAATTTGTGTTTATAATAATAGCCTGGAGGTGGCTTGGGTCCCAGCAGAGACTGATCAAGGGGAGAGTCATCCGTTCTCGGCTTGGCTTCCCAAATTGGTGGCAGGTCGCTTCCAGTTGTCCAGAGGGGGATCTGTTGGCATCCATAAGAAAAATGGAGCGGGAGGAGGGCTGAGGCTGCAGGGAGATGCGGGAGAGTGTGAGGCAGCCCCAGCTGGCCCCACTTGCCTCTTCATTCTTTTTCTTCTTTCTCTCTTCCTCACCCCAAACCCAGACGCCTCTCAGTGAGGGAGACATGTGAGTAAAACCGTCCATCTATTGCATCATTTATTCATTGGTGCATGCGTTCATTCAGCAAAGATCTGTTGAACACCTGCATCACACGGGGTGCTGTTCTAGATGTCAGGTCACAACAAAGAACAAGGCAAAGGGTCTCATGGGACTTAAATAGTGGGAGAAGCCAACAGCAAACAAATATGGTCATCCCCTTCATCTGTGGGGGACATGTTCTGAGACCCCCAGTGGACGCCTGCCACCATGAATGGGACTGAGTCCTGTATATCTTGCGTCTTTTCCTTCACACACACCTGCAGTAAAGATTGATTATAAGTCGGGCACAGTGAGGGATTCCCAACAGTGACTAATGATGAAGCAGGACCGTTACAATGACGTGCTGTCATAGCAGTTCCGTGAATGTGGTCTCTCCCTAAACCCCTCACTGCCCTGCCCTCACCTTGTGATGTGAGATGATAAAGGGCCTGGTGCGGCGCTGACCCGAGGTGAGAGACGCAGGCACTGACGCAGCGCCGGCTGCCGTGGCCCTTCTGACGATTCAGCAGGCGGAGCATCTGCTCCTGGACTGCAGTGAACCGTGGGGAACCAGAACCACAGGCAGAGACCCCGCGGATGAGGGGGAACCACTGTGCACACGATCTAGAGAGCCTGCAGGAGAACAGGAAGCGCCTGGGTAGGAGGCGTCGGGGAGGCTCCAGTTTGTTATTGGTGGACAGGATGGTCTCACTGACCAGGTGACGCTGGCATAAAGACCTGCGGAAAGGGAGGCATTGAGCCAGAGCGATGAGGAGGGGAAGGGGATTTCTGGCAGGGGAACAGCAAGGGCAGAGGCCCTGGGGTGGGGATGTGCTGTGTCCAGGGAGGGAGCAGCACGGTGCACAGAACCAGCACCCACTGCTTCTGCTGCTGTCGCGATTGTTCTGCCCCCTGTGCAGAAGCTGAGATACAGCACAGGTGTCCCGTGGGCCTGGAAGGGCAGTTCTCCCAGGTCTTTATAATTCTTGTAAAGCTCCCATAAGAAGCATTATTGGGGAAGAAAAAGTCTTTTCTTACAAGCCACAGCCCCTGCTTTCTTGTAAGATGATAGTTGGTAATTTCCAGATTCACATTCTCAGAGCAGAAGCTGCAGCCACCCTGAGCTTGTGATAATCAAAGATGGGACCCACTGCGGGGAGCGGGGAGCGGGGAGCGAGCGGCTGCATCTGCTGGTGTTGCTCATTCGCACCTTGCCAGGTGGATGGCAGGCTCTGAAACTGCCCGGGAGCACTGGCGAGCAGATTCAGGGCGAAACAGGGAACGGGCTCCAGGCAGGACAGGGGGAGCAGCCTTCTGTGCCTGTGAAGAGCTCTGCTTTTCTAACAGACCTCTGTTTCTCTTCTGCCTCTTTTTCCCAAGACGGGCTGAAGCCCAGGACAGACAAAGCAAGTAGGCTTTAGACTTCCCCCCAGCAAGGCCAGCCCGGCCCTGCGCCTCCCCGCCAGCTGCCGGTCCCCCACCCTCAGGAGCCCCTGGGGCAGAGCAGCCTGCAGAGCCTTGTCTGAGGAAGGCCTGGGGCTGCTCCAGCACAGCTCACATTTCCACCTCTTTGAGACCAAGGAATGAGTTTTGCCTGGGGGTGAAAACCCCTCACAGGGTCCTCACTTCACAATCTACCCCTACCCCAAGAAGGCCCCAGTCCCAGTGACCCAGTTTCCTTAATGGGTAAAATGATCCCAGATGTGCCCTGAGGCCTCATGCCCCAGCTCTGGTTTCCTGCAGGAAATTGCATTTGGAGAGGTGTGGCAGGTTGCAAAGCCACTTGCTGGCTTTTGACTGGGAGAGCAAGTGGCCTCCAGGCTAACGCTGCAACTGCACACGTGTGTCCGTCTTGTGATGGCTGGGCATGCAGCAGGAGCAGGCCCCTGTCCTGTCCTCACAGCGGGTAGGCACGGTGAGCCAGAGAGGCCCGCGGGCGCCGAGTTAGATGTGACTGTAACTGCTCAGGAGTTGATGGGTTTGCACCTTATAGGATTGAGACAGAAATTTTCAGCAGTGCTGGGTACCCACTAAAAGAACATATCTCAAAAAAAGAAGAAGAATAAAAACAGAAAAAAGAAAGGAAAAAAAAAAAAGAAACCTTGATAGTTGTGACAAGAAAAGGAGAAAATGAATACCTGAGGGTTTTGAACGCCGGGACATGCAGTAGAGAGCCTGTCCTTGATCAGTGATCGACTTCCTGTGCCCTTTGCAGACAGGCCAGTTCACAGCAGTCTTGTTTCCCAGATACAGCAGTAAAGGCGGCCCCAGCGCCAGGCTATTAGGGTGAATATTTGCTTTCATGAATAAATATGCATCTTTAGGGAATGGCTTCAAAATAAGCCACAAACACAAACGCTTTGTAAATTATGTAAATTCCTATTTATCTATATAATTGGCAACAACTGGCAATTGAAACCCCTGACAGTTCACAATCTCTTTCAGCTGTGCTTTTATAGCCAAACTGAAATTACCGTGAATGTTGAAAGAGTGACGTGGCGTGTAACAGCATCTACCGGGGAGAGGCCACCCGCTGCCCGACGGCGGCAGAGCCATGGGAACCGGCATTTGGGTGCATGCTGAGGTCACAATGTACAGAAATTTAAGACAATGAATGGCAGAGCACTGGCCTTCACCAAATGTTCAGTTCTGTCTGAGCACTGCATAAATTTTGTAGGTATGAAAGTGAATACCTAGTACAAGGAAATGAAAGGAACTGATTTGCTAGTAGGACTGTGTACAGTTTCGATAAATGATTATTTATTGTGAAACCACTCTACTCCAACTTCTTTATGTGGGTCTGTTAAAAGTAAAGACACTGTATATATATAGATTTTAAATTGTGTTCTGAATCCCAAACTCATTTTCCTTAGAGCTTGAATTACATTTTTATAACACATATGCACTGTTTGGCTCTGTGGCAAAATATCTTGGAGAGAAATTCATTCATTGTGCTAACACTCAGAAAATACTGTCAAATACGTAATAAAAAAAATCTAAAAGTTTGCGTTGATTTGTGTTTTTTTTTTCTGCTGGTGTTATATGCATGGTGACACATCAGCTTTTCACGGACCTCTGGAGAGGGTGGAAGGGGAGTTATGGCTCGGGAAATAGAATCTATCCAGTCAATTGTGGAGGGAGAGGAGCAAGGAGCTGCTTGCATATTCAGGAAGCAGCAGGGTTTGGGGACCACCAGAGGAGATCAAACACTCAAGGCAGCCAGGAAGAGAGAAATTTGGGGGGAGAGTTGGCTCCCTCCCCTGGCACCACCCCATTCACCTTTCTAGGGAGCCCCAAGGGGCCGTGGGAGTGCTGAAGCACTATTCCAGGCAGAGAGCAGTCAGACGGCTGATGCCGGGGTTCTTGTTCACAAAGCCGAAGAATGAGCTTAGCAAACAGGCAAGGTAGGAGAGCCAGGTACAGGCTTTTATTTAGAGATAAAGTGAAAGGACAGAGCTCCCGGCTCACGCCAGGAGGGGACAAGAGAGTCCTGGTGTGGTGCGTTGTCTAGGGGTTTTATAGGCAAATGAGGATTTTTCGAAAATGTTCAGGGGTGCAAGCCTGCTAAGTGGTGTCTGAACACCCAGAATTAACTTAACACAAGGAATTTCTCGCCCCATCTCTCTCTCTAACATACCTGCGTCTTAGTCTAGGAGCATATCAAAAGGCAGCCGGCCCAGCCCCCAAGGTGGGCTGAGGTATTGTCTGTTTGCTAAAGAGTAAGTTAAGAATCCTGCTTCCCAAACTTCCTGGGTGTTAAAATGCAATCTTATCTTTAAGGTGGAATCTTTGCTGCCTTTTACGATGTTGTTTACAGCTGGGTCTGCATGCTAAATTAGTTGCCCAGTTTGTCTTGGGCCTTTTAGCATGCTAAAGTGGATCTTACAAGTGATTAGCATAATAAAAACGTGCTACTCTTCTTTATCTGGGGAACATTAACTGATCTCACTGAGGAATGACCCTAGAGCTTAACGTTTAACACCAAGTTTTGGTAGGGGGTTTCCTTGCATGTAGTTACATTGCTCTGACTGCAAATATTCTGCCTTGCTTTTTCCAGAGGCCCTCACCCTACTCTAACTACACCCACAGTCCCTGTCTCAAGACCACTACCACCACTTGACCCTATCAGCTTTTTTCTTTGCTGCTCATAGTTCATGAGAATTAGTAGCCAAAAGTGACCATATTTTGTTTGATGTTCTCTATCAATTGCAATGTTTTTAAGCCTTTAAGCCACATAGGACATGTATGGTGTTGGGAGTATAGGGAAGGAGCTGGGTCTCCTTCCTTTTCTTCCCTCCCTCCCACCCTTCTCTCACTTCCCTCTTGCTTTTGAGTCAAGAAGTAGAGATCACCAGAGGCAGGGAACTGGACAGAGAGCCACAGCTAAAGAGCAAAGAGAAATCCAATATTCTGAGTGGGTTTGATCATATCTAATCTGAGAAAACCCAAGAGACTCTTGTTTTAATTAAACTCAATTTAGAGAATTTTGACTTTGATGAATTGATGGAGTTGGGGACTCATTTATTCTGCAGAATGTGAAGCAGCACAGAAGGAGCTGCCAGTGTTCCTGGGAGGCACGAACGAGGCCTGGCATCTGGCAGCCCTTTTACATGCTGCAGCCCAGGAGGGAAGGAGGAAGAGAGCAGGAGGTCCAGGAACTGGGGGTAGTCGAGTCCCAACATGTTGATCATTCCTGGGATCTGGGTGGAGGAATAAAAGGGGTGTCCACGGAGTTGTAAGCAGGACCAGCTATAGTATTTGCAGGGTTCATTGCAAAACGCAAGTTCAGGGCTCCCAGTTCAAAAGTATTGAGAATTTCAAGACAGCACTGTAGAACATTAAACCAAGCAGGGGGCCCTTCTGAGCTTGGGGTCCCCACCTACCCATGCTGCATGCCTGTGAGGCCCGGCAGAAGGGGTTGTACCACCAAATTGCTGAGGGGGACCACCCTGAAACTGAGCCTTGGTTTCCTTGTTTATAAAAAGGGTATGATGACACTGGCTCTTCCTAACTTTATTGAGAGACCAAACTGAAAGAAACTATGTAATGTGGAAAAACACTTTTTAATCATAAACTCACACAAGGCATAAGATACAGTCTTTAAGTCCTCCAAGTTTGCCCTGAACTAGTCACCAGCTTGGTTTTACTAAAAATTTCTCTTGGAAGCACATTTTGAATCTAGACTGTTCCTCAAACTAATAGACTTTGACTTACAGAAATTGTCAGGATAGTCTATTTCCCTACCTGCCCTGGAAGGCACCTATGCCCTAAGTCCCCAAATTCTTTTATATGAATTCTTAAGCATCTCAAAGTTTAAGCAAATCAAGTTACCTGTTATTCAGACCATTATAAAGCCACCTGGGTCCTTCCATCATTGATTATGCAATTTCTTTCTTCTTTGCTGGCAGGAAGGCTCGGAATTGTTAGATCTGAGTGGTATTTAGTGCAGGGAAATTGTAAGAATTAGTAGCTGTCAGGGGCCAGGATGAATGAACGCAGCCACCCTTCGGCCAGGCATGTCTCATTAATCCTTCCGGCATTCCAGGACGATGTACTGAGTAAATGGCAACAGGTGAGGTGATCAATGGAAGAGGCAGAGGTATTAGGAATTCATGTCAGAGAAGAAGAATCCCCTGGGACCTGGGAGGGTGTCTGATGAGAAGGAACCTGCCGCCTCCCCTCTCTCCTTCCTGCCCTTCCCTTTCCTCCCCTTCTCTTTCTCTTTCTTTTCTTCTCTTCTGTCTTTATTTGAATGGACCCCCATCATGAATCTACTTTATGTCGATTCCTATTTATCTACATGATTAGCAAGAACCACCAGGGTCATGTTTGGCTCAATTTCCAGCACCGTGTTTTGAGAGACTTGCACCAGCTGTAGGCACGTCAGACCTTTCTCAAGGGCTTCTGTCTGGCTCCTCTCATGAGGGGCATTCATGCCTCTTCCCCTCCCTGATGTCGGATGTATATCAGCACCAGGAAGAGGGTGGAGGTGGAGAGAAACCCATTGGGACACAGAGATAAGATAAGCGCCTAGCACCTTCTACTGCCCTGCAATAGAAGGCACTCAATAGCTGTTTATAATGCAATATATAACCAGATGAAGAGGAGGGCTATCGACCCAATCTGGGGGTAGGGGGGCGCTTCTTGGAAGAGATGACTAGGAGTAAGCCAAGGCAAGCAATGGAGGAAGGGCACCCAGGTAAGGGGCAGAGCAGGAGCAAAGGCTTGAAGAAGGGCATGGCAGGGAGCTGTGATCAGGGAAGGCCAAGGAGCTCAGGCTGTGCGTAGCATCAGTTGTGCATCAGAACATGGTGGGAGAAGAGCTGCAGGAAGTGAGAACAATGAGGAATTCATGACCATGTTCATGTTTGTGACACACAAGGAACCCAAGTCAACTCTGTGACCTTTGAAACATTTCAACATGCCTGAAATGGGCAGGGCCTGAACAAGCTCCCTATCTGAAACAGATGAGAATCAAAGTGGGGGCTGCCTTGTCTGTGTCGAGACAGGTTTTTTTTTTGCTGCTGTGTTTAGACACAGCGTAGACTATGCCTGCTGACATTGCTCCATAGCACCATCTCCCAGAAAAGAGGGCTGGCCATCTCATAGGGCCCACACAAAGCCTCTTATCTGCCAGGACAAAGGAACTGACATTTTTCTTCTCACCATGTGTTGGGTCTGGCACACACACACAGTGCCTGTTCAAATAAGAATGAATAAAAACACGTAATTACTGAGTCCTATAGAACAGGAATCAGCAAAATTTATCTGTAAAGGACCAGAGAGTAAATATTTTTGGTTTTGTGGGCCATTGGGTGTCTGTCTGTCACTATGACTGCAAAGCATACTGTAGATACTACATATATGAGTGGGTGTGGCTGTATTCCAATAAAAATTCATTTGCAAAAGCAATTGATGGGCCAGATTCTGCCATTGGGCTGCAGCTTGCCAACTCCTGCTACAGAGAACTCCATGAGGAGTGAATTGTCTATGTCTTGTCCATCTGAAATGAGTCTTATTTTGAAATTTATAAATGATAGTTTGGCTGGGGATAGAATTTTAGGTTGACAGCTGTATTCCTTCCATTGTTTGAGGATATTATTTCATTCTCTCTTGACACCAGTTTTTGTTGGTTAGAAATCTCTAAGAGCAATTGTGTTTCTGCATAGGTAATTTGTCTTTTCCCTCTCATGGCTTTAGGGGTTTTTTCTTTATCCTTGATGTTCTGAAGTTTTAGTATGAAGTGTCAAGGTGGGAATTTTTTCCCCCTCCAATTTATACCAATTAGCACTTGGCATGACTTTTAAATATGAAGATTCCCACCCACCCTTTTTACAAAATTTCTGGAAGACTTTCTATCCTTCCCCCAGCAGAGCTACTCTGCTGTTCTCTGGGTTCCAGAATTCCTATTAATTGAACTTCATTTAAAGTACATATTTTCTCCATTTCTCCCTTGCCTTCATAGTATATATTTTTTCTTTTTTTTCCCTTAATTTGAGTCTGAGTTTAATATTGAAAAATACAGGCTTATCATTAGCAAGCTATTTTGATTTATCCAGGGAGCAGGTTTTCCCATAAAGCTTTATTCCTGATTGTCAATCATTCCACAAATGTTTCTAGGGGACTGTCCTTGTGTAAGGTACTGTGAGGGATCCAAACATACTTTTATTTATTCAAAGTACTGCCACCTTTTAAAATCCTCCTTTTAATTCCATGATATAGGTACTATGAGTGTTCTCATCTTACAGATTATCAAGAAAACTGAGACCCAGACAGGTTACAAGCCTGTGGTCCTAACCTATAAGCATAGTGCTCAGTTATATTAGTATATAACTAGTTAATGGCAGGACAGTGAGGAATTAAGGCTTATAATAATTTTATGATGATTTAAAAAATGAAAGCATTTAACAAGGAAGATTCTTGCATAATTCAAAAATTAAAGCTATAAAAAATTATACATAGGAATGCCTTGTCCCCACCCCTGTCCCTGCCCACCCTGCTATTCATAATCATGTTTATTACTTTATGTTTATTGTTTCATTGTGAAAATATGGACATGTACAGACACATAGGCTTGATTCTCTCTACTTTCTTCCACAGAAGTTAGCATACAACAGTGTGACTTTTTCTGATGCCACTTTTTACACCAATGTGTTTTTTTCTGACATCAAATACATGTCATTTTTCTACACCAGTTTTCCAATTCTATAACACCAGCTGGGTGTCCAACAATTCAATTCAATTTTGACACTATCTCCCCGGAGTTAGTGCAGACCCTACATTTTCAGGGCTCCGTCTCAGGACAGGCCCCACTTCAGACATCACTGCAAAGTGTGGTCCCCAAGTGACACACATTTCTTCCCAGCTGACTACAGACTGGGGGGTTCCCACAACCCTTGCTCCATTAAGTTTGACAATTTGCTAGAGTGACTCACAGAACTCAGGAAAGCTCTCTACTTATGATTATAGCTTTATTATAAAGGATACAGCTAAAGGGAGGAGATGTCTGGGACAGGTTATTAGGCAAGGGAGTGGTGGGTGGCACCAAGCTTCCAAGCCCTCTCCAAGCCCACCACCTTCACGGCACATCAAGGTGTTCACCAACCCAGAAGCTCCCAAACCCCAGTAGGGGTTTTTATCAAGGGTTCAAGGGTTCGTGAAGTAGCCATAATTGATTAAATCACTGGCTACTGGTGATTGACCTCAATCTCCAGCCCCTCTTTCTTCCCTGGAGGTATGAGGTGGGGCTGGAAGTTCCAACCCTTTCATCATGACTTGGTCTTTCTGGCATCAGCCCCCATCCTGAACATATCTGACCCCATACCTCCCACCTGCACCATGGGTCATCTCACTGGCACACACAAGACAATAAATTCCAGTTCCACAGCTTTCAGGAGCTGTGCCAGGAAACTGGGGACAAAGACCAAATATTTATTTTTTTATTATGCCATAAGACACTTTTTTATACCTTGCTTTTTTTGCTTAATTTATCTAGGAGACAAGTATACCATGGTTTATTCAACTGCTACACCTCGATGGACAATTGGGTTGCTTTCAGTATTTTGTTATGACAAATAGTACTGTAATGAAAGCCCAATTGTCATTTCATACATGTGCATGTCTACCTGTGGGTTAGACTCCTAGAGGTGAAATTGCTGTGTTAAAGGGTAAACGCTTCTGTATTTTAGGTCAGCATGGTCATATTAGAGGGATGTGTGGTTATATCCACGCTTTTAGATGAGTCATCTACTCAGGGCTCAGAAAGGTGAAGCAATTTCCCCAAAGTGACACAGCTAATAAGTGGGTAGGCAGGACACAGCTTATTTAGGAGATAGGGAGGAGGGCAGATTGGAATGGAAAATGAGTAACGTGAGATAATGGGTAACATAAGATAATGAAGCTTAATGAGCAGGAACATTATGGGATTGAAAAAATGGAGTGAGGGCTGGTACAAGGGGATGTGGCAGCCACTGGAGGCTGTGAGGGTCCCCCCACGGACCGTGCTCCAGGGGTGACTGAGTTCCATCTGGAAGTCTGGAGACATTGGGGAAGGTAGTGGGAGCCGTTAAGAACAGAATACATTTGTTTCCTCTCCCTGCCTGTTCGGGTCCTTCCTTCAAAGCAGACTCACAGGTATCAAGGACCGCAGCCATTTTCAGAACTTCTAGGTCCTCATCGCATAGAAACAGGTCTTGCATCTTCACCACAATGAGAATATTTTCTTCATTGAGAATGCAAAAGGTCATATCCATGTATGCCAGACATTTTGGGGGTGTCTGGAAAGCTCATTCTTTAGAATCTTAACCCCCACTCCCCAGGTAGATCTCTGTGGCAGTTTATACCCTGTGACTCACTGCTCTGGCCATCTCTGGTTGGAATGGGGCTGGACACCTGCACGAGCCGTCCTCAGGGGTGCAGAGTGGGATGGCACACACAAGCTGGTCAGGTAGGGGCTGCAGGTGCTGAAGTGACATGGCCGCTTGGGAGGGGCTCCCTTCCCTGCCTTCTGCACAGAGCACTGCAGGAAGCAGCCCTCAGAGACAGAGGGGAGAGGGGGCTCCCTCCTAGCAGACAGACATGACAGCATGCAGCCTGGCTTTCTGTGCCGTCTCTGCTTCAACTTCTTGTGAGGACTGGCTGTACTTCATACTTGGATGTCATGCGGTTGTATGTTTGTTTTCCTCCAGTTACTGAAGCTCCTGTGATGGGATAAAAATTCTAATATGGGTCCCCTCCTCTAATGCACTAAACTGAATCTTGTAATTACCAGCTCTACTGCTTCAAGGCCAAGGGGAAAAAGAGCTTTGTCCCCAGTTGTTCCTGTACAGGTCCTGGATCCACTGTGACTGGGCCAAGCTGGGACACGAGTCATTCCTGAGCTGATCACTGGGCCAGGAGGACACAGTGCAAGGGCTGACCTGGGCTCTGATACCCACTCAACTCCTGAACCAAAGGAATTCTGGGTGTCCATCCCAGCAGAGGGGAACACGACTGATGGGCAACATAGTCTTGCTCATTACAGGTGCCTGCTAACCCCAGGGAGTTCATGAGGACATTGTGTCTGTCTTGAATTAAGTGAATTAAGCGCTTCTTCCAGGAGAAACCTTGGTTTTCATCAAGTTCCAGCCTGCCAATATGAAATGCATCTTGACAGGTCATTCTGAGCCGTCTTCCCACACACATGCCTCCCCAGCCCTTCTCAGCAGAGGACCTCTGTGTATCTCTCTCCATGCACTGCGGCCCAAGAAACAGCCTGATGTTATGAGGAGGGGAAGGAGATAATTTGAAGGCAATATATGCAATTCCTTTAAAAAATGAGTATTAGAGGAGACTGCCTCCCAAACTGAAATGCATCTACACAAGCCTGAGGCCAGTTGAGTATGTGTGTTGCGGGGGACATGATTGTGAGGGCGCTCAGGGACCTCCCCCTCGACTGTCTCCCAGTCACATGGGTCAGGGGGCCTGCCATTTCCAAGTTGAGCCTTCAGTAACTTAAGTATTTGTATAATTAGTTGCTTGGATGAAAAACCAGGCAGACCATTTTCCTATTAATTGATTTACCTTGGGATCAAAGAGCCTGAATTTCAAGTTAGAGATCAGAAAATACCTGCATACATTAGAATTGCCACTGAATCTTCCCCAAAGTGACCTGATAACAGTTTAAATATGACCGTAGCTTAGAAGTAGGTAGGATGAGTTCTAAGAGGTTTGCCTTTTCTCTGGGTTTATATAAACATTAAGGCAACTTTTTTGAAAAGCCAATTCCTAAGGGCCTCTACAGTTCACTCGGCACCCTTAAGATAGTGAGTGCAAACCCATAGCGTGGCCTGACCCTCGCCCGTCTGCAGCCTCATTCTGCCCAGTTGCTCCTGCTGCTCCGGCACACGGGTCTGCCTGCAGCTTCCTGAAGCACTGCCCGCCTGTGACCTCCGCCATGCCCAAGTCGTCATCCACGTGGTCCTGCCTCAGGAGAAAGCCACAGTCCAAGAGGCGAAGTCAACAACCAAGAGGAACTTGAGAGCTTTGGGTTTCCCCGGGACCATGGAGGGAGCCCCTCAGATCAGCCACACTTCTCCACTCCTGCCTGTTTGCTCCCCACCTGCTTCCCCCCACTTCCCGTGAGGCTCCAGTCCTTGGCTCCACCTCCGGCCCCCTCCCACAGTGGGGATGGACCTGTGTGGGGCTCCTCCTCAGAGCGGGTACAAAAAGCCCAATGCAGAGGGGAGCTCAGGGTTGGAGATCTCATTGTTGATTCATAGCTGTCCTGCACATGCTCATTTTGTCATTTTCACTTGTCACTTGTCCCCTCCATTAGCCTCCATTGTGGGGGTGGAGTTGATGTCTGTGGTGTTATACTGCTTAACCTTAGACTCGCACTTCGCACCCGGCTGCACTCCGTGCACAGGTGCTGAGTGCATGAAGACCCAATGAGTACCACGTGACCCTGGCCATGAGGGACTTGCAGTTCCCTGGAAAAGCAAGGAAACACACCATTGTCAGCCCAGGAGTTCCAGGACTTGCACAACGCTGCAGGAACTGAGAGGAAGGAGGTCTCCTCTTCCACACGGGATGTGCAACAGACACTGTCAACGGATGGGGTTCTCCTGCTGGTCTGCTTGATTCAGACCAGTGCTAATCGTCTCTCAAGTTCTCGGCTCTTCTCTCAGAAAATGAGGATGCTTTCCCAGATGTGCTTTCCCAGGCTTCTGCAGGCCTGGCCACCGTCCTTCTCGGAGGCCTCAAGCCCCGACAGGTTGACCATATGATGGCGCCTGCACATCCCAGGCCAGACAGTTCTGAGGAAGTTGTGACATTTTCTGAAAGTCTTATTATTTTTCTTTGGAAGTGTATGTGGAATTGGGTTCATATGAGGGGGAAAGATAACAATTTGAATTTTCTTATGACTTAAAAATTTTTGGATTTTGTTAAGAAGAAATGATTCATTTGGCTTGAGTATATTCAATTTTGTTTAATGAATATGATTACATATTAATAGAATTGCAGTGGCTGGTTGATGGAATGCTATGTTTTGATGGCATTTAATGAAGCGTGTATCAATTTTATTTTGTAAGGTTTTATCTATCTGTCTGCTTGTATTTTGGAGCTAATAGCCAGTTTTTTTTCAGCTGTCAAATATAGGTCCCTTGAAAGGTTTCTAGGCCATAGCCATGTCCCTATAAATAGCTCTGGGTAAAATGGCTCCGGGTTGCCAGTAGGGTTCTTTATTACCATGGGTCTAAATATTGCCTAAATTTAAATGATCAGCCTTGAGAGATCAAGCAAAATGCTGGAAGTTTTGTTAGCTCCTGTGTCAGTTAGCCATTGCTTTGTAGCAGATCATCTCACCATTAGGTGGCTTTTACAAAAATAACCATTTATTATTTTCCCCCAAGTCTGTGGATCATCTCAGCAGGCTTGCTTATATACCTGCAGTTCAGGACGGGCTGGGGTGACTTGGCTCTGCTCCACGTGGTCACCCGTCTGCCAACAGGCTAGTGCAGGCTTGTCCTCATGTGGGAGGCAGGAGTGCTGGAGAGTTAGAGGAGAAACATGCAGGGTCACAGGGGGCCTACACTCCTCTATATCCTGCTATTTGAAGCAAGGCACATGGCAGCCCAGATTCAAGGGGCATGGAAATGAACTCTTTCTCCATAGCAGGGACCACAAAATCTATTGCAAAGGGTGTGGATATAGAAAGAGTTGGAGAATTGGAGTTATAGTTTTGTATGTATCACAGCTGAGCAGCAAACCCATCATTTGTGTCATATTTCAAGGAAATGTTTAGCCCTAGCCAGAAACAATACTTCGCTGTACCCAAACTCAGTCTGCCCATACCGTGCAATCTATGTTGCCTGGACCTTATTTCACAGACACAAAGATGCAAACCGCACATTTGCAGAGATGATCTTCCCAGCATCATGCTGTGTGGTATCCACAGGTACGTGCTGGTCCTGCTGTTTTATCAGAAGTCATGGTGGCTTGGGCTCTGGGGTCTGTCACTCTGCTCTTTACCTGTTGCCTGACTTTGAGCAATCAAATTAGCCTCTGAGGCCCATGTGCTGTGTAAGCCAGAGATGGCAATGCCAGCCTCCTCCTGAGGCTGGGAGGACTCAGTGAGATGATATACGTTAAGGGCCTGTGCTCCGTAAATATCAGCCGTTACAGCTCTTGTTGGCTATCCAGAGCCCAGCACCCATCTAGGATCAGGAAAGTCTGTGAATGAGTGAATGAATGATGTCAGAGAAGAGAAAGCATGTGAGGTGAAGAAAGCAAGGCAGTCTGGCCAGACTCGCAGGGTCTCTCCGGAAGCGAAACGGCCCCCAGCCCTGTCCCATGTCCAGTGCCTGCATTGCTATGTGGCTGGCTGGTGACTCGCCCGGCCCACTGGAGGGGGCGAAGGAGGCTCCTTCACAGGCCTTTGCGGTGCTTCTTTGCTGTTGGAATGGTGAAACCATGAGGAAAGCAAAGACTGCCAGAACAGTAGAGAAGAGCTTCCGGGCTCCATGAACCTGGCATGCATGAGGGGCTGGGCGGAAGCCCTCTGCTGATAGACAGGCAGTGCTGGAAGACAGATGGGGCCTAACTGCTGCAGGAGGTGGCGGCATCTGTGGGGGAGCATTAAATTGATCTTAGGGAAAGGAAGGGTTGTGACTTGATCCTTTGCAGGCACTGGGACCATCGAAATGGGACACTTGGCTCCAGAGGAACTTCTGGGTATGGGAACTCCTGAGCCCAGATGGTGGGAAAGTCCTTGGAACACTCTGAGATTTGGGTCTCTGCAGCTGGGTGGCAGCTGTGGGCCTGGGATTGGAGGCGGCCACAGGTGGTACCACCTGCTCCAGCCACATTTTTCCCAGCCTCATCAGGGATGCCCCACTGGCCCCCTCACTTCAGATTTGTGGGGAATGTGGAAGAAGATGGAAAGAGACAGTTTGTTGGAAGGATTAAGGAGATGGGTGTTCAGCCTGGGAGCCCCCCAGAGGCTCAGGGTTAATTACCAGAGAGGCCTGGTGCAGGAGAACGTGTGCTGGTGCCTCCATTAAGTCATCCTCTGATGTCACACTTTCTGCACCTGCACAGTTGTGTGGTCAGCGCTCAGTAATGTGGACTCCATAAATTCTGAGGGTATAATTGCTCCGACAGGTCATGGGTTGGATCTTCTCTTTGAATTATCTGTGAAAAAGCAAATTAAGAGAGTAATCCTGATTGCATGGGACATGCCTAACCTACTTACAGGAACGAACTCCATGCCCTTCCCGAACATCTGTTACTATGTCATAAACTAATAGGGTAATTACCAACAATTCCTTTCCAGGTCTCCCAGAATTCTGGTGGGCGATATTCTCCTGGTTTTGCTGTGCTCAAAGTCACACACTGTAGCACAAAGCAGCTAATTACAACCGTTCTCTTGATGACGCTCATGGAACACTCCTTCGCCCTCAGTGAAACTGAGTGGGAGTTGCAAGGCTCATGGCTGGAGTCAGGAGGCCTGGGGTCCAGGCCCAGCTCTGCCATGCTGCCCTGATGGGTTCCTGAATCTCTCAGAGCCTCAGTTTCCCCAGTTATAGAACGGGGCGGTAATAGTGCCGCAGCCTCCTGCCAGTGGTCAGCAGCGGTGGTGAGCAACTGCTCTGGAGGTGGGTGCTCCTGCCCAGGCAAGCCTTCCGGGGACTGCAGCCCAGGTCTCCGTCCACCTGCAGCTCACCAAAGACCCTAAGACAGCACGACCCAGCCAGCCACTGCTGCATTCCCCACTCACAGAAACTTTTAAGGTAAGTGTTTGTCATTGTAAGTAAAATCCTACTCTTACTAATGGTGCTGACCTCTAGGTCACTCTGTGGACAGAATGAGTCAAGGCCGAAACAATGCTTTGTGCAGCATCTGGGAGGTGCTCACACATGGAGAGGCAGCACATTGTGCCGTATTGGGGCCACATTTGCCAGATTCAGCAAATAAAAATACAGGAAACCCAGTCCCAGTTGAACTTCAGATAAACAATGAATAGAATGTTAGTATAAGTATGTCCCATGCAAACTCTGGGACATACTATGCTGCAAAATTATTCGTTGTTTATCTGAAGTTCAAATTGAACTGCATGACTGATATTTCATCTGGTAATCCTAGATTGAGGGGATTTAGTTCCTCAAATTCCAACAGATGTCTGTCTCTGGTGTGGCTCCTGCCTTTATTCTGTAATTGAAAAAAAAGTAGCATTTTCTGAGTACTAAAACTTATTTTGGCAACTACCAAGCCTGGCAACAATACAGAGGAATTTTCATTCTCATTGCATCTGGGTGGATGTGTAAGCTGGAATGATTGTTATGTAAACAGTTTGTCAAAATGATTGAAGAACTTGAAAATGTTCATACCCCAAACTTTGATTACAAAGGTATTCATCACACTGTTACTTAAAACAGCAAAAGACCTGGGGGGGAACAACTGATTGCTTAAACAATACCAATAGTCTGAAAATTTCCCCTAAATTTTCCGGCAACAAGAGAGACATTCTCTGATAGCTGTCAAAAGAGGTTTCAGTGGAATGACAAAAAATAACAGAAATGGAGTCTTCCCCTTTGGCTGTAGCCTGCCAAGAACCGACGAGTTGGAGGTGATGTTCACACGCAGAGGGCTTCTGTGCACAAGTATTGGCCTCTCAGCAGTTCAGAGCTGATTCACAGACTATCAGCTCCGATTTCTTGACTGACCACTTGAAGTTCACAGAAACTTGAAGTCAGAGTGTTAGATTGGAGTCTCAGGGAACACCCAGAATTCATACACAATTCCTTTCACACACAACCCATCAGGAATACTGTCTTTGCCCAAAGTGAGATGCTCCTGACAGCGCCTGGACCATGTAAGGGCTCCAGAAATGCTGAGGGCCAGCCTGGTGACTGCGCGCTGGGAGAGGGCTGCTTTCAACCACAGCAAGGGCTACGCTCCTTGTTCTTCCTCTGCCTGCAAAGTAGCCACATCTGCTATGTTTGATGGTGGACGGTGGCCTGGCCAACCCCAGGCTGGAATTCAGTCTGATATTTGGGGGACTGGGTGGGATGTTGATTCTCTGCACCATCTATGTTGTAAGTTACGCCCACAGATCTTTGGCTGGGGCCTGCGAGAGCTTCAGGCCAGGGTCCTG
Organism: Smutsia gigantea; assembly: GCA_032199065.1. Taxonomy (NCBI): domain Eukaryota; kingdom Metazoa; phylum Chordata; class Mammalia; order Pholidota; family Manidae; genus Smutsia; species Smutsia gigantea. The sequence goes on from JAVSCE010018818.1 coordinate 288,829, forward strand.
AAGGACAGAGGCCATGCAGGAGGGGTGTGTGGGGCCCTTTCCCCACTTCCCACTGAGTGCTGCAGGCTTCTGCACCTGAGGTAAGAAGCGAGAGGCAGAAGGACCCACTTCCACCTGGGACTGTGGAGACTGGGCTCTAGTGCACCTTGGGCCCCCAGGGGCAGGGACGCAGCACTCGGGAAGGCCCGTTTCCTCTTTCATGCTGCACACCCAGGCCAGCTTACCCACCAGACACGGTCTGAACAGGCCTAGGGCTCACAATACATCCAAGGTCCTGGGAAAATGTAATTTCTTTTAAAATCAGAAGAAGGAATATTATATTTGTTTTTATTCCAGGGCAGTTGTACAATATACTTTTGAAAAACTTTGTAAGGAGGAAAGGCACCAGAGTCCCTGGGGTCCACAAACCCTTAGTGCAATGCTGGGTAGCTTCAGTGGCCACGAGAACTCCCAGACATCCACCTGTACAGGTGGGGCAGGAGCAGCAAGGCAGCCTTAACCCAGCGCGCTCAGAAGCTGGGGGGCCGGGGTGCAGCCCCAGAGGCATTCGAGTGCCTTCTTTACCAGCAGCGTCTGAGGAGGCCTCAGTGCTCTGGGCTGGAAGCTGGGCCTGCTCTTTCAGGTAACCGTGGCAAGTTCTCTGGCCTCTCCCTGCCCTAGTTTTCCCATCTGTGAAATGGGGGTAGTAAAGACACTTTCTTATGCGATGGTTGTGAGAACTGAATGAGATGACACCTTTCAGCGCTTAGACTGGCATGCACTGGGCATATGCCATCAGTGAGAACCATGAGGAGGGCCACGGACGCTGTGGGGAGCAGGGGTCTGTGTCTGCACTGAAGCCAGGCCAAAGCACTTCACCACACGGCGGCCCCCCTTCGTAGAGCAGGAGGTCCCTTCAGGCCGTTCTCAGCCTCAGCAAGGATGCTCCTGGCTGAAGAGGACTCGCTGGGGTCCTGGAACACGCATCGTGTTGGACTAGGTGTCCTGAGCGGTCGTCTTTGCAAAGGACCGTGTTAAGAGAACAGAGAAGAGTCAGGGTGCTGACTCAGGGTGCTGAGGTTCCCCTGTGGGGGACGTCACTTTGCTCCAGGAAAATGACATCCGCACCCAGCATGGCAAGGAGGGTGTCTGCTGGAGAAATGGGGAGATGGATGCCGATGAAAAGAATGTCTTCCAGCCAGCCCTTCGGACAGCTTAGAAGAGCACACAAGCCAGAAGGGCCTGGTAGGAACAGTTATTCAGATCCTGCTGGGTACCAAGCTCTGGGCTTGGCCCTGGGGTTCCGAGGCTGGTCCCTGCTGGCTGGAATCTGCTCCTGTCGGCACAGGCCCCCGGGCAACCATCTTCAGGGCAGTCAGGGCTCTGCTCTGAGGGACAGGTACTGTGGGAGCCCGGGGTGGCAAGCCGCTCTGGAGACCACCATGTAGCTTGGCCATAAAGCCTATGGGCCCAGAACCAGATGACTGGGTCGTGAATCCCGGCTCCCCACTTACAGGCTCTGTGACTTAGGGCAAGTCACTCAGTCTCTCTGTGCCTGTTTCCTCCTCTGTGGTTTTGGTGAGAGTTACACGAGATAATACATCTAAGTGCTTCCAAAACTGGCACAAGCTCCCTGTTATTTTTGTTCTGCCCAGTCCTGGGGGGTGAGAGGTGGATGGGAAGGCTTCTTGGAAGAGACTGCCCTTGAATGAAGACTCAGAGGATGAAAAGATGTGGCCAGACGCAGTGCCCAGACTGGGAGGGAATTTCAGAGAGAGGGAACAGCAAGCAGTGAGAGCAGAGGGCGTGCTGAGGACCCGTGCTGACCCACCGCAGCTGGACTGAGGGACAGGTGTGTGTGTGTGTGTGTGTGTGTGTTGCTCAGTGGGGTGGGACAAGAGGAACTCAGAGACAGCCATGCAGAGCCGCATGAGGTTTGGGGCTTCCTCTACAGGCCTCAGGAGCCACGGGTGGGTTTGAAGCAATGGTGGGGTGATGATTAGGTTCACACTTTAGAAAGGGCCCTTGGGTTCCCCACTGCAGCTGCAGGGGCACCATAAGGAGGAACACAGGAGAACACAGCCCAAGCCAGGCGGGAGGGGACGGAGGCTGGAGGGACGGACTGGGTGGTCAGGCCTCCCAGCTTCACCAGCGAGCTCGTGGGAAATCTCAGGAGAGAGATTCATGGCTGGCGACATGGCTCCCCCGCTGCCATCCTGTGGGAAGAGCTTGGCTGCCGCTGAACTTGGGCGCATATGGAATGCAGATTCTCTCCTGGAAAACTCTAGAGCTTCTCAGTGGAGCTGAGTGCCAGCAGCCACCCAGTTTCTTGGTCAGGGTGGTGAGAGCAGGTGGCCACCTGAGGGCAGCTGTGATGTGGAGAGGTGGCCAGGCGTCCCCACGGACGACCTGGAGCCCCATCAGCACTGGCCCCTCAGATGCGCCTGCCCATGCTCCCAGAGGGATGTGCTGCCAAGCAAGGAAACAGGGACCAGGTGCTCGGGGCTGTCACAGGGCAGCGATGGCAGTATCCGCGCTGGGCTGGGCCCAGTCCTCGCCTTGGTGGACATGGGCCCCTCAGACACTTGGGCATCTGCTTGGAGACACAGCTCTTAACAGAGGTCATTACCCACCCCGCCGCATGCCAACGCTGGGCTAGGGCCTTAGCTGCCTGCTCACTGAGCTCTCACTATGCCCCATGGCGGCCGCTCTGACCTCCGTCCTGCCAAGGAGCTGGGAGAGAGGAACTGCGGGAATGACTCTGCAGGAGCCGTTTGATAGACCCGCTGGGGAAGGAGGGAATCCAGCTGTTTCTGTTTCTGCTGCCCTTTCCTTGAGATTCATTGTCCCAATAGAGACAGTCTGATTGGCCAGCATGCTTTGGGCCTGCTTGGTGGCTAGAGGACCCCAGGACTCTCCATTAACAGTCCTACCTGATGGTATTCAAGAGTCGGAAAGAGGGAATTTCCTCCAAAGGATGATGTGAAGAACAGGCGGCGGGTGCTGAGGAATACAAATACAGAGCAGATAAGCCAATGCCACTTCCGTGATGAGGACAGAGTGGTTGCAGAAAAGGCTCAGTTTTTCACCCTCCCTGTAGCCACAGGAGTAGCGATGGGACTTTGGGGCTTCTCCCGTAAAGAGACTGGTTTCCCCATCTCTTGCGTATGGGCTGGCCTGTGGCTTGCTTTGGGTAACTGAATGAGGCAGAACTAACCGTGTGCCAGTCTTGGGGCCCAGGTATCAGGAGGCCTCGTGCAGTTCTGCTCTCTTGGGACACTGCTCAGCCACCACGAAAATGAGCTGGTCTAGCCTGTGGGGGATGAGAAATTACATGCAGGAGAGACCAGCTGCCCCAGCCCAGGCCATCCTAGACCAGCGAATAGCCAGCCACCTCCAAAACACATGAGAGGGCCCAGCCAGATCAGAAGACCTGCCCTGAGCTGCAGCTGACCCCAGTCAACATGTGAGTCTCGCAGAGTCCAGAAGAACCTCCAGCTGATCCATAGACCCATGGACATTAACTAAGGTGCTTATTATTTCAAGCCGTTGAGTTTTGGGCTTGTTTGTTATGCAGCAAAAGCTAACTGATGTACAGGGAACAGACCACGGCTCAGAGAGAACACTTGATTTGTCCAAAGTCATACTGCTGGTGGGTCTTGGACCCAGAGTCTAGATCCCGACCCCCATGGATGCAATCACCATAATTACATAACCAGAGTCAACAGGGAATTTGAGTCAGTGACCTAAGAAAACCTCCAGGAGAAACAAGCTTCCTGTCATTCCTAGAATCTCTGCAGTGACCCTCAGCTCCCGGATGAAGTAGCAAGAGAATATCCAGGGAAGTTGGTAGCTCAGTCTCTGTTTCTTAGTGTCTCGCAGGGGCTTCTGGCTCATGGAAATAAACGTACTTGGCTGCACTGAGGTGAGAGAAACACAACAGAGACAATGATTTCCAAAAGCAGCTAGCTCTAACTGAAATAACAGCAAAGCTCCTTTAGTGGAACACATGGCTGGGGGACCTTGCAGTCCTGGAAAGGCACAGCCCAGTGGGATGGAGGCCATTGTACCTTCACGACTTTCTGCTTCACCACCAGGAGTTGCAGCTCCGCCTAGCAAAGGGAGGCCTGGGGGATGTGGGCAGTGGAGTCCTGGCCTGGGCCCAGCGGACCTGCAGGGCTTCTCTGAAGTTCAGCTTTCCATCCATAATGTGGCATCATAGCTGCACTTACCCACAAAGTGAAGAAACAAAACAGTGTTCCAGAGAAATGGGAAGGTCTGTGCAAATGAATGTGGCATAGCTTTAGGTTGGGTATGGAGCTGCCTCTCAGCAGCTGTGAACGTTTTGGAGCCTTATTTTCCTCCTTGTGGAAGGAAGATAATAACAACTGCCAATGAGAACCAAAGGACAGAGGTTACAGACAGAGGCCATGTGCAGCCTTTTCAGCCCTAAACCAATTCCTCCCCAGCACCCAGTAAAGCACCTGTTATGTGTTAGGCTCTTGATAAACAGTGACTGAATCCATGAGAAAACCTTCAGTAGCCATTCACAGAACACCTACTATGTGTCGCATGTTTTCATACTGTATGAATCCGGATTCTCCAGGGAAAACAGAACCAATAGGAGATACGTAGATGATAGATGGATGAATAGATGGATGGATAGATAGATTATACATATAGGAGGTGGCTTTTGAGAAATTGGCTCGTGCAATTGTGGGGGCCAGCAAATCTGAAATCTGTAGGGCAGCCCAGCAGGCTGGACACTCGGGTGGGATTTCTGTGGGAGTCTTGAAGCAGAATTCCTTCTTCAGAAAACCTCAGTCTTTGCTCTGGAGGCCTTCACCTGATGGATAAGCCCCCCCTACATTATTGTGGGTAATCTCCTTGATTTAAAGTCAATGCTTTGTAAATGTTAATCACTTTTTTTACATGCAAATACCTGTAACCATATGAAGCTGGACATGAGTTCATCCTGATGCCCCAACCGTAACCCATCACCTCGTGACCATTTAGTCTCCTGCCCTTGCTCGTCCAGCTCTAAGTGAGAAACCTAGACCAGGGAGCACCCCTTCCCCACCTGTAAAACACAGGCCTAGAAAGATGGTGACCCACCACTGGCGCCTAGGACGCTGAGTGAAAGAGAAGCAGTAACAAGCAGCTGGCTGAGCCAGTCCCTATTGTCCATTGGCACGGCAGGCGCTTCCTAGTGGATTTTAAAAGGATACTCCAGAAGGGCCCTCAACCTTTTCCAGGGATTATGTCATCATGTAAACAAATACGTAAGGCGCAAAACCCAGAAATGAAGACATTAAAATGTGATGCATGTGCCTGGGGCCCAAGCTGTTGTCATGGTCCGTGAGCTACGCAGCCGTGCTATGTCATCGTGTGCTTCTCCCACTCCCTCAAGGGTCTTTGGCCAAACAGCCCTTAACTGGGGAACCATTTAACAAAACAGAAAAGCTTCAGGCCTGTGCCCCGTAGGAGACTGCCCAGCTCTTGTGAGGAGAGCGAAGATGAGACCCCAAGGTGGCAAGTGCAGAGGGGCCCCTGGCTCGCTGCCTGGGCCCCCTCCCCACAGGCTGCCCTTCCGAGGGATGCAGCATGGCAGGCGCCCCAGCTGGGTGGCCGTTTGACCGCTATTTGAGTAACCCCGAGGCATCCAAAGCAAATAACCGTCTCGGAAGTGGAATCCGAATGCCCCAGTCCTCTGGGCTCCTTGCTGACCCACTGCTGCCTCCTGCCCTGCTCCCTTGTCCCTGTCAAGTGCCGCCAGTGGGCAAAGTAGCCGGTGCTTGGATCTCAGGGGCCCATCTCCGTCCATTAAGAGTTGCGGTCCGAGGGCAGGGGCCGTGTCTCGTTCACTGCATAGGTGGCTGAGAATGTGGGCCCTGGGCTTTTTCTCCTGTACCCTCCAGGTCAGCTTGTCAGAGTAAATGGACATAGTAATAGCTCCCAACTCAGAGTCATGCCTACAACTTTCACCTCAGAGGTGAGGAATGTGCGTACAGCCTCTAATAACCACTGCTTTAATTATTAGCAAGTCTTCTTTCCTTCCTTCCTTCCTTCCTTCCTTCCTTCCTTTCTTCCTTCCTTCCTTCCTTCCTCCCTTCCTTCCCTCCCTCCCTTCCTCCCTCCCCCCTAACCTACTTTCCTTTCTTCCTTCCCTCAGTACAATAATCGCCAAGTACCTCTGTGGTGTGAGACCCTGCACACAGCCTTCAGGAAGGAGGCAGTGATGCGCCTAGAGGTCCTTAGCTGATCATGGTGGGAAAAGCCAATAAAATAAACACACACCTTTCCACCCAGCCAGATCAGGACAATAGCAGAGGTGACCGGGGCCCAGGGCGGAGGCCCGTTCTCCTGCAGGTGGGGGGTGTCAGGGCCAGAGGGAGGCCAGCAGGGTGGGTTTGAACCCAGTCTGCTAGCAGGAGACTCTGGAGCAGGCCTTAGCAAGTGAAACTAAGTTTTTAAGAGTGGAAAAGAAATTTTAAAAAGACGACTTTATCTTCCCTTGAAACTGTGGCAGCATTTTGTCATCCTGAGGGCTTGGAGTAGTTTAGACCCGCTTTATCTAATGGAGCGTGGCCGTGACAGTGTTTATCCTGGAATCTCTCATCTGAAGAGAGGCAGTTGCTGAGCTGTCCTCTCCAAGGTGGGAGCTGTTTACACACCTGAGCCTTGACATCAGGACTGAATCATCAAAGGAATTTGGGCTGTGTCGCTGAAATCATCTGAGTAATTAATAATTTGTTCCCAGGAGAAGACGGCACAACCCATCGACTCTAGCAGGTGGTGGATTTCTCCTTCCCCTCCCCACACCTCTGCACTGCACTCTGGCCCACTGGATTCTGGATGGTTCTGTTTTCTGTTCAATGATATCCAGAGACTCTGGGGGTCTCCTTGGGTGCCCCCTTTGCTCCTGCTGGAGGTGGCCCCCCTGATAGTGTAGCTGACATTTCTTTAGTCACTTGACCTGGTTTCCCTTTTATTGGTCCTGCCTCCATTTCCAGCACCCCCTTTGCACCCCCTTGCCTCCTGGTAGGTGTTTGGCACACATGTGTGGATGGAAGTCACTTGCTGGAGGCTCTGTCCTTCTATGAATACAAACCTGCTGTGAACTGGACATGTGAAATTTCCAGGTTTTATACAAAACTCAGGATCCTGGCTTCTCTGGAGGAGCCAGATAACCTGCTGTCCCCATATGGCAACAGGGAGCTGTGCTGGGGCCAGCCGCCACCTTCACAGGGCACGTTCTCAGCTCCTGCATGAGGACCTCCTCCTCCCCTGGTTTCTGTCTGCTCTGGACCCCTTGGCCCCCAGGCCTCACATATCGCTGACGGAGCAGAAGACGTTCAAATATCGGGTACGTCCCCCCCCCCGGCCATGAGCATTTTCAGGACTCAGGTTGGGTGTCCCAGAGGGGTTGGGGAAAGGGGCACGGATGACATAGTGGAATAGAGAGCTGATAGACGATGTGGAATGGCGTGACCCGCTCACTCGGGGGCAGAGGAGGAGGTCAGGAGCATGTAGGGGTTTACAGCCTGATCTCGTCGGCTGGGGTCGTGGGCACCCTTGTGGATGGTGGACCCGCCAGAGGAATCTTGCCTGCACTCTGGAACCTGTTCAGACCACAGCAGGGCCCTAGGGAGCTCCACGGTGCTCCCCTGCTGGCAGAAGGGGCACGTGACAGTGCATTTCTGTGATGGGAGAATAAAGAGCATGGCTATTTCTTGACCCTCTGAGCTATGGCCTGAAAGTCTCGCTGGTAATGTGGGACCCTAGAGCCCTGGGGGGCAGAGGGCAATTTCTCCTGCTCCGTGTGGCCCATGGGCTCTGGTACCATGTCTGTCTGGGGGGCAACCATTGACTGATTTCTCTGTTGGGGCCATAGCTGTTTTCCCATCTGCCTCCAGCCTTCTCTCGCCGGCTCAGAGGAGGACACCAGGTCTCAGAGGTTTGCCCCAGGTCATGCCTCTGGGATGTGACCTGTGGGGCCAGGCCTGGCGCTTGTCTGCTTTAACATGGTATTTGTTCATTCTGTCTCTCCAAGGTAGAGATTGGTCGTACCTGGGTCCTTACCCTAGCGTCCAACCCTGCAGTGGTTCACACCTGCTTTTTTCTACATCTAGAATGCCCACCCCTCCACCCCCCACCCACCCACCTGCCGGCTCCTTCCTGTCTCAGCCTAAATATTACCACTTAGGGCTTTTGTCTTGTTTTTTCATTTCATTTTTTTAAATGAATGGACTTTTTAAATGTAAAAATTTTACATTAAAAAGCAAAATCATGTCTATGCCTTTTGTAATAAAAGCCATTTTCTCCCCAATTAAGTATAATTATACAAAGGTACTAAATTACCTGATAAGGCTGAAACTGAAACTGGGCATAAGTGGTCTGGGTTTCAGATTTTGTAACTTCCCTGTGCCGGGCGCGGCCACGGCCTGAGGTTTCTGTCTCAGAGGCGTCCACTCTCATCTGGGAGGCAGGCCCCTCCGATGACCTTTCTAAGGTGGGCTCATCTGCTGCATTGCTGGTCACTGTGTGTGCGCCTGTCAGCGTGGCTGGGTCTCCCCACCAGGGGCGGTCACCCTGAGGACTTAGGCCACCCCCAGTAGTCCCTGTACCTGGTTCCTCCAGGGCTCCAATGAACCAAGTAAATGAAGCAGCAGCTGAGCTGCAGCGGAGCAAGGCCATGGGCCCCAAGCGGTGGGACTGCAGCTCTCCCATCCCTTGCTGAGCGACTTCAGACCGCCTGGGCCTCAGTTCTGCACCTGAAAAATGGATGTGATCATAATCTCACCCACTGGCCTGATAGGAGGGTCAGGGGTAATCACTGTGCCCAGGGTGTAACAGGAGCTCAGGAAATGACTATTTTTAATATCATTGGTGGTATTATTATTAATAGCCCATGTTGGGAAGAAGGAAGGAAGCGTCAGGGGACCCCGTTGTCAGGACGGCCCCAGGAGAACAACAGGGACACCTAGAGTGGCTCCTGAGAACAGGAAAGCAGAGAGGGGGTGCTGCCTGGTGTTTGGACTCCTGCCACCCTGCTCAGCTGGCCTGCAAGTCGGGGAGCGGACAGAGTCAGGGCCAGGCTTCCCTGCTCTGCTTGCCATGCCTTTGTTACAGGTATCACCCTTTCCCTCCCTCTCATGTCTCCCCTCCTCTGTCTCTCTGTCCCCACCTGTCCATAGGGATCAGGGCCTACCCCCTAAGGAACAAGATTCTGCAATGAGATTCCAGGAGTCTCTCCAGATGGCGAAGATGCCCCCTGCATCTGCCTAGTAGAGTCCCACCGTGGGCTCACAGCTGCTCTGGGAAAATCCACATAACCCACTGTCTGGGGTGATGGTGTGGCACAGCCCAGAACTTGGGAGGGGACCCCTCTGGGCATGCTCCTAGGCCACATCCTGGATATGGCTGCAGTGGGGGTGAGGTCATCAGCAGTGTATTTCCCACTGACCGGCGGTGGGCAGGAGGGAAGTTGTGCCCAAGCCTGGCTGGGCCAAGCCCTGGCTTTCACATATAGCAACCCAGCACATCCTCACCCCAGTCCTGGGGGAGGGAGGCTGGTCAAGGGCGTCGGTGTGCCAGTCAGGCGTGGCTGTGTTCAAACCCTAGGTCCCCAACTTGGCAGCCGGGTGGCTGTGGCCCATTCTTCGACCTCGTTGAATCTTAGCTTCCTCATCGGGGGTGTAGGGGCAAACCTGGAACCCGTTCATAGGGGACAAAGCACAGACAGGGCTTAGGACATAGCCTGGCTCAGCAATGCTCAAAAGTGGTAGCTCTTCCTTGTGGTTGTAGAAAGAAAACGGCGGCCCCGAGAGTTTAAGGGGTAAAGAAGGCCTATACCGGCGGCGTGGAGAGGGGAATGCTTCTGGGAGCAGCTCCATTCAGCGCAGCGGAGGGGCTCAGGAATCTGGAAGGGGAACATGGAGACGGGGCAGCTCGGGGTCCTCTGCTTCATCCCAGGAAGCTGGTAGAACCCACAGGCTCCTGGGCAGTCTTCCACTGCCTTCAAACCCCAGCTGTTCTCATGTGCAGGCCACAAGCACCACCGGGGCCGTCCATCCCCGAGCACCCACCTTACTTGGGAAGCCTGCCCCTTTCCTGCTGACTGAGACATCATTTTGCTGAGGCTTGTGGGGAGGGTCCCGTGTGTGGGGTTCATCCCTAAACCCAGCATATCCTGGCGCTCCACAGACCTCGGTGCAGGAGGATGAATGAATGCATGAATAAGGCATGATCTCGCACATCAGTGCCCCTCTGTCCTTTCCAACGGGGCATGAGCTTGTCAAAGCCAAAGCCATGTCAGAGCCTCATGGAAAGAGGGTTAATTGGTTCCCCTAGTGAACTTTTAGTGAGGGACAAAGCCAGGACTGAAAGGCGCCCATATGGCCGAGCAGCTGAGTGAGGGGAGAAGGCACCCAGAGGCCCAGGCAACGGTGGCATTTTCTAAGGACAGTGAATGTTCCCATTGGAGCCACACGTATCTGGGCACAAGCAGGAGTGCCCCTCGCAGTTGGCGAGTCACCTGCATCAGCCAGAGCTTTGGGGGAGCACAACCTTCCATTGAATGGCAGGGCCCAGAGGGGTGTCTCCATGCTGCCTCCAGCCAAATCCTGGGAGAGGGAGGAGGCAGGAAGGCTGTGGGCCTGTGGGAATCGTGTCCTTTTTATTCCCTTGCTGGAGCCCCCTTTTAAAAAGGTGTTAAATATCTTCAACTCTCAGCTTGGCAGCAGGATACACACAGGTACATTGCATGATGGTGACAAATTTGATGGGTATTCATTTCTAACCAGGCGAACACCACGTGAATGAAGACAGTAGCTCTCAGTTAAATAAACATCCTGTGGTCTGGGCTCCGGGGCCAGCCGGGCTCAGAACACCGCCCTGCCGCTCACCCACGGCACTTGTTGACTTCTGAACTTTGGTGTGTGTGCGGTTTCCTCAGAGCCCCAGGGGATGCGGGCTGTTCCAGGAGCTATGAGGAATTCCGTCTCATCCACTAACTTCAGAGCTGGTCATGGAAATTTTAAAATACAAACCCTTTTTATTTTAATTATAAAACAATGTGGGTCATGACAGTGCCCAAATGAATTAATCACAAAGGAAGGAATAACATAAAAAGTGTTCCCACCTCCTTAAACCCTAGGCAGTGGTTTCTGGAAGTTTTCCATATATACTCACACATGTGTGTGTATTCTTAAATTTTAACAACCACAGTGGATTCTCTTGTGTGTGGTCGGCACTAGCTTTTCCTCTTATGGATCCACTTGGACATCTTTCTAAATTAGCTCCATGAGGAGCAAGGCCCCGACTATCCTGGTCACTAGTTCAGCCCTTGGCCTGTGGTTTGCACCTAGGAGATATTTGTGTTGAATGAAGGATCAGTCTCCTTGTTAACCTGCTGTGGAATTAATTCTCGTGGTGGGACACCCTTCGTTTATTTTAGGGTCCCTTGGAACTGGGGTGTGGCTGGCTGTACCAAATCGCGCTACAAAAGACCCCTTGCATCTCAGGTGCATGCCCTAGTGTACGGGGCAGGTAAATTCCTAGAAGCAGGGTCCCTAAGTCAAAGGGAACACAAGTCATTAATTCTGATGGATGCTGGCAGATGGATGACCCATCCAAGGAGATAGCAGGTCCTTGACTCTTGGCACTGTTTTGTTTTTTTCCCAAAGTCCTGTGCATTCTTTCTGTCCAACCGTTACAGGCCCCAGAGGTGCAGAAGGCAGTGAGGGTGGAAGCGTTAGAGCTGGCCTGGCAGGGAAGGAATCCGGCTGCAATCTGGCTGCCTCAGACCGTGCCTCTGCCTCCTCACCTGCAGGAAGGGGTTATTGGCGATACTTCAGGGACGGCTCTGGGGCCCCACGGGCCAGGGGACACCTGGAGCAATTTGCCAATGAGACTGGGCTGATTCTGGGTTCCAGGCTCCCTGTGGGCTCTGGAAAGCCCAAGGAGCACCTGTCTGCATCTTAAGGAGAGACAGATGGGAGCAAAGGCCCCGGGGTCAAACAACAGGAATCCTTCAAGCAATGCCCAGCTCCTGGCCACCAGGATGCCTGAGTGCTCATTGGAGCAGGCAGTTCTGAAGGCTTTTCATTCCAGCAAGGTCAAGGGAAGCAAGGTGCAGCTTGGCATGTGAGTTTATTGGACTCCAGATGGAGATCTGGCAGTCATGTCCAATTTGGCCTTCCCTCAAATTGTTGAGGGGTACTGGGGAAGGCCTGATGCTTTGTGGGACCACTGCTCCTGGTGGGCCAGTCGTCTTTGAAGGTTTCAAATCCCAGAGATGAGGTGGTCTGTTCAATTACAGATAGACAAACGGGGGCCCAGAGAAGCAGAGTGATTTCCCAAGGTCACACTGCTTGTACAGGGAGCTGGGCATTCTGCCACTTCCTCTTTTTGCTTTAAGCACAAAATGTCTCTGTGTCTTCTTACATAAAACAAGAACCTTCCTGTGGCTCTGGAGCCAGACAGCCTGGGCTGAACCCTCACCTGCTGAGCTCTGACTTTGGGCAAGTCCCTTCCCTTGTATGTGTCTGGAGAGCCCACACGTGAGGGGACTAATGTGCTTAGCTGCTCTGTGCAGATGCAGGGGAGATGCCCTGTGTGGGGCTGGGGCTGGGGCTCAGCTGGTCAGCATCACCTGCCGTTGCAGTCCCCTCCTCTTGATCGGCCCAGCAGCGGGCAGGTGAGACTGGGCTGGTGCTTCACCTGCCGGATGCGCTTACCACAAGGGCCCAGAGTCGAGCAATGTTATCATCGTCTTGTAACTCATCTATTACGTCTGACCTTTGGATTCAAAGAATAATTAATGGGGCACTCTGGACGGTGTTCAGAGTGTCAAGCTTTTAATTAATGCACCAGGCTGAATATATTTAGCTGGACCATTTCTGCCTGGTCTATCCAATTACCCAGATTCATTATACAACTTGATTGCGTTTTCCATTACTCAGTGACTTTGCTAAATGGGCGGCCATGCTGCAGACAGGCAGCCCAGCATCGATATTGATTAGAGGACACAGTTTATTACCCAGTAGAAGCAGTGCTCGGGGGCTGTAAATCTCATGCTGGACACAACTTCTCTGCAGCCTCCAGGTGGGGAACCGAATTTTGTTTGGAGGAAACATTTCAGCCGTCTACTCTCCTTCCAAACTTCCCCTGTGCCCTGCCTTTTGTTTAACTGAATTGCCTTTCCACAGCCAACTCTCCCCTGCGAATGGAATCGGGGACGCCTCCTGCTGTAATAGCACATGTGGATGAGAAGTATTTTTCCCCTTTCCCAGTGCCCCGTAATGACGAAGTGAGGAGCTGGCCAGGGAGAACCTAGAGGACTGGACCCAGGAGGATGTGGAGCCTTCTTTTATTCTAACTGGCTTCAGGATGAGTCCTGTGCCAGAGCCCCCATCTCTTGCCCTGCATGGCTTGTGGAAAAGGGTGGTGGTCCCCAAGCCTCAGTGAGAGAGAGAGTGGTGGTCTCCAACCCTCAGTGAGAGAGAGAGTGGTGGTCCTGGTAACTTGCTCTGAAGGTTGTGTTTGTAATTCCAAGCCAGAAAGCCTCCCCGTCTGGGGCCTCAAGAGTATTCTTTCATTGACCAAAAAGTCCTCCATTTCTAGCACCCCTTCAGTGTTGGGCCAATTTGTTTTCCTTATCAGACATTCAGAGTACAGCAGGGGAAAAGGGGAGAGAAAAGAGAAAAATGTGAAGGAACGGTTGGCCTGTTTCCTTCTTCTGCCTAAAGGCTAGCCAGGCACTTCACATTTGTCATCTCCAGTCTTCAGATAGAAAATAAGTATTTGGGTTATTTTTTTTTACTTCTTATTTTTAGATAATTTTAGCCTTACAGAAGAGTACAAAAGTAGATGAGAGTTCCTGTAGACCCCTCACGCAGTTTCCCGCTGTGTTAACATCAATGTGTTTTTAATCTGAAAGAGAAAGCTGAGGCCCAGAGAGGTTAAAGATCCTGCAAAAGGTCACACAGTAGTGGTGGGATTTGAACCTGGATCTGGGTTTAGCTTTGCCTCTGACTCCTCAGCTACCTGTAAGCATAAACAACCATCTCCCAAAGGACTTAAAAAAAGAAGCAGCAGGTGCTTATCCAGCAACCATGGACTCTAGGAGCTAGAGCTCTTTGTAAGAGGCAATATCTGTTTTCTGGGAGCCAAAATGAAGCCAGAACCTCATTTGTGACCAAGAAGACTTTGCTTTGCATAGGCACAGAGGAGACCTGAATCCCTAATGGGTAGAAAGGAAACTAAGACGAGAGCACCATGCGGACAGCAGCCAAGGTCCCCCGCCCCCCCTCCCTTTTTAGACTTCATTAGTCTAGTCTTGTGGACTCCAAACTCTGCCCTGGGGCTCTGCTTCCAGCCCACCTTGCTGGAGCTAATCAGCAATCAGCCATCGAACTGGTCTTGTGTTGACACTTCTGTTGGCAATCCAATAGTGCAATTAGCAACAATTAACCTTGAGAATAAATTAACCATCACAAAAGAAAAAGTTTCTCTTTTGCCAAGCTCAACAGACACCCTTTCAACAAACACCATTCTGATTTTCTGGGCAGTCCTAATGAGATAGGAGCCCCTGGTGGTTTAAATAAATAGACCAATAGGTCAAAAATAAATCCCATTTATTAAATATTTACTGATTCCAGGCTTGGCGCTAAGCACCCAACATTGACTTGGCTCTCTGAAACTCCTCCAAAATCCGGTGAAATATTATGTCCTTAAGAAAAACAACTTTTTAATTTTGAAATAGTTACAGATTCACGGGAAGTTACAAAAATAGTATAGAGAGGTTCCAGTCACCCTTTTTACCCAGCTTCCCCCACATGGTGGCATCTTATGTGACCATAGCACAGGATCAAAATCAGGGAACTGACACGGGTTCAACCCACAGTGCTTATTCAGATATCACTGGGTTTGCAGTGCCGTGTGTGTGTGTGTGTGTGTGTGTGTGTGTGTGTGTGTGTAGTGCGTGTAGTGCTGTGCAGCTTTGTATTCTTACCTCCTTTTCATAGAGGGTGTCTAACATGAGGGTTTCAGCCCTGGGCAAGTTTGCTATGGAGGTAGTGAGACTGAGAAATGACAATGGAACATTCTTGGGGTAAAAGGGTTTTACACCAGGCTTTATCCTTCTGGCGATAGGTCGATCTCTAGAATCATGTCTACATCCAGCAGTCTGCAGGTCTGTATGTAATCTTCCTTGCCTCTGCATCCGCCCAGAGCCCTGGGCAGAGCTTTTTATATAGTGACTCAGTCAATACTAGCTTATTGCTTACCAGTGTGGAAGTAGTAGCCTAGCAGTAGGCCAATTACATCATCAAGTAGTTTAGGGTCAGGTGAGGATCTGGCCACAGGAGCTTCCATTTTCCCCACAGAAGAGCAAACCAAATTGTAGAGAAGGTGAAGGGACTTGCCTAGGGCCACCTAGCGAGTGAGTGGCCCAGTGGAGATCTGTCAAGGTCAGAGTCCAAAGCCACACCCCCCACCTGCCCCTCTAGGCTTCCCCATACCCCTGCCTGGTGGAAACTTGCTTACTATATGAAGACTTTTCTTGTGAGTGAATTTAGTCCTTGAAAAAAAAGCTCTGCAGCTAGTGTACAGCTGGTGCCACAGATGTCTTCTTGCTCATCTATCTCCTCTGAAGGTCATCTACAGAAGACAGAGATTTAAAGAAGGATGGGACAGACTCTTTTCTGTCTGTGTGTGGTCCTTGATGTGGCTGGACAGGTGGAGAAGGGGCTATTTTACATGGGTCTCTCACCAGGTCATGTGGACAAAAGCACGTGGCTGCCTGATCCAGGACAGCCAGGGTCAGGGAGACCCACTGGAGGATAGAAACCCACCTCCCCACAACACGGGGGCAGCCCCCCCCACACACAGAAGGGAAGGTAGCTGTTCATATCTGAGGACTTCAAACTGATGCCAAACTGCAAAATTAATGCATGCTAGGGACTTGACTTTGTTCTTAGAGCTGTTGGGAACATAAGAGGTCATTGAGCTACAATAAATAATGAAAAAATGCCTGTTTTGAGCTTGGGAGATAGAGTGTTTTATTTTGTTTTGTTTTGGGGAGTGGTGGGTGGGAGGTGCTCTAATGGCTCCAGGGAGGGGGTTTGAAATCATTCCCTTCCCTCCCAGTGGCAGAGGGGGTGGAAACTTACTGTCAGTTAAATTAAAAAAAGAAAATCAATAGCATTTCAGGTGATTGTGAATTAGGGGCTATTTGCTGAGGCTTAAAAAGATTAAGGTTAAAGCCAGAAGATGATCAATGGGCAATTACTGCCAGGTGGTGGGTGGGGACCAGCATTCTTCAGTCTTGGGGACAAGGGCTGAAGGAAGCAGGAGGCAGTCCCCACTGCACCCTTCGATCATCAAAATTATGCAATGTGCCAGCTCATGTTAAACCCAAAGAATCATAGCCCCAATGCATTAGGGAAGCCTTTCGCTGGTCGTCTGCCCCTTGAAGACCCCAACCCTTACAGCCCCCAGGGATGCCCCCATCCTCCAGGGAGGAAATGAGGGCTGCTCTGGAGCAGAAAAAAACAGGTGTGGACCTGAGGCTGCCTCCACGCCAGTCAATCCTGGTGCTGTAATAACTACAATTTTCTGATTTGAAAGCAAAACCGAATAACCCAGAGGAGTGATTCAGGCCTCATGCAGCCCTCTTCCTGAGAAGGAGCACACATTGATTTTTCTTTTATAAGCCCAATTTTGTGCTGTTCATCGACCCCCTCCATCCTTCCTGAGCTCTCTTTTCTTCCATTCTGCTTGAGACATAATTAACAGAGGATCAGAAAGTTCCTTGCTTCCAGCCCCTCGCCTTTGCTGGCACAGCTTTGCTTTTGTGCTAAGGAAATGCTGAAAAGCTCATGGCCAGGGGCTTGCCAGGTGAGAGTCGTTGACCCTTCTGGGGTCTCAGTTTCCCCATTGCCATGGCTGAGGGGCTGCAGGCTGCAGAGTGTCCACTTTGCCTGAGCACTGAACTCTGCAGAAATATCCACTGTCTGGCTCTGCCCAGGGTGACTGGCAGATCTGCAGGGTCCAAGTCTCTCTCTGGCCCCCACATCTGCTCTAAAGTTGAGTGGACTTCAAAGTGTGACCCTGGCTCCAAATGCCCCAGCAGCTCCCACCTCACTGGAGTGAAACCAGAGTTGGGGCTGCAGCCACAGGCGCCCCTCCTTCCTGTGTCTCGGGCTGAACTCCATGCTGCCACCCCAACCTTAGTCCACTTTGCAGCTCTGGTCCTTCTGCCATGGGTGATAGTCTCCAAGCGGGTTTCCACCACAGGGCCTTTGCCCATGCTGTTTCCTCTGACATGGGATGCTCAGATCTGTCTGAGCCAACCCAGCATCTCCCTCAAACCTGAATTCAGCTGCTGCCGCCCCAGGCCACCCTCGCTGCCCTTGGCCCCTCCCAATCGTGTTCAAGACATGAGCTTCTTCGTGCCCTGTTCGTGGTCTGGAGTTTTGTCTTGTTTGTTTACCTGCCCATTAACCTCCTGCTCAGGGACAGGCTCTTTAATCCCTTCATGGTCTGTCTGGTCCCTTGTCTGGCATACAGTAGGCCTTTAAAAATGTCACTTGAAGGAACGGATGACGTATTCTGTGATCAGGAGGTTTCGGAGGCACAGGAGTGCAGCCAGACACTCGGATGGGCCTTTTCCAGCCGCGATGTTCTGTGAGTCTGGGTTCCCTGCTTTCCACCTGCTCATTTTACATGAGGAAACAGAGGGCCTGGTGGGGTGGGTCCTAACGGGAGGCTTCCTCTCATAGGGAGGTCCTCAGGCTGTCCCCCTCCACTCTGGGGGAAGGCAACACCCGGTTTGGAAAGAAGGTAGCACGTGGCTTCTGGGTACTGCAGAAGGACCCTGTGGAGCCAAAGGAGCCACCTGGCCTTGCAGGGACGCAGCCCTGCGGTGCAGAGAGGCATGGGGTTCCCAGGCTAGAAAAGGTCGGAGACAAAGCAGTTATTCTGAGGCTGTGGAAATCTACCTGGTGCTTCCCAGGCCCTTAAATGTGCCCCCGACCCTTCATCAGGAGCTGCCCATCAGCTCATCCGTGTGCATTTGAAATATCTGAGAATCACTTCTCCCCTGGGGTGGCGCCTTACTGGGAGCTCCATGCTGGACACTGGAGCCAACCCTCCCTCCTCTGGGGTGTAGGACTCATCCCTGGCGGTGCTCCTGCGAGCCAGAGGTAGGCTCACTGCGTGCTTGTATGTGGCTCCCACTGGAGCGGATCTGCTGAGGTCTCAGTAATGTCCTGCCAGGAACACTGGCCAGAGAGAAACACCCGCGGAGGACGAGGGCACCTGTGTCCTGTTCTCAGGGCAAACTCCCCTTTGGACGATTGAGGAGGCGACCGCTGAGCCAGGCACTCCCACCACGGGTCCAGAACACCCTCTGTACGCTTTGGGCCAGCCTCCAGCTTGGCCCTGCCCGCCGGGGGCACCCGCACAGAGACAGCAGACAGGAACTACCCCCCGCCATGCTGGCAGCTGGCCCAGGGCGGAAGCATGCTGGCTGCCCATTAGTTGTTATGGAAACTCATCACCCCAAGAGGTCATTCAGCTGAAAATATAAACAATTTCCCAAAATGTTTTAGCGAAATTCATGGGTGACAGCCAGAGTGGTGTGCTGAAGGGAGCATAGGCCTGTGTGCGGGACCGGCAGCCTCCAGCCAGCACGGGGCCATTGCACACGGTCCTCCCTTGCCTTGGGAGCCCTGGGTCAGGGGGCCACTCGTCCCAGGAAGTCGTCCTGTCGGGAGAGACGCCAGAAAGTCTCTCTGAACAAGTGCCTGCCTCCAGCTAAAGCTGGGAATGGAAAGTCATCGGGTGTAATGAGTGATGGTAAATCATGACAATGATAATAGCTATGTGTTAATAATATATCATTGAGTATCATTACCATTGTATTATGTAATTCCATTATTAATCATCAGTTATTAGGAACATTGATTATTGATAGGAATATGGAGTGCCATCAATGACCAGGCCACTAGTGTCCTGCAAGCTGTGATTCTAATCCCAAACCTAGTAGGCAGGCGCTGTTATCACCCCCATTTTACAGATCGGCCGACTGTAGCCTTTCATTTCAGTAAACCTGTGACTGGGACCCTGTGCCAAGCAGGGTCGTTAGGTTCCCAAGAATCACCCCCCCCCACCACCACCATTTCATTCATTCCACAAGTACTCATTGAGCCCCTGCTGCATGCTACACTTTGCTGCAAATGCGGGCAGGTAGGGCTGGACTGTTTTCACCCACTCACCTTCTAGAACCCATATATCATTTCTCCCAAGAAGCTCTTCCAGAGCCAGGAGCCTTCTTGGTGCCCCAGAGATTCTGGGCCTCCTCCATACCAGCATTTAGAGGGCTGTGGCAACTCCTTGTTCTGCATCTCTCTCCCTCTAGAGCAGGGAGCCTTTCGCAGGCTGAGACTATGACTTCTGTCTTTGTGTTTCCAGGGCCAGGCACAAAATAAGCCTTCACTAAATGTTTGTTGAGCTTTATCATGAGGAAATAAGCTCCAGGAGGGATTGTTCACCACTGTACCCCTACAACAGTGTGCGGTCCATAGTGGGTACTAAGTGTATATTTGTAGGATGGATGGATGGGTGGATGGGTGGATGAGTGGATGGTTATATATTTAAATGGACAGTTGGATGTTGGATGGACAGATGGAAAGAACAGCAAACAGATAAGGAGATGGGTGGCTGGATGGAGGAGTGGTAGATAGTTAAATGGATGAATAGCTGGGCAGTTGAATATATAGATAAACAAAATGTTGGTTATTAGCATAGAGGGTTGGATGATTGAACGGTTGGTTAAAAACCTAAGCATTGATGAACAGATCTTCCCACTGGCTTGTTTCTTGAAAAAAAGAGAGAAAGACGGGGTGGGGTGGAGGAAAAGAGAACCCGCCACCCCACACCAGCTCTGTCTTCACTCCCTCACTGACCTCTTCCATGCGTGTCTCCAATCCCAACATTGAAAAGCCAAACAGAGAGGAGTCTCTGCTGGCTCCCATCCCAGGGCGTGGGGCACTTCCCTCCCATGTGTGCAGACAGCTGAGAAATCAAATGACCTCGGCCTGCATTTCCTCAGCTAGCTGGAGATCAACTCGTTTTCCGAGCTGTGAAACTTGACATACATCATCCTGAGACTTTCAACTCCCCAGTTTGCTTGGCCCACATAAGCCGCCTTTGTTTAATCGTGGGGGATCTTTCCCATGGAAAATGTGCTGCAGTCCCGGCTGTTTCTGCAAGTCTGGCATCCACAGCCCTTTCCCCAGCATCCCAACCACCTTGTGCAGCCCTGATGGGAGTATCTGTCCTGCTGCCATTCCGCTCACATTTTTAGAAAATGAAAATAGATGAAGGGCAGACCACCGAGAGCCAGAGGACCTGGGTCCCTCTGGGAAGCTCACGATTTCCTCGGTGTCAGCAAAACAGCCCTGTGCTGGCAGCGCTAAGGTGCAAAGCCTGCTAAGTTGCTGCTTGTTCATGTGTCCTCAGCGGAGCTGGCCCAGGTCATCTTCCTGGGAAATGCCACTCGGCATGGCTGTCACTGGGGCGATGGGTGGGGTGGGTGGTGGGCACTCTTGTCCAGTGAGGTCAGGGAGGAGCAGTAAGGGACTATACGTGCAAATGTGTTCAACAGACCCTCTAAACCTGCAGCTTCCAGAAGGGGTGACTGGGAAGAGGGCCCGGGAGTTCGGTTGGCTGTGTGGGGAGATTAGGAGGACATTCATTCATTCACTCACTCAACAAACATTTGCTGAGCCCTGGGGTGGGCTCTGGGCTCTCCCCAACTCTCATCCCAACCCCCAGCTCCTAGAGCACCCACAGAGCCCTGAGCCCCACCCCACCCCATCTCTGACCTCATTCTCTCCACTCGAGCTGGCCGTCCTGCTCTTCCTCCACAGCCTTCAGCCTGACCGTGTCTCTCCACCCCTTCACTCCACTCTGAGCACTTACTATACTCTTCACCTGTTTGCTTAAAACTTCTCTCCACCCTCGGGCTGAAGACAGGTGCTTGAAGACAGGGACTTTGTCTCACTCAGGCTGAGTCCTTGGTGCCACCACATGCCTGGCACCTATGTGGTACTTAATAAATATTGATGAAAAGGATGAAGGGAGAACAAGGCAGAATCAGCTCCCTGTCGTCATGGGGTTTATGGCATAGCAAAGAAGTAGGCCTTAAACAAATAGACAAAAATAAATACACAACTAGGAACTGTGACAAGGGCCCTAGCAGAAGAGGACAGGTTGGGGACTTCTGAGGAGGGTCATCTGGTTAGTGTAGTGGGGTCTGGGAGGACCTCTCTGGGATCCTGAATGATGAGAATGAGCCAGCCTTCTGAGGGTTAGCAGTCCATCTCAGCTGTACATGGGCCATGAGCTTATGGCCCAGTTCCAAGGGCAGGGCTGACATGCCCAACCAAAGTGCATTCATATATCCACCAAAGTCAAGTCCTAGAAGCTGACAGCTGCATTTTCTCCCGGAGCTCGAATTTGGAGCTACCCCAATGCCCGTCTGTAGTACAAGGGGTACATGAAGTTGGTGCATTCCCACTTTAGAACACAGTATCACTGTCTCACTGCTGGGGCAGGGATGTCCCCCAGTGCGTGAAAGAAGTCAGATTGTTCTGAAAGGTACATTCTGTATGGTTCCACTTAACAGATTTGCACAGCAAGGAACACTCATCAGCACGCTGAAATTGTGGCTGGTGGCCGAGGGGACAGTGATGGAGAGGGTGGCGAGGGGCTTCTGAGAGCTCACACATTTGGTGTCGCGGTCTGGGTGACACGGTGTGCCCAGTGTGAGGACCCACCGACCTGCCCTGCTTGTACCCGTTATACGTCAATGAAGCTTTAAAGATGGAAGCCACCCTCCGGCTGCTGGGGAAAAACAGAGGTCACGGAGAGGGGCAGAGAGACTGTCCTCCGGGTCCAGATCCGGGCTCCTCCGCCGTCCAGCCCCTCGCCCCTCCAACTGGCCACTGGTAAAAACCAACCCGCTCTACAGCAGGTCCGCAGAAGGTAGGCAGCCCCCCAACACCTGCGTTCAATGTGGACTTAAGACACCCTCGAGTGCAGGGAAGAAATTCCAACTGAAATCACTGAAGAAATCATTTTGGCTCCAAGGAGTCTCTCTGGCGAATTTCTGCGCAAGAGGTGGCTGCCAGGAAGTGCGCACAGCCGGGGCCCCAGATCCCAGCCCTAGGTGGCAGAAGGGGAGCCGCCAGAGCGCTGGTTAGCTCGGGCCAGAGACCCAGAGACGCATTCGTTCCCACTGAGGTGTCCGTCACCTTCTGCTCAAACTCAGAGAGGAATGAATGGAACCCACTCCACCCCAGGGGCCCAAGCAGCAGAAGATCTTTATAGTTACAGTTTCTGTTTCCTTGTTTGGATCAGCTCTTCCACTGGTGTCAGAAATTTGCATGTTAAGGGCTTTCTGGAGTCTTCCTCCAGTGTGGGGGGAGGAGAACTGCAGCTTCAGTGCCCCTGATTTCACCCGGGTCCTGCTTTTATTATAGCCTTCTCCTCGCTGTCCTCCCGTGCATTTTAATGTAGGTTTGTATTTAGAGTCGGCATTCTAAAAGAAAAGTTAGCATAATTTTTAATTTACAATATCAGGAATCCAATTTACTCTTTCAATCAGTTAATGATGTTGGCTGCTTGAAGAGCACACTCCTGTTGCCCATCTGTGGGTCTGAGCTCCTGCAGGGTGATGGCGAGGGACAAGCCTGCTCAGAGGGATGGGCCAAGGCTAGGCCGGGCTGCGGCGCACCCGGGGTCTGCCTTGAGCTGGAAGTTGGGGCCGGAGCTCAGGGTGGAGCTGGGCCTGAGGCAGAGCTGGGCTTGCAGTCAATAGCAGGCTGATTTCCCATGCAAAGGGCAGCTCCATTCAGCCGTACCAGAGTCCCCAAGCATGTGGATCTTTTTTAAATACCAAGAAAGAGAAATAATAAACAAGCATCCACCGACCCCCGTCCCCACCACCAGGGCTGAGGAAGTGAGAAGATTCGGGCATTGAAGCAGAGGCAAAGAAGTGGACCTATAGCTGAGAAACCATGGACTGGTGCGCAGAGAGGATCTACCAAGTGCCCTCAGGGTCTGTGGGAGTCCATGGGCTCCCCTGCCTGTGTAGATGGGCCCAGTTCGCAGGTGCATATCTGCTGTCCAGGTTCAGTAAAGTGAGTCAAGTGTCATGCAGCAGTTTCCCTGGAGAAGGCTGTCACCCCACCACGTAGGCACCTGCTGGGAACTTTCTTCCAAGGGTTCAGGACAAGTGAGCAATTCCAGAACCGTCCGCCTCCCTCCTCCCCCAACTTTCCTGGCTGATAGCTGGGAAGCCATAGTCTAGTGATAAAGATATTTTACTGTGGCATTTTTACTCACGTAGCACATTGTATTGTTTAATTCTGAGGATGAAAACTGTCGATAGATTGATGAAGGCAAAATGACCTTGGAGTTGAGCAAAGACCTCTGAAGCTCATCACCCTTCCACGTGCCACCTTCACCCAAATGCTAATGACCGTTCTTTTAACTGATTTATGCAAGCCCTCCCTGGTGTGTTTGCCTTGCACAGGGTGTTTGACATTTCGCAGCCTTGTCTTTCCAGCCTGGGATCTAGGCTCAGCAAACATGCTTCCAGAGCAGACACTAATCATTATTTAGAGTTTGATCTTTAGCTGACGCAGCAGGCTCCCACACAGCAGCCTTAATCGATGAAGCAAAAATCTAATCAGGGAGAGTGGATGCCCTGGGAGACTCACAAAACAGATTGCCAATGGAGTGCGAGCCAGTCAATCCATCGATCCACATTACTGAGCATCTTCTATCCCCTTTTCCTTCCCTCAAAAGTTCAGCCCTGAACTGCATGCTGTGAAGAACTCAAGGGAAGCGTCTGAGGTCCAAAGAGTTAAGAATCTCCCAGGGGTTGTGAGACTCATTCATATTCAATGGTAAACAGTTCTAGACAGTTTAAGCCAGCAGAGAATGTAGGGAGGAAACTGGAGTTTGGGCAGACACATGAGCAGAGACTTCTGGGGGACAGTGCATGGGGGTTTGCGTAGCTGTAGCTGGAAATGAGAGAGGAGGCCCCAGGCTAAGGGTCCCCTGGCTCTGCCATTCTCCACTGTGGGAATGATGTAGGTCCCCATAGGAGCCCTCCATCCTCACTCCTTGCCCTGTATAAGGGAGCTCACGAGCCGTGTCTCTCTGGGCTGTTGTGAGGTTCTAATAAGGCAAGAGAATCATTGGGAAAGAGACACAACAGAGAGTTGGGGGCAGAGGTGGTGGGGGGAGCATAAGCAAACACTGAGGAATGAGAACACGTGGCCAGTCAAGACCAAACGCAGTCATTCCACAGGTATATGTGCATGTTAGAGGCCCAGCCCCACTAGGGCACAGCCAGCACACTGGTTTCCTGAGCAATTAGCCATTTCATTAATCACCTGAGAGTAGTTCTTTACATCGGGTTACCAGGCGGGCCGCAGGGTACCTTTCTCTCCATAAACAAAATTCCATAGCTGATAACACAGACCTTCCTTGGCCTTGATGTATTGCATCGACAGGAATTCCAAGGCTGAGAAATGGCATGCATTACTTTCTCCTTATTAGGCAATAAAATACCCAGAAGTGTTAATGTATACAGAACAATTCCATACATGTCAGCCGCATCGTCAGAATAACTCTAAATTATTCTCGGCTTCTTTTGCTACAAACTCTTTAAGGGGGGCACTTTCAAGTGTCTACTGTTTGGATGGCCCTGTCAATAGAGCTTTGTGTGCAGGGTTAGCACAACTTAAGGTGAATAAGCAGGGATGAAGGAGCCGACCAGAAAGTTGGCCTTGGGAAAGGTGAAGAGTTTCCCCTAATTTTTGGTTTATTTGAGTTATATTTATGTTCAGTCAGATGTCCAAGTTTAAAATTTATAGCTCTATGACTTCAACTAGGCATATGCCCACGTACCCAACATCCTAATGAAGACATAGGACATTCCTGCATCCTAGAAACTTCCCTTCTCAGTTCCCAAGGAATCACCCTACCCCCACACTACAACCCTGGTGACCCAGAGGCAACCAGTATTCTGACTTCTAGTACCATAGATTAATCTGAACTGTTACTGAACGTGATGTAAACGGCATGACAGAGATGGACACATTCACATCTGGCTTTCACTTTGGGGGTCATCCATATTGCTATATCAACAATTTGCTATTTTTCTTCTTGCATGAATGTATTTTATTGTATGGCTATACCTCAGTCTCTTTAACACTCTACTGTTGATAGGTATTTGGGTTGTTTCCAGGTTGGGGCTGTTTGAACAAAGCTGCTATGAACACACTGGTCGGTATTTTCATTCCTCCTGGTTAGATTCCTAGGAGCGGAATTGCCATGTCATGTGACACATGTACGTTCCAGTTTATTGGGTATTGTCAAAAATTTCTGAAGTGGTAGTGCCATTTTCCACCGCCACCAGCAGCGTCTGAGCGTTCATGGTGCTCCGCACCTTGCTGACCTCAGTTTCAGAGGGTGCGTTAATTTTCATCATGCTCATGCATACGGAATGGCACCTCATTGTGATTTGATTTGTGGGAAGAAAAGTAAGCCTGTAGTTCAGCTCAGATGCTCGTACCTGGGGTCATGTGTCGGGAACGTCCATGGTCTCTATGAGTCGGAATGAAGGTAGAGTTGTGAGCAATTTTCTCAGTAAACACAGAAGTCACCTGGGAAAGAGCGGTGCCGTCAGGCTGCAGAGAGAGGGAGCTGCTGCAGGCTGGGTGCTGCCCTGCACAGCCTTCGCGGGCAGGTGCTCTGTCAAAGCCTCCCTTTTCAGGATTAAGCAACCCAGCTAAGGATCACATGGGGATGTGGGGGGGGGACAATGGTCCTTGTTCTCTAATGATAGTCCTTTCTTGTCATTGACCTGTGTGTCAGAGTTTTGGTATAGGCAGTCATGAAATGGAAAGAGAACACTGGGCACCAAGCGCAGGCTGTGGACAGGCGGGGACGGGGACAGCCAGAGGCTGCCCAGGGGAGCAAGAGGCTTCCGAGCGGATCCCGCACCAGGGCGCGGCCCAGGAGGCTCAACGACACCCAGATGTGCCTGCTCTGCCTCTGACCATTTTTTTAATTAATGCTTTTACTCTACAGTTTATTATAAGAATTAAAACTTAGGTACATGTTAGTTACCATCACCAAACCTACACTTTGGAACCATACCCAGTCCTTCCTTCTTCATTCTTTTTTTTTAAGGTGCATTCCCCCCCCCTTTTTTTTGAGGTGCACACAACAGAATGCACAAATCTTAGTGTGCTGCTTCTGGCCCTTGAAGACAGAAACCATGGCAGACACATCAGCTGTCTGAAAGCACTCATGGGAAGGTCAGAAAATCACCCCCACTGGCTCCTCAGGGCAGCTGGCAAAACATTACTTCCCCTCCATGCCTGCTAACCTGTCTCGGCGGTCTTGCAATATCGGGGTTGTCCCCATTCTACAGATGAGGAAACCGAGTCTTAGATACCAGTGGGATGAAGTGGAGGAGCTGGCCCTCAAGCCAGGTCTTCTGATTTTAAAGGCCCTGATCGGTTTGTTCTCTTATGCTGTGTCAATCTGTGCATAAATGTACTGCCCAAGAAATGCAGGCATGGTAACAACTCCAAACAGTACAAAAGGCATAAGGGAAAATCATCTCTATCCCTCCTTGGTTTTCCAGTCACCTCCTCAGAAGCAACAATAGGTAAAAATGTCTTGGACACCCTTCTAGGAACATCCATGCATATGCATATTTGTGCATATTTATGCATAATGACCCTTTCCTTACTTTCTATACAAATAGCTACATCTAACATGCACCTTCTGAACATTGCTTTTCTCAATTAGCAGGCTATTTGGGAGCCGCAGTAGTGCAGGTGGTCCTGACTCATGACTCATTCTCGGGGCGGCTCATAGCTCTCTAGGGTGAGCCGTGCTTTATAGAGCTATCAACTGACTGCAGAACAGACAATAAAATGTAGTTTGGTACGTCTGGAGGTTCTGGCCTTCTTCTGGTAACTTTGGACAACGTGTGAGAATGTCTTCAAGACAAATTCCTGGAAAGGGAGTTGCCAAGTCAAAGGTGTGTCCATTTTTAATCTGAATGGATCCTGCCACCGGCTCCTCAGAAGTTGCAGCGTTCAAGGGCGTCTGGCGTCCCCATGCCCAGGGATCCCAGGGTGTTGCCAAAATTTGTGATCACACCGATCTGACAGATGTCTCTTTTGCCTTGTTCTTATTCTGAGTAAGTCTGGGCAACTTTTCATGTACTTTCAGAGCCACGTGTCATTTCCTTCCCCGTGACTTGGCTGTCCAGGTTCTTCAGAAGACTGATCCTCTCCTGCTCCTCAGATCTCACGGGGGCGCTGGGGAAGGGGGTAGCGTGGAGAGTGGATTAGGGCTGCAGGGGTCTTGGATGCTAAAACCGGCATGGCATCCAGCTCTCTGTGCTGCCTTGTGCAAGACACCTGCCCACCTACGAGCGTGGTTTCCTTCAGAAAGAGGGTTTGGGTCAGATAATCCTCAAAATCTGTGACTCTCTGGATAGGGCAAAGGCAGTCGTGGCTGGCAGTTTGCTATCTGCTCAGAAGAAAATGGATCTGAGCTTCAGAAGAAAGAATTTAATTTAGATGCTGTGGAACACTTTCTGATATCTCAGGATATTAAACTCTGGAATGGGTGATGATGGTCTGGCGCACAGTAGCTTTCTAATACAAAGGACTCTGAGAACACGATGACTCGTGCATCCTAATGGGAGAAGTGTCACTGTGGCTCTGAGACAGGGGTTTGGGATGGCGTGCAGGTCTTTGAGGGTCTCCGTGCTTGGTGGTTTTAGCGTTCTCACGGCTGGGAGCTGAGGCCATCGGCACACCTGCTCTGTCCTGGAGGTCATGCATTATCCGATGTCATGACTCAGCTCATTACACATGTCAGATGCAGACACACTGTCAGACCTAACTTAATGAATTACTAAAATTAGCATTATTGAAAAATGAACTGCGAGGGAGCCTGCTGATTTTCACCGATAGTTCACGTGAGCATGGTTGAAGAATGTCAGGATGCAGTGAAACCACCCAGAGGCTCTGGCAGCTACACCCTGTGCCTGGCATTTTTAGGGCACAAAGTGTTCTGGATAAGTGAGCTTTCCAGTTAAGGGAGGCAGACACTATGTAAACACCTGAACTTCCTTCTTTGTAGCTGCTCTTGATGGATATCAGTGTGGTTACTCTGCCCGGGTCCCTGCCCTTGTTAACAGAACACACTCAGCACCATTTAACCTTTCTGTAATCATTCAGAGTCCTGTTAATAATGTCCACTACTAATATAGACAACTGACCTCACATTTCACAGAATTCTAGAGTATTAGTATTATTTGGGGAGAACTTGAATCGTCTAATTTGACCCCGTTCTCAATGCAGGGGAGCACCTTTCAGTATCCCCAAAAAGAACCTATACAACCCCCAGGGAGGGGGCCCTAGCATCCAGGATACCCACACCCGGGGCCAGCCATGCCCATGAGTCCTCCCTCTCTGCCTCCCTCCTCTAGCCCTTCTTGCTTCTAGGACTTACCAGGCACCTCCCATGCCCAGGACCCTGCATTTGGGCTCAGGAATCAATTTCTGGGCACTCTGGAGGAAGGATTGCAGGGCCACTGCTCAAGTGTGTCTCCTGCTGTCCTGCAGAAGGAGGCAAAACTCAGTACTCACACCCAGGGCAGAGCCCGGCGGTGCTGCCCTCAGGGAGCTGGGGAGAAAACAGGCCAGGGTGACAGCAATCAGCCCACAGTGATGCAGGAACCAGGGAACCAGGGCAGACAAGGGGGCGGGCAGGGGCTGGGGGAGATGTCCTGATGGGGGATCAGAGAAAGTTCCAGAGAGGTCATTTCCCGGGCCAAGACCAGCTCCCAACCACAGGTAGAAATCACATTTATTAAGCACCTACTGTGTGCCAGTGCTGGGCTCAGGTTCTCAGATGCATCCCCAACCTGGCTTAGTTCTGCACAGCACTGGTGGGGAGTCCGGATGGAAAACTGGTGGAGGTTTTTTGTTTTCCTGGCCACAGGTTTACTGATCTGAATAGGTACTAGAAAATGTTTATAGCTTATCCAACCTGGTATTTCATGGCTAGTATTATTTAGGAATAGGTTAAAATTTAAAAAGTAAGTTCATTTAGAGTAGTTTAAAGAAGAAAATCCTGTGAATGGTCCTGTGTGGGTGGGTGGGGGAAGGGCTAAGCTCCCGCAGGTTCAGAGCACATGGCCACAAAGAGCCGCCCATCTCAGGCCGGCTTCTGGCTGAGTCCAGAGCTGGAGGTGCAGGTCCCGGGGCTTCCTTTGTTCCCCAAGCATTGGTGCCAGTGCTGTGCTGAGGAGTCCCCGGCCAGGTCCTCCTCCATGTGCCAGCCCTTCTGGGCCTTCCTCCACCCTCCTCTGCTCCCTGGACAAGCCCAACAAGCCACAACAGGGCCCCACGCATCGTTCTTGGATTAACTGGCAGAGCCAGGATGCAGAAGGCAGCAGGCAGTGTGGGCAGCAGTCAGGAGCACGAGCCCTGGAGTCTGGCCTTGATTAGACCCCAGGCTTCCTTGGTCCTCCCCAGGTGGTCTCCGGCCAGGCTGGCCACATGCCTGGCGGCAGGGCCCCCTCTGTAACATGCGAGTCATGTCTGTCCTGCCTGCTCCCCCAGCAGCCTTGGGCTCCAGCAGAGTGGAGAGGGGCACTCTGTGACCTGAGCTCAAGGCAGGGTCCACGTGGCAGGGGAAACAGCCTCGTCCTCACCAATCACTGTGGTCTGCTCCTGGATTCTGGCCCAGGAGCCCCTCTTTTTCTTGGCCGAAACACTGGAGATGGCCAGGTTTGTAGCCAGCCCTTTGGGTTTGGCCGATGTCTGATGCTAGAAAGACAATCCTGGGACAGGCGACAGGCCAAGGCTCTGAGGAGGAGCTCGCTACAGGGTGAGGGCTGGGGCACAGACGCCCAAGCACAGAACTGGGAGCAAGGTAGAGCCCCACCTCTCATCTCTGCTCGCTGGTGCCGCTTTTGTTTTGTGTAAGGCAAATCAGAGCGGGTGGAAGCTCAGGGGGCCAGAGGCATTCCCTTGTTCTCAGCCCAGGCGTCATCTTCCCAGGGAAGATAGCTAATAGCAAGATAGCCCATTCAATGAAAGAATCATTAGCTAGTCAAGAGACTGAGCCACTCAACCTGCCTCCTCTCAGCAGGTGCCCACCAGGGTCAGATGCAGCACATAATTACAGTATTAAGTTTGCAACATTTTATATGGTAAATAATTTGTTACTGGGAGGGAAAAAATGTATACACACACACACACACACACACACACACACACACACACACACACACGGTGGTTGAATGGAGTGTACACAGGTCTGGGATTTAATTTCCTGTGTGCATGCTTTGACCCAGGAGCCTGGAGCCAGGCTGCTGCTCCTTATGGGCAAGAAACAGATGGGTTCTGGGAAACCATCTTCTCTGTGATTTATCAACCAACATTTTGGGGACCAAATTAATTGCTAAATGTTCTATCAAGTGACTGGCCTTCGGCATTGAAGAATCTGGCACAAGGAGGTCGGGAGTCTGATGACAAAGAGCTTTCTTGGAAATGGTCCTTTCCAGAAGCAGAGTCCGTGGGTTGGGGGCATGGCTGATGGGCCAGAAACATGGCTGCAGAAGTCAGCAGTTTAAGTTTCTAGAAAGAGCGGGGAGACCAGGCTGGTCTTGCTGCTTTCCCAACGTCACCAGCCCTGGTCCTCAGGCTGTGGGCCCTGGCAGGGGCTATGCTCATGCATCTGTGTTTGTGAGCATCTGTCCAGCTGCACGATGCACTCTCCCTCTGCCCTCCAGGTGGAGTTGGGCTCACCACCAAGGCTGGGCTGAGAATCTGACCCAACCACTGTGGGTGGTTCTGGGTGGGTCCTGCCACGTGCAGGACAGAACAGACGGCCCAGGCAGATTCTCTAAGGCTGGAAATAGGGCCAGAGCCACCCTAATGCAGGATCTTGTCTCCAGGCTGCAGAACACCCCAACCTTGGCACCACACCAGCCTCTCCCTAGGCCCTCCCCACCATTTAGGTCGTCCTCCCTCCTGGACTCCCACCCCATCACTCAGGACCTGGCTCAGGGGAGGGGGTGAAGGAGGGTGAGGGCTGCACTTGCCTTGGTGGCCTAACCAGAGTGCAAGTGGCACCACTTTTAGGAACTCGCTTCCTCTGATTCCTACCGATGTGATTTTCTAATATTTGTTTCTAAATCAATTCACCTTGTTAAAAATTCTAATAGATTTCTTTCCAAAGTGTTGGAAGTGGAAAATCATTATTTCTTGCCATATTAAATAGACGGTAACCATGAAAAGAGAGGCAGTGGAAACAAAATGTTATTAAATCTGGCGAGAGGCCTTGCCTGAAGAATCTGAGCCTACGGCCTGCTTTGTTCAAAACGTAAATTTGCAAGGGTTCAGGGTTGAACATTTATTCGATTGAGATGGTCTTGATGCAGTCCGAGAAATGACAAAGAATTGGGCAGGAACTAAAATTTTTCATTATCTGGTTTGTCGTCACCACACCTGAGCAAACACTGACAGAGGGCAGCCCTTCCAAGCCCCAGAAAGGAGAGCTGAGGCTCCAAGTGGAGAGAGGAGAAGCCGAGTTCACAACTTCCTGCTTCATTCCTCCATGCCTCAGTTTCTCTCCATCTCCTCGGCCCAGCCTCTGCAGCATCAGGTGTCAGAGAAGAGCGCTGAGCCTGCCAGTGGCTCCATGCCGGCCCGGGGCCCCTGGGTCTCTTCCTGTCCCTGATGACATCTCTCCACATGTCTGCCGAAGAACATGCAAATTCCACCAGTTCCTCCCCCAGACCAAAGGGAATGTTTAAGCTGGAGCTGGATGGAGGCTGGAGACAGTGGCCCCCATCAGGGAGGAACTTATCCTTCGGCTTGAACGATCATCATACCAGCGTCCTGGCTCTGTGGACAGTTTTCTTTTTCTCTCTCCCTCACCTGCCTGTCCTCACATTTGGCCAGGGCTCATGAGCCAGCAGGGGAGGGAAAGAGAGCCCCCTGGCTGGCTGGCGGAGGCTGATGGGGCTGGGGCCCAGGGCCTCCTTGGTCTTCGAGAAGCATGCTTAGAGAAACCCCACCATCTGCCACTCAGCCCCTCATCCCACCTCCCGGAACCCTGGGGACCCCAGGGGGTCCTTTGTTGGTGGTGGGAATGGAAAGGTGGTGGGGGGAAATAAGAAAATAAATTGCCCCAAAGTTATCGATGCCACAGAAATCAGGTCATGGGCCCCTCCTTTTCTTTCTCCCCTGGGGATGCTGAGGTTGGCAGAGGAAGGTACAGTTAATCCCTTAAGAGCTTCGTCAAAGACAGTAAAGAGCATGAAGTCCTGCTTCTTGGCTAAATATTAAGAGAAGAATGAATTCACCTGGGTGCACCCCCTTAGTGGGCACAGGAAGACCTTACACTAAAAGAATGGGCACTACCAGTGTCAGAAAAAGTGAGCAGTCTTTCTCCCCAAGGCAAAATTGTGCCCCTCTCCCAGGTATGGCAAGTTGGGTCAAAAACAGAGGCTTCAGAAGGATTGTAGCTTCTGAGATACGACTGGAGGGGAAAGTGACCTCGGCAAGGAGGGAAGTAAATTACATTTTGGCTTCAGGTTTCCTGGAAAGCTGTCCCCTGGGCCTTCCTCACAAAGAAGGTTCATGGGGTCCCCTTCATGATGGGAGCCATTGTCAGGGGCTGCTCAGACCCCTAGGAGAGTGAGGACGCCAGACTGACTGGCAGTGGTGGGGGAGCGGGAAGGTCATGGCAGTGAGCAAGTGAGGCTCGTTCGCAGGAGACAGGCTCTGGGAGACAGTGCAGAGCAGGGCTTCGGCGCTGCACCCAAGAGGGACAAGGAAATGGAGTTTTTACCCATAATGCCCACCACCATGGGCTGAGGGCTGCTGCTAAGAGTGGGAACTCCCTGGTACTTGCAGTGGGGCGAAAGCTCCAAGTGGACGGTCTGCTGGTCCTGGGGAAAGTGGCTGTGCTAGGTCCTTGAGCTGAGGGGGGGAAGAAGGCCAGAGGGCCCCAGGTCAGGGCCCATCTTTGCCTCCCAGGGCCCATCCCTCAACAAGGTGACAAAAGGTGACCTCAGCTCTCCTCTTCTCCACACTAGAGTGTGCAGGGAGAGAGGCAGTTCCTAGTGAGGCTGAGAATATGGGCTTCAGAGTTAGGGAGACAGGCTGGGGTGCATCCTGGCTGCCACTGGCCAGTCGCGCCATCAGTGGTTGAAGGCACTGAGTTCGCTGTGCCCCTCCCCCTGCAGGTACTGGCCAGAGATGGCTGGGACATCTCCTGGGCTGTGGGAAGTGGGGTGACCTCATCCTGCCCACCCAAACTGGACTTGTCCCCCAGCTGTTGGTGGAAAAGTTGGACTGAACTGGGCTGGGGACCAAGAGCCTGAGCTGCCCATCTGAGAAGTGGGCTTGAATCCCTTCATTCTTCCATGAGGGGACATGGTCTACGGTGTCAGCTGCCATAGAGCCTACTGCCCCAGGGAGAAGAGGCAGGAGACCCTGGAGCACTTTTTTTTAAAATATGTTTTCATACATTTACTATATTTGTTTGGCTCCATTAACGGTAAGTAGCAATGTCTTGGAAGTAAAATGTGTATGGCAGACGTTGACCACTTGCCCCTCTCCCCAGGCACTGAGTTTTGGGGTTTATTCACGCAATTCTGTGCAGCTCTGGTCCATCACTGTAGCTGCTACAGCTCTCCTTATAGGAGCACATCACACTTTATTCACTTTATTCATTCACTCTTTTACTGAGGACTCACAGGGGTGTTTAACACCGTGATAGCCGTCCTCAAGCAAGTCCCCTGGAGCACTTTTGTGGGGGCAGAACAGTTATGGTCATGGCTCCCTCACTGGGCCGGCAGCAGACGGGCTGCTTCCCCTGTCCTCGTGAGCTCAGGCAGGCTGCAGAGGCACCACCTGCATCTCTGAGGCCCGCGTCTGCTTTTCCGGCTCCTAGCAAACTTCCCTCCATTTTCTTTCAGGAACCATTTCTCCCCTGCTTTCAGTCCTTGGGGTTCAGTGTGAGCCTGGCTCCATCAGCCAGAACCAGCGAGGGTACAAGAACCAAGGAGAGCAAATCAAGGTCAGCAACTGAGCCACATAGGACCCCTGGCCCAACTCAGGTCACTGAGGGTCAAGTGCTGGACTCTTAATAAAACCTTTGTGTAAGAATCTCTTTCCTTGGCCACTAACTGAAGAGAACCAAGCTTGGAGCTCTGGTGACCCTTGTGCCTAGGAATGAGGTCTCAGAGAGGACAGTGGAGCTGAGCAGTGGAGAGAAATAGTTCTGGTGACATTCATCAGCTGAAGCCAGTGCAGGCCTCTACACCGGGACTTTCCAGTTACACGGGTCAAAAGATTTCTCCCTTGGAGCTGAGTTTCTGTCACTTGCAGCCAGCAGAGTCCTAAGACAGCTACTCAACATCTTTGACCTTCAGTTTATCAATCTATAAAATGGGAATAAAAATGGCACCTATTTGTGGGACTCTTCTCTTCCCTATGATGCTCTGAGCATATAGTATGCGGGAAGGTGCTGGAATGCACAAAGTTGAATCAGTATTTGTTGACTGAGGGAATGAGAAGTCCACCACCTTCATGAAACTTCCCTCGGTCACTTTAGCCTATTTTCATCTCAGTTTATTATTATTAATAATAACCTCTTGCAAGATACATGATTTCATTTAGACTCAGCATTTGATCTTCTTGGGACTTGTCATCTATATCATATCCATCTCATTGCTCCAAACTGGTACAGACTCCCTGGATTGCAGGGCCACTCTCATTCCTCGTGGGATTTGTCTAGTTAAGTAGACCAAGATGCTCCTTTAAGAGTCGCATTTTCCTTCTTCAGCCTTCTGTGCTGCTAATTAACAATTATCGAATCCCACCACGAGCCTGGCACTGTTCTAAGTGTTTTTATTAGTTAGTCTTTCAGTTGCCCATGAAAAGAAAAACTTAGACTGGCTTAAGCCCAAACTGGATGTCACTGACTCAGGTATCTGAAAGGGGGTATTCTAGCTTCAGGCATGGATGGACCTAGGCACCCCAGTGTCTATAGGCTCTGCTTGTCTATGTGCTGGGGTCAAGACTGCTCTTCTTGGGGCTTCTAGTGGAAAAGAATGTCTGCCTCCTGGTCATGCCAGCGGAAGTCTCTGAATTAGCTTTGATTGGACAGTCTGTGTCACATGGCCATCCCTCAGCCAATCACTGTGGTCAGAATTGTGCTGTCTGATTTAGGATTGAGTTGTATGACCCCCTTCCCAAAGATTGGGGGAGTCAGCCAAAGAGAGGGGAATTAGCTCCTCCAGGAACTCTTTTTTCTAGTAACTATGGTTACTAGAAAAAAGCAAAATGGATGCTGAGTCACCTAAAGGAACATGTGTCCCCTGTGGTTCTTTTCATGTAAATCCTAACAGCACCTTCGGGCAGTAGGCCCTACTGTGATTCATTCTGCGGATGAGGAAGTTAGGCACAGAGAGGTCACATAACTTGCCCAAAGCTACACAATTAATACATTATAAGAGGACTCCAACCCAGCTGTGAGGTTCTTTGGAAAGATCTGAGAGTTTTTGCAATTGTTGGTTCCCTGCTCCCTGTTTGTGGCTCACATACCAGCACACTGCCAGACACACAGTAGGCCTGAAAATAACACTCCATTGTGTCGGTCAGTGTCTCCTTCTGGTGTTTGTGAGATTGTTTATTCTTCCCAGTTTCCAGAGACTACAGACTATGCCCAGTGGCAAAACATATCAATTTTTACTGCAAATTATGTTTGTTACTAAATGATATATAAGTTTATACATCCTAATTAACCAAAAATTATTTATTGCAGCAATTAAAATGAAGTTTTAAAAGAGTGCAATTTTAAGTTCTTGACAAGGTGATGAAGTCCATTAATGCTTCTCTGCTTTGCTGAGGCTTCTTGAAACCCTGCCAGCAGCCCGCTGTCCTGCCCCCCAGGGAGCCTCCAAGGGGAAAATTTTGAGAGTCTACGGATCTGGGTCCCCTGGAGAACTAATGCCAGGCTGGAGGTTGTTCCAAACTCTCAGTGAGGCAACAATCAACATATTCTGACTTGGTTTACCAAGGAGGGAATTATAAATCAGTAGACACACCAGTCCATCCAGAGATATGGGGAAGGAAGTCTGTGGCACCTCACTTTTGGACAGCCCAGAAGAACCAGGTTCAATTTATCTCTACTTTTCACTGCCCTCGCCTTGTTCCATGACTTGCTGGGACTCCTCTTCCTTCCAAGCCAACATTTATTCGTCCATCCATTCATTCATCCGTCTATCCATTCATACAATCATCCATCCATCTAACCAATCATCCGTCCACCCATCCAATCATCCATCTACCCCACAAACATTTACTGACACCAGAATACCAGCAACAGTTTTCCTAGGCATAGGTTCGAATGGAATTTTGTATCAAAACAGCTCCTATTTATCGAGCACTACTGCAACCAAGCAGGTCCTCCTTTCCTACCAGACAAACCCTGCCCGTTGTTCCGGGTTCCTCAGCTCTTCCACAGGGCTGCTTCTGCCCGCTTCAGCAGACACCAGCATCTCCCTCCTTCAAATCTCCCCCTTCACCTGCTCCTAGGGGACCCCCGGCACTCGGGGTATAGCCCTTGATAGCTCTCATTTTTACCCTTGCTGGTCTTTCTTCTTCTTTTAAACTATAAGGGTTCCCCTGGGAAGGAATCTCTTGGACACATCTTCTCTTTTCCTACAGTTCCTGGCACACATGTGGTGGCTTTCCATGATGCTTAAAAAGCCTAGGAAGTTTGGGTGTACCCAGCAACCAAGAAACCTGGGTCATTCATTCATTCAAGTGGAAAAAGTCATAGGGCACCAGCCATGTGTCAGTTGCCTAAGGAAGCCTGAGATGCAGCTTCTCCCTTACGGAGCTCAGAGTCTCTCCTGGACGGAAGGAGTTGAGTGGGATCCAATTCAATATAGTAGGTGCTAAGATGGGGAAAGCAGAGATGCATGGGAGGCAGAGGACCCCTGGACCTTGGCTGGGGCTGCTGGGAGGCTCAGTGGGCCATAGATGGGGTGAAGGATGTCAAGTGTCCATCGATGCCCCAGTTTGTAGGGGGATATATTTTTATTTGTTAGTCTTTTAGTTGTCCATGAAAAGACAAACTCAAACTGGCTTAAGCCCAAACTGGATGTCATTGACTCACATATCTGAAAGGGGGTATCTAGCTTCAGGCATGGCTGGATCTAGGAGCTCCAGCTCCAGTGGCACATATTGATTAGACATGATCAGCCAATGGAAACTGCCAAGTTCTCTTCTGAGGGTCAGCCTTGCTCTGCCCCCTGTGTGGCTTCCCCATGTGCAGCTGATGCTCATGAACTTCTGGGAGGAGGCCGCCCAGCCAAGGGCACAGGGCTCCTTGTGGCCACCTCATGGGCTCCAGAATGTTTCCCTGGCCAGACCCCTGTGCAGGATGACTTCTGCATCCTCCCAGAGGAAAGTTCCAGTTAGAGGTTTCCATCGATGTGTCACGTCCCAAGTGCACGTTTCCCACTTACACACACACTGCAGGGTGTAACGAGGAGAGACATGAGCCACGGCCACACCCGGGGCAGGCAGCTGAGGCCAGGACCACTTCCCCAGGAATGCCCAGCCCTGCCCCATCCCTGGTCCTATGGGAATGCTGGGCTGGGTGTGGAGAGAGTGCCCTTCTCCGCCGTGTGCAGGCAGGAGACTGGAATGGGAGCAGGGAGGGGTGGGGGGGATGAGAGTACCTTAGGGAAATCTGGGGCCATAGTTCAAGGAAGTGAACACATATGAGGACTCTTCCCATCCTCCTCCTCCAAGAGTGTGGGAGCACGAGCAGGGGCCCAGAGAAAACGCAGGTTCCAACCCACCTTACTGGGGAAGCAGGCAAGCTTTTGGGGCACCTGGTGCCCTGCCAGCCACCCTGAGGTTAGCCCTGGGTTTGCAGACTGAGTCTGTCAGCAGCTGAGACAGCATGAAAACTATGAAGCCCACCAGGGACCCACTCCCATCTCTGCCTCCCGAGTTCTGAGCTTCCTCGCTCAGGTCTGGTGGAAGAAGTCGGAGCAGGCCCTGGGGGCCGGAAGGGGTCGTGGGCATCCCTCTGACATGCGCAGATGCTTCAGGGAGGCTGCAGCATGCTGGGCCAGAGCAATGATTTCCATCACCCCCTAAAAGTGCCTGATGACCACAGTTCCTTGAGTCGCCTTCAGGCTCCATGTACTTGAGATCTCCTGACGGGGAAGTGCCTTCAGGGATGCCCAGACCCTTGGCCATGGGAGCAACAGCTAAAAGGAGGTGGGGTGAATGAGGGTGCCTCACCTGGGTTGGGTGGAGAGAAGGTGGGAAGGACAGCATGTTGGCACTGGGACCTATTTCTGACCCATGAAAGGGAAGCTTGAGAAAACACTTGGGTGCTGACACCATGCCAGGCACATGCCAGGAGAGGCAGTCCACCGGGGGCCGCCCAGGCCTGCTCACTCTGGCCCATCTCTTGCCTGATTGGTGCCTCCCTACACATCTGAAGTCTGTCTATTTCTCTCTGCAGGCAGAAAACATCTCTCTCTCTGTCCCTCTTTCTTTCTATCAGGGACCATCTTGGTACAGAAAAGTCACCATTTCCTTTGCTAAGTGTCCTCCATCTGAAATGCAAAATCATCTTTGTTTTTCCGCACAGAGACCACTGTGCAAGTCCCTACTGAAAATGCTCCCTCTGTCTCTCAAAAGTCTTTCTCTGAAGATTTCTGTCTCTAGGCAATGACCCCTCTCCTTAAGCACAGAGGAGAGAGAAACAGAGAAGTCCTCTGCTTATTGGTCATTTTTTCTTGGAAGTTGAAAAATACATATACAATTTTTTCCAGGAAGAAAACCATCTGTTTCTCTCTCTCTCTCTCTCTCTCTCTCTCACACACACACACACACACACACACACACACACGCACACACACACACACTTGGGCAGAAGTTTGCCTCTATTGGATTTAAAACTAGACAGAAATTACTTCCTGCCTTTAGGGAAGTGTCATCTGAGAAAAAAACACTCTATTTCTCAGAAAATTGTGTGTGTGAATCTGTGTGCGAGTGTGTGTTAGGCAAAAATTATTCTCTCTCAGAGAGTCTCTAAAGCTTGTTCTCCCTGGGCAGAAATGCTGGCTCCCTTATGAAAGTATCACCCAGAGAGAAAAACATACACATAAATTCTCTGTCCAAGAAGAAATTGTGTGGGTCTGCCTGTGTGTGCACATATGCATGTGTATGTGTAGCAGATAAATGTCTTTCTGTGTTGGTTTGTCTCTCCCTGCAATGAGAAAAAATGTCTTGCTAATAACTAAATTGTTTTAGTCACAAAGAAAACATATCTCCTCTCTCACACACCCATGCAAATATGTCTTCCCTTTTCTTACTGAGTATGTGCCCCTGGCAAAACCAACTCTTTATTTCCCGGTGTGTAAAACAGTAATGTGTGTGCCCGCGCATGGGCACACATGCAGGAAACGTCTCTGTCTCCGTCTCCGTCTCCTTCTCTGAAAGCAGGCGTGTAGAGCAAGTGCCGTCTTTCTTACACACACACACACACACACACACACACACACACACACGCACGAACGCATGCACACGCAGAGAGAGGTCTTCCTTTCTCTCAGGCTGTATCACTGGCAAACAAATGTCTCGCTTCTCTCGCTAAGGATGCACCAGCTGAGAAAACAGCACCTGTTTTGTGCTCTGACTTGCAAACACCCGCCTCTGGGTGTTCTGCTCTCTGAGATCGAAGACCCCCTCCCAACAAAAAGCCCACCAGAAAAGCCCTCCTCTTGCCCCAGGATTGTCTTTGCACACTCGGAAACGTGTGTGCACGTGTGTGCCAGCAGACAACCTCTGTTCGCGGACTGTTCGTCTCTTTCTGTAGGCAGGAGCATCTCTACGTGTCATTTTTCCAGGCAGAAAATCTGTCTTGAAAGTGCACACACATACACACACACACACACACAGGCAGAACACCCTCCCCTCTCGCGGAGGCACCACCTGGGAAGCCTCCTAGTGCTCGACGCACAGACAGCCACTGGCGTGCTCGCCTCCAGAGAACAGGTTCTGCCTTACTCAGAAAAGTCTCTCTCCAAGGCGCTTAATCCTGGGAGATAAAGACACACATTGGAGAGAAACTCACATTCACTCTCTTTCCACACTCAGAAAATGGTGTGTGTGTGTGTGCACACATATGTGTACTGCACAAAAAAAAACACAAGACAAACCAAATGGAAACCTCTGTCTTTGGGCCCGAATCTCCCCATAGACAGGGAATGCACGTGCCATTTTCTAAGTGGGAAAAAACTGTCTTGAGCACATACACACACACACACTCTGGCGGAAAGGCCTGTTCATACCCCCCAAAAAGTCAGCTCTTCCCTCTTATTTCTGGGGCCTGGAGCACAGCCCACATCTCCAGATAGAAATGCCTCCCTCTTGTTGAGGAATGTGCCCTCTGAAGGCCCCTGTGACAGAGCGGGGATGACCCCCTTAATACAAGGCACCTCAGAGAGAGCACACTCCCACACTCACCCCCCTTCCTCAGAGAAAAGTGCATGCACGTGTGTGGTTGTGTGCATGTGCGCACGTGTGTGTTCTCACTTGTACAGATGAAACACAAATGCGTGGCTTTGGTCCATCTCCTTGCAGGCTCAGAAAGACGTGTTTTTTTCCAGACAAGAAAAAACCCCAGCCTGCCCACCGCTTGCTCATGCATGCATGGCACCCAGGACAGAAATGTCCCCCCACTTGCCCAAGCACACACAGCCTGCAGGACACTGCACTTTCCCTCGGCTTCTTGGTTCACAGAAAACTGCCAATGTCCTTAGACACGGAGCATTCTCCCTCCCTCTGAGAGGGCTCCTTCCGAAGGACATCACAGGTCAGAAAGCACAAATCAGACAAGAAACTTCACACACACACACACTCACACACTTCTCTCTCCTTCTCTCACAAGCATTCACCACCTCAGTGGAAAATTCTGTGTCTCTGGAAGCAGAAAATGGTCTCTCTCACTCAGAAATGCCTGTCCCTGAAGCAGTCCTCTCTCTCACACCAGAGATGAGCCTGCACGCACACACACACTTGTGTGCACGTACAGCACACGTGTCCATTGGTCCGTCTCTTCCTCAAACAGGGAATGCATACTTTTTTTTCTAGATAGAAAAATCCATCTCCCTCTCTCACGTGCACATGCAAAAATGTCCTCCCTCCCCATAAATTTGCACCACCTGAAAAACCTTCTTTCTCTGTCATTCTTGGTTCTCAAAAAGTCATGTGGGGGTCTCCAGAAGGAAAGTACTCATGCTCACACAAAAAAGGCGAGAGCTGTCTGTTAGCAGGCAGAAATGCTGCCCCTGCATGCACACACAGATACACACACACACACGTGCTCACAGGTTGGAGCAAGCAGACTCACTGCGGGAAGAACACTGCGTGCTTGTATGCACACCTCGGCACCCTTTCTACACGCCCACGGGCACACACATGCACACTCAAGCAGGAGGCTCACCTCTTCTCACTAACATGATGCACCACCAGATAACCCAGCACCTCATGATTGTCAGCTCACAGAAAAATGTGCCTGCCTCCAGGCAGAATGTATTCTCTTTGTCTCTCAGAAAAGTCTCTCTCTAAAGCTCTCTGCTACTGGGCACAAATGACACCCCCCCACACCACTATTGAACACATGCACACACACACTAAGCAAGAAGAGATCCATGGGGCTCTAAACAAAAAAAATTCTCTGTGTGTTGAGCTGACTCTCTACAAGCAGAAAAAGGTATATTCTTTTTCCAGAAAGAAAAAAACTGCCCCCTCTCAAACATACACAATGTGGCTCTTCTCTATATTTGTTCCACCTGGAAAATGAAACAAAGCAACAGACACACACACACTCTTATTTCTCAGCTTGCAAAAAATTATATGTGTGTTTGCCTCCAGGCAAAAATTAAAATTCTCTATTTCCACTCAGAAACGTCACTTTTAAAAAATCATTGGGCAAAAGTGCATACTGCCCCATAAAGACCACAATGGATAAAAACACGTTTGCTCTTTCCATACTCAGAGCATTTTGTGTGCGTGTGTGTGTGTGCACGCGCCTGTGTAGGGGGAAAAAAACTCTCAGTTTATTAGACTGTCTCTTCCTACAGGCAAAAACATAAAATAAAAAGCATCATTTTCCATGCAGCAAACCGTGTATGTCACACACACACACTCAGGCAGAATGTCTCCGTTTTCTCACTAGATGTGCAGCACCTGAAATACCAGCACCTATTAACGCTTGGCTCACTGAAACATGTGTATCTTCAGGCAGAAAATGTCCTTTTTCCCCTTTCAGAAAAGTGTTCCTTTAAAGCTTTTCATCAGTGGGCAAAATGACTTCCTCTCCCACAGAAAGCACACACATGATATAAAGTACACGTTGGAAAAGAAGAAAAGTGTGTGTGAGTTCACATGTGTGTAGCTGATAAGCAGAAAATGTCAGTTTGATTTATCTCCCTGCAGATAGAAAAACATATGCGCTATTTTTCCAAATAGTAAAACAAAACCCTCTCTTTCTGTCTGTCTGTCTGTCTCACTTTGTGTCCTTGTCTCTCTCCCTTTTTCTGTCACACACAGAAGCACAAACATCCCTGTTGGGCCCGCTGCTGGGCATATATGTTTCCCATTCTCTTACTAAGTGTGCATCCCTGGAGAAACAAACGCTGTTTCTCAGTTTGAACAACATTATGTGCCTGGTGGTGGGGGGTGAAGGGGGTGCGGAAAATGTATGTTCCCCCGTCTCTTTCCTCTCTCTGATTCTCCTTTTCTCTTGGAAATGTCTTCTCTGACAGTCAAGAAACACACACGTGTTTAGAAAAACACACATACAGGCTCAAGAAAAAACACTTCATAGGTGGGAGCAGGGATTCCTGCGTGTTGCTTTCCTGTTCACCTAGTCACAGAAGAGCGCATGCACGTGTTCTCTAACAAGAAAATCAATCTCTCTCTGTCTCTCTCTCCCTCTTGTGGAAAAATCATGGTCTTTGCGCTCTACCACCAGTGGACATGTCTCCCTTTCTTAACCCCCACAGGGGATGGAAACCCGCACCCCTCTCGCTCGCCTGGTTCTCCACTTAGGAGGGCTCACATGCGTTCTCCTTGGAAGAGTGCCTGTTCTCTAGTTAGCACGTCTCTCCCACGGC
The DNA here is from genome assembly GCA_032199065.1 of Smutsia gigantea. NCBI lineage: Eukaryota > Metazoa > Chordata > Mammalia > Pholidota > Manidae > Smutsia > Smutsia gigantea. The sequence goes on from JAVSCE010018818.1 coordinate 332,165, forward strand.
TCTGTGTGTCACGCGCACGCTCCGCTTCTGCAGAGTTAAGGGGGTGCCTGTGTCACCGTCCAGGCCGTCTGAGGCTCCCCCAGCACCATGGCCAGAGGTGACCTTGGCAACTGTGCAGGACCAGAAGGAACACGCGTCCGTGGCCCTGCCCCTGGCCCCTCCGGGTTCCCCGTCGCAGCCCCTGGGCCCAGTGGGCAGTGGCGCCCCCTTGACCGGCAAGCTGCTCTGTCCTCCTCCACGGCACAGGACCCTCAGCATCCCCGTGTGGCGCCCCTCTCAGCTCCCCAAGCCCACCTCCTTCCATGCCAGGCGCCCTGACGACCCCGGGAAGCCGTCAGAATGACCATGGGCCTCGGGAACAGCTGGTCCAGGCCAAGCCACCCCTCACCCAGGGGTTTGCCCCAGACACATCTGGGTCCCCTCTGGGTAGGCCTGCATTCACGCACAGCAAGGCCGGCCCCCTCGATCCTGCCCCACCCACGAGAGGGCTCGGGCCAAGAATGGATGGGGGCGCGGGACCCAAGGATGCGGGCGAGCATGCGGCCCAGGGAAGGGAGGGGGCGCGGGAGAGGGGGGACGCTGGGCCCCGAGAACGAGGAGAATGGGAGGGAGCGCGGGGCCCAAGGAAGGGCGGGAGAGGGGCGCGGGCCCCGAGGACAGAGGGGGATCGGGGCCGGGAGGGCGCGCCGGGCTGAGAGGGAGCGCGGGGCCAGACGGGGACGCGGGGCGGAGGACTGGCGGGGACGGAGGCCGGGCTGGGGCGCGGGGCCAGGCGGGGACGCGGGGCCGGGCGGGAGCGCAGGCCGGAGGACTGGCGGGGGAGGCGACAGGCGGGGGCGAGGGGCCAGGCGGGGACCGAGGAGCGGGAAGTGGCTCCCGGCGCCGCCGCCCCCACGCGCCGCCCTCACTCGCTGCACAACAGCGCACCCATGTGGCCTCTCCTGGAACTGCAGCCCCTCCGCGACAGCCCGCGTCCTGCCACTTCCAAGCCGGATCTTCAGGCTTAAACAGACACACTGCGGAGGGTGGCCCTGGGGTTTCTGTGCAAAGTCCCTGCTACTTTTCACCTTACAGATGCTCAGTCCCAAGACTGTAAGGGCGTCGTTTCTAGATGCTTCCACCTGCCTTCTCTTTGGGGGTGTCCATTAGGCCCTGACTTAGGACCCAGGGAAAGGTCCTTGTTTCCATGTCCTCTCCCCGAATTTAGGGCCTTGAGGTTTTTTTCTATATGCAGGCATTTAATGCATTTGTCCCTGCAAACCGCCCCCTCCACCCCCCCCAGAAAAGATCCCACAGAGCTGATCCAGACCACTTCGCTGGAGGGGAAACTGGACAGATCGACAGACTTAAATTAAGCTCACCGTCCTCCTGCTCTTTCACTTGCTGACTGGTGGGGCCTGGGCAAGTCCCACTGCCTTTCTGGGCCTAATTTTTTCCAGCTGTAAACGCAAATAATGTAATGCACATCCCTGATGGAGTTGCTGGGAGCCTCACAAGAAGCAGGAAGCCTTGGGGCCTCCTGGCGGCAGGTGGGCTCCCCCGTGGCGGTGGTGGTGGGGTTACTGGACAAACACAGCTCCCAGAGATGGGCACACCGGGCCTCAGAAGCACCTGCCACCCCAAGGGTGACTGTGGACCAGCTTGGCTCCTTTCAAGCCGGGCAGCTTCTGGGGAGACAGGGACGTGTGCTTCTGTGGGGGTGGGGAGCCGGATGGTTTGTGGCCAGCGTGTCCCGGTGAAGCGTTCCTAGGCAAGGGTAACCTCTCCTAACGATCTCCTTGTCTCTCATCAACAAGGATTAGCTCAGGCGTGTAGATGGACTATAAAATATGTCACGTTAGTGAGATCTTATCGGATCACTAATGGACCCACAATGGGCCGGGTCCACTGGAACTTCTCAGGCACATTTGGGAGATGAGGCAAAACCACCGTCTTCTTCCCCCTCGGCTCCCACAATATCATCTTTGTCTGCACTCTCACCACACACATTTGAGCAGCTCCCCCAAATTTCCCAGTATCTTATCACACTTCTCCCTCAAAACTTGCCTGCTGAGGTAGGTTAAAATGAAAAAAATTTATTTAATAGCTGTTTCTCCAGGACCTGCTATCTTTTGAGATATGTTCAGCTGCTGGGAATACAGTGTGAAAAAGCAAGACCCCTTCTCTGAAGGAGCTTTCATTCACGAGGACAATAGTCAAGTAAATTAATAGGGAAACATAATTGCAGGTGATGAAGTCTATAAATAAAGCAAAATAAGAGAGAGAATAATGAGGAGGGACATCTTTAAACAAGGGGGTGGGTCCGGGAGGGTTTGTCTGAATAAGAAGAAGGTGCTGGCCATGTGCAGAATAGAACAGCAAGAGCATTGTGGTAGACAGAATAACATGTGCAAAGGCCCGGTGGGAGAGTGTGAGGCAGTAAGGTCAGGGACCCGCTGTGCCAGACAGGAAGACAAGGAGAGGGCTTGGAGTGGGTTTTAAGTCTAAGTTTGGGAGAAGCCAGTGGATTTCAAGCAGGGAGTGAGAATCTGATCTGTGGTTGTGAGGTCCCTCTGGGACCATGTGGAGAGCTGAGAGCTGAGGTGCAAATGTGAACACAGGGAGATTGATCTGAACACATTTGCTGAAGTCCAGCTGGGAAGCCAGAGTGGGGTATGTTGGAAATGGGAAAATGTGGTCAGACTTAGGAAGTAAAGACCATGGCATTGTAAGAGGAATGTTATCCCGGTTTCGGATATTTAGACTGAAGTATAAAGTGAGGAGTATGGGCTGGCTGAATCCTACCTCTTACTGTGGGGAGGGTCCCTACCTCTGTAGCCTTCATTTGTCTACCATCTTAGCTACTGATTGCTTGAATCAGACATGTGGTTAGAGTTGGTGAGCTCCCCTGGGTTCATGTCTTTCTTGCTTCCTTCCTAAATCTGGAGCTCCCTTGAGGACAGGCCCAATAACTTCCTCTCCCCTTCCTCACGTGCCCATAGAGTCTCACCCACAGCAGCTTTTCTCATGAGTAGTATCTGAGATGCCCGCTCTGTTCACCCCTGTATCCCCAGTGCCTAGCTGCAACAGTACAGGTCCTGTAGTTGGCACTTTGTATGTATTAATTGAATGAATGAATGTGTAATTTGATCTATCTGTGGACAGTTGACCAGATGGCGAAAGATTTGCCAAGTCAGCTTCCTCTTTGTATTATCTTCCCCTTGCTTTGGGGCTTCTGTCAGACACCCTCTTGCAGGTCCTCCGAGGGCTGCGCTGAACCCCGACGAACTACTTCCTTATGAGCATCTCTTTTGTTTTCTCGAGATTCTTACATGTTGACCTGAAGATCTTCTACTTCCTTATGAAATGTCTGAGGAAGAGGGTCTGGATACACAGTATGGACTGCTGGCTCCAACTTGGAAATAAAATATTTAAACAGCCTGTCTCAAGATATTTAAACCAATAGTCTAAACTGTGTTCTGTAATAGTCACTGATACAGACATATCACTTCCCAGTTACCCCTGGTTAGAGTTCACAAGGAAGGGCCATAGTCACGAAACAGCTGCCAACTCCAACATTTCCTGGACGGCCAGGAACAACTGTTCTCACTTGGTTTCACTTGAGACTCACTTTCAAGGAGGAGGCTTTTTCAATTTGCCATAAATCCTGAGATGTTCATTTTTAGAAGCTCCAGTTCCATAATAATATGCAAATGAAAAGTGCTTCAGACCTACAGCAGACCTTGCTGAAACTCCCCAAGAAGAGACTAGATTGCATTAAGTAAAAGGGACACAGAAGCAGAATGTGGGGAACCCCAGCCCCCTTGTCATCCATCCTCCCACGTGTACATGCCCTAGTTGCGGACCTCATCTGCAACATTCACCTATAAGAAACTGATGTATGTTAACCCTTTACACTGTAGTTAGAATAAGAGACACTTATTTCAGCTTTCCACCATGAGTCCATGTGAACCCCAAGAAATGAGGTCCCTTTTCTCATCTCAATTTCTCTATGACCAATGAGGAGAGGCAGGCTGGTAGTTGCTAAAGCTTGGAGATGGATTTGGAGGCAGCACATGCTCTGGACTATGAACGGCTTAACCTTAAACATACAGGCTTAGAAAACCACCTGGAAAAGTAGGAATTTTTTCAGGGATCCCGGGATGGAGTTCGGGTGAGAACACAAGGTGTTTAGATCCAGGGACCTCATGGTGCTCAGACTATTTATTAAAGGAATGAATGAAAGATATATGTGATGAGAGTTGGCTAACATTTTTGTTAATTGGAAAAGTGTCTTTAGCTTCACCTTTCTGAAGGGGTATAAAAGATTCTTGGTAAGTCTTACTTTCTGTTTAGGCATGTCCATCCCTTTGCTATCAATAAGAACAATACCAAAAAGGTCACGATTTTTCATTGTCAACAAGAAGCAATGACTGGGTGAACCCGGAAGAGGAGCTGGGGTAAAACTCTTCGCATGCTGCTTCCTGGCTGTGTGGGCCACTCGCACCCACCCCTCGGGGATAAAGGTGTCACTGTATCTTTGTGGTCTTCAGGCACCACTTCTTTGGAAGGGAGGAGCTAAAGAAAAAGAGAGAAGACAGAAGGTGGAAGCAGACTGTCTTCCCAAACAGAAAGAAGGGAGTTACGTTCATCCAAGGAGCCCACCCAACGACCCACAATTTATATCTCTTGATTGGGTTTCCTTTACACTTGTTGTTATTGAACTATAATATTTTTCAGGCAACCGTGATGTGTTTTAAAGATGACACACTTTAAAAATGGTCGTCCGAGAGGTTCATTCACACACAGGAACCACCATATATTTTGTGACTGAATCATTGTCTCCGTTCACTGGCATAATGCATGGTGACGGCAAGCAGAAAGGGCCCAGAGCACGCTGACTTCCAGGTACATGGAGTCTGCATACTTGTCAGCAAAGAAAGTTTGTCAGCCATGGTAGAACCTTGTAAGATCACACATACCATTGAGAGGAACCAACAGGTTTGGAAGGAAACAGTAAATGGGTCCTTTGTCTTTTCAATTTGTGAGAAACATGCAAATCAACTATGTGATGTTAGGAAGGAAAATGTCTGGCTGGTGATAAGTATACAATGAATCCAGGAAGGAAGGAAGAGTCCTTTGGGGGTTAAAAAACCCAAATGGTATCTTTATGAAATGTTCAGGGTGTCCTCTTTTTTCATAAAATTAGTGTCTCACCAATGAGATATTGTCATTATTAAAACAAACCACCACCAACAGCTTGGCATCTCTTTTCAAATTCTCATAATGAGGGAATTGCAGAAAAAGAGAACAAGGCAGAGAGCTTTAGAAAGCAGATTTAAAGGTAATTGTTTGAGGGGCTGTAAGAGTCTCCATCAAGAGTGATTCAGAAAAAATTGCCAAGAGAATTCCTGTTGGCTCAGCAAATAAACTACCCCTGAAGGTGCTGATTAATGTTGGTTTATGTCCAGCACAGTGTACGGCCCCTGGAGACCGCAGCAGGCCTCCTGAGATAAGCACGCGCGGCTGCTTGTTCAGGACCCGCCATCCTCCCTGGCTGTCACTTTATGACCCTGTCCACTTATTCGCTTGAAATCATGATGGGGAACTGATGCCTCAAAGTGTGTGCCTTGTCACGACCAGTTTCCCCTTGTTTGTGGAGAAATCAGGTGCACATCCACTGTTGCCTGGATCGAGAGCCGCCGGCTGGGGGGCAGCCCCGGGGCCAGAGCCACACCAGCTGCCGTCAGCTCTCCCGCACCACCTCGCACCACGTGGAGCGCAGCCAAGGCTGCCAGGCCTTTGGACTTTTTGAGAGAAGATGTGGATCTCAAATGGTGGCTCCGTCTGGGCCTCTTAGTTCAGCAATGACATTGCACTGCCAGAGGGTCACTGGATGCCTCCACCTTCCCGGGATGGCCCACAAGAGACTTTACCTTTTTGGACGGTATGTACCCAACACCCAACACTCATGAGCTCTTGTGAGGACTGACCGGCCCCGCTGGCCTCCCTCCATCAGCTGCCCCTGCTGAGGCTGTGGCCGGAACCCTGGGCCATCTCCAGCTGCCCTTTTGGATCCTTCCAGCCAAATGCTTTCCAGGCCCGTAGCTCCTGGCTTTGCCTCTTGCGAGAGCCTGTAGAAAATGGCTCAGTGTTTCCAATTCGGGAGAATTTTGTTCCGAGGGTCAGCATTCTTACAGAGGAAGGCCATGTGGCTCTCGAAATGAGCAAAACCTCTGCATCCTCCCACATGTGCATGCCATGGGGCCCTGAGTGGAGGCTGCCTGGTCACCCAAGGCTGGTTAAGGAGAGGCTGCTCCCGAGGCTCGGTCGCCCAGGCCCTGGGAGAACACCACTTACTGCCCGAGGCAGCCGATGAGCAGCCGGGAGCAGAGACGGCCCCCGCTCAGAGCCCACATCAGACACTCCGAAACACAGCCTCTGCTGAGGCGAAACAACTGCGGAGTGGGGGCCCGGGAAAATGATAAAGTGGTCTGTGTCACGATACTGCCACCGAAGGGGATGACGAAGCACAAAACCCGGCCCAGCGGGCAGCTGGGGAGGCCATCTGCTCAGCCACTGGGCAAGCAGGACCCTCACTCATGGGGCCTAAGGAGCAGGTGTGTGGTTTCTGGGTCCCGCTTACTCCCACTTCCAAGGGTATTTTTTTCAAGCTATCACTTCCCATTCAAGGCACTATGGGAGGCTTCATGCATGGTGACTTGCTGAGTCCTCAAAGGGCAGGAGTGTCCGGCATGCTTAGAGACATTATTGGCTGTCACAGCTCAGGTGGGGATGCTCTAGGCCTCAAGTGGGGAGAAGCCAGGGATGCCACTAAACAGCCTACTGTGCCTGGAGCCCCCATGACCCAGAATGGCCCCATAGGCTGCAGTGTCATGACCCCTACATCTCCACCCGCTGGAGACCACCCGTGAGGGGCTGATTCAGGACCCCTCTCATAAAAAGGCACCGGGGGTTGCCACCTCTTGGTTTGGGAAAACCATCACAAGCTGTGGTCCCAGAAAAACCCACTCTGTACAGTCAACGTCACACGTGCTTGTGCCAAACTGAATGAAGGCTTTCTGCTTAAACCTCCCATCCTTGGATCATAAATAGAGCAACATCTGCATTTTAATATTTAAGCATTTAATAACCCCAAAAAGTCTGAATGATCCACATTTGGATAGGGCAACGCTCTTCTCTCTCCTTCTCACAGTGGACAGAACCCGTCCAAAGACTCTGTATGCTGTGGCTGGTAGGATCTTGCTGGGGACCTTCTGTGAGAATAAAGGGTGCCCACGAGCTCAGCTGGGCATTGAGCTGGTCCCCAGGCATGAGGCACGGATTGCAAAATTCCCTGCTGGGTTACCAAGGGTACCGTAGGTGTTATAAGTGCAAGGGTCTGTTATTTTTCCTTGATTCCGCTAAGCTGGACAGTGACCACAGCATGTTAAATACCTTGCAAAAAGCCTTCCCAACAGCTGTTCTGTACATTTAATCTCAGTCCGGAAGGAGGGGAGAGAAATGGCCTTGCCAGTAAACACCAGCGAAGCACCAGGTTGATGTGTCCAACAAGAGTCTGCCCCTCATCTATGCCTCCACCCATGTCCGCACCGTGCTCCCCGTTCTCGAAGCCCCTTTGAGAGGGACAGAATAGTTTATTCACCATTAGAGCTCAGGATTCAGGGGCCCACACAGGATTAAAGATGATGGGATTACATCTCTTGCTGCATTTGACAGACTTTCTGAGGTGTCTAAGAATACACCCTACTAAAAGAAGGGGGGAAATAGGATCCCCCTAGCTCAGGGAAGATCTGGGGCCACAGTCCCCTCTTGTCAGTACTTTGCTCACAACTTAAACACTGAAAAGCAGTTCCCTCAAAAACAAGACAGGAGATGAACCTCTGCAGCGCTGATCACCCACAGCTTGCGGAAGTGTTCTGGTGCCACCTTGAGCCTCTTTTCGGGAAGCAGCAGAACCATCCAGAAACTGCTGGTCCCAGTTTACAAGAGCTGGTCTCTGTCTCCTGTTTTCCAACTTCTGGCATCTGCTCCCTGCGGAATTCCCAGACGACCCTGCTGACCCCACATCAAGTGGGAATGTGCCGGGGCCTTTGGAGGTGATGTTTGATGCAAGCCAGCCATGCTTGCAAGCGTCCCCACCCTCCCCGAGGACTGGGGGCTGACTCTCTCCAGCAAGGAGGTAATCCACAGCGGGGGGCCAGCCCCTGCCCCTGGCCTCTTTGAGCTCTTCAGATGTCACTTAGCAGCAATTAGGTAATTGGGGAAGAAAGATTTCCTGAAAATTAGTTCAAGGTTGGGGGTGGGAGAGAAATTGCCAGGCAGAGACTTCTTGTTTACCAAAGCTGTCCTTTCTCACCCCTGCTTTCCTTCCAGCTAATCAGCCACCCAGCACTCTCCTCCAAAGTGCTAGTGGGGGGCTTTCAAAGCCCACATGTTCCTCACATTGCAGAGCCGCCTGCCAGCCCCTCCCCAGAGGCCTCAGGTCCCAGTAGCCCCAAGGCATGGAACTCCTGTGGCTCCTTGACTACGTCTGGAAGGATAGAAAGGACTCAGGGGCCGAGGGGCCCTACACAGCTGGCCCTGATTCAGCCCAGCCTCGTGGGGCCTCAGCGCTCACACTCAGGTCCCGTGGGAGGCCGGCAAGCCCTCACCGGATGCCGCCGTCCACTCTCAGCCCGCGCACCCCCGGCCGACCTGGGGTGTCAGCAGCTCCTTCGGGCTGGCACCAGGTGTTCTTTCAAAGCTTTCCTCCAGAGAAGAGTCTTCTCTATGCCTTGAATAAAGCGAGTGGTCCTACCGTTGCCTTGGTTAGCCTAGGACGAAGGGTTTGTGTGGTTTTACTTTATTTTACATGAGATGACTAAGGTAGCATATTCACAGGCTCCAGGGAGTAGGACCTAGACATCTTCGGGGCCATCATTCAGCCTACCACATATACTCGGTCACAATGAGGACTCCTTCCACGACCCAGAACACCCCCTGTGCCCCTTCCCCCCAGGATCCTCCCCAACCCAGCCCTATTATGACTTCTGTTACCCTAGAAATTCTTGCTTGTGCTTAGGGTTGATTATTTTTAGAGGAAATACCTCTTTATTAAAGGCTACATAGGAAATACTAATGCAATGATGAAAAAAATCCCGGTATTGGGTCCCTAGAAATCTTCAGAGAAATTCTCAGACTGAACATTCAAACCCAGCTTAGAAGGGACCAGAACTTCATTTGAGTGAGAAGCCATTTTTTTATAGCCACAGAGGACCATGGGCTAGGGTTCATGCTTAGAAAGAAATGTCTCCGTTTTCTTATGTCTAGGGACTCTCACGTCAAGCAGCTCTCAAGACCTCTGTGTTTGGAAGTGCTTCTGTGGGCGGGGGCGGGGCAGAGGAGATGGCGAGCGCTCGCACGCCTGAATATCCTTGTCCTTCCTCCCCATGAGGTGAAGATGGCCCAGCCGAAGCCCTGCTGGCTGGTTTCCCAGCCTGACATGTCCCATCGGCCACCTGCCTTTATGAGTTCAACCTGGTATATACATACATTGTGCACAGAGCCTTTGCAAATGTTTTTTTTCTTACTAAAACAATAATAGCTGCACTGCAAAACTATTAATCTGGCAGTAAATTCTTACAGGAAATTTACAGAAATTGGCCATATTATCCCAGAAGGAGGTACAATCAAACATTTAAGAATAAAAATTATGCAGGATTTAAATGGCGCCTCTTGTCCAAAGGTTCAGACTGTCTATTCTTTTTCCATCAAATGCTCTACAGATGGTTTCAGAGGCTGAGAAACGGCAGAGTGAAGTCCAAGGTCAGCCATGAGGTCATATGCAGAGCCGACTCGTCTCATTGTTTCCTTGGCTGTTCCATGTGGCTCTGGTTTTGTGTTTTGGAAGGTGTCTGTCTCACCCTTCAGTCCTCTGATCCACCAGAGCTCCTGCAGGTGGTTTGAGCTTGGCCTGTAGCTTCCATCAGGGTCCAGGTGTTGCCGGACCGGCAGGGAATTGGGGAACTAATGGGAGAAAAGGAAGAACTATCATGGCTAAATATGGAAAGAAGATGAGATGCACCATGACATGTACAGGACGGGCTCCTAAACGTCCGAGCACCACCAGCCTACTGTGGGTGTCTGTGGGTCTGTCTGGGTCCGAGGCTGACTCCACCGTGAGCAGCTGAGCCACTTTGCACCCTGGATACTGACAGCTATGCCATAGGCTCTTCCACGGGCAGGCACCCCAGCCAGAACCCAGTCTTGTTCATTTCCTATTGTTTCAGCACTGGGCCAGCCAGGTGCCTACAGCCACCCTTGGAGGTGGGTGCTGCTAGCTTCTTGTTTTGCAGATGAGGAGACTGAAGACAGAGGTACAATAAGGAACTTGCCCAAGACCAGCCAGCCACTCCAGATGGCCTAGGATCACCGAGTCTTGTAGCCCTGCACCCCTTCAACACAAGAACTCTCACATGTCATGAAATCTCATTTCTGAGGTCTGTGACTCTGTCCTCTGATGGAATGCAGGACAGCCCTGCAGACAGAACAAAAAAATCCCACTTTCATCTCACCGACTTTCATATCAAGTCCTGGCCCGTTAGTTGCCCTGGAGATGAAACAGCAGAACTCAGAAAAAGAGGGGTCAGCAGATATGTTCCACCTCTCTGCCCCCCTCATACCCATCTCCTCTCCTCCCTAGGCCACAGCTGGGCACACATCTAGGTGGTTGGTATCTCTTGGGTTAGTTTTAGACTCTGGGATGAAACTCAGGTTTATTTCTGCTATGCATTTGCATTTCCTCTGGGTCTGTGTGATGGGTCCATATGGACCCTTGAGAGAGCAGCTGCAGAGGGGCAAGAGGGAGCAGGCCCAGGGGTCCTAGAAGGAGGCGGTGGCACTGGTGGAAAGAGAAGTGCTAGCCTGTCCTGGAGGTCGTCACATAGTCAGCTTTCTAGTTTTCTAATGTTAGGCTGAAACTGTCCTTCTGATGACTCCACCTCGGTCTTTCTCAAGATCACGGACCCTGACACTTGGACCAAATGTCCAGGATCCTTGGAAGAAGCCGTTCTGCTCAGCTCAGAAAAGGGAGACGTTCCAGGATTTTTCTAAACATGACCACCCCCAGACAGCTCCAGGAAGCCCACAGGAAGACACCCCCTCTGGCCTCTGGGGAAGTCTGGCATTCTGTAAGAGGATTTTTATTGTTTTGTTTTTTTTTTTAATCTGAGAGGAAAATATGTAAAAAGATGCTCACAAAAGGCTGGGAAGGTGCCTGGGCCACATAGCTGTCCAGAACCCTAATGAAATTAAAACTAGAGGAGAAACAATGTTCAGAAAAATATGTTCTCCAAATTGAGGAGGGGGAATGGGGAGAAGAGAAAAAATAATTTATTGGAGGCTGGGGGAAGGGTAGGACTTGTTCTAATAAACATCTTGCAAGAAGCTAACTAAGGCGAGTCCTTCTTGGATCCATAACAGAACATGTGCTCAGCAAGCTCCAGGGATACAGCCCAGCAGCGTCAGCAAAGGTTCCAGATTCCTATGGTTGGATGGTGTGGTGGGAGCTCCTGAGCACACACCCTCCCACAGGGCAGATGGGGTCTTGTTGGAGGAAGATGAGGTCTGCTGCTTAGGTTATATTTCAGAGCTTCTGTGGGGTAATAATAATCACATCTTCCCTTCGGCCGTTCCCACAGTGCCCCATCTTTGTAAATAGGTCAGCACCATGCAGGTCCTCAGCCCTCACCTCAAGGACAGGAAACTCCAGGCTCGGCCCACGAGGCTGGAAGACTTGCCCAGGTGGACAGAAGTGGAAGCAGGGACTGAGCCAAGGGTTCTTGAGTTCCCTGGGAGAAGGCTTTTCTAAGCCTTCCTTGCAACAATTCCTTGGGCTTATACTCCTAAGAGGTTGGAATTGGGGGCCAGATCTGTTCTATGGCATGACAGGGTGTCCCTCCCTCCCTCTCTCCGCTCCTTCCATTGAATCAGTTGCATTTGAGAACTGGGAAGATTCAGGTTGCCACCCAGATATACAACTTCTCTCCAAGAGTTGGGAGATGTGGCAACATGGTTGTATTCCTCTGTGGTGCTGGCACTCGGACAGGGAACACAGCCCCCAAGCCCACATCCCTCGTTTAGGAGTTGGCCTCTGGCCACATCTCTGGCCTGCCTCCTCTCGGTGTCATGAGTGTGTGACCCCTGTTCTCTGCCAGGACCCGCCATTTGGAGCAAGCACTCTCCCAAAACTTCAGAGCCAAAAAGGAGACTGAGAGAATTGTCTGGATAATTAAAGGGGAATGTTTCAGTTCTTGCCAGCATTTGGTGGGCATGGTGATGTCCACATTAGGTCACAGGCTGATCATACAGCCACCACAACCTCCCAAGCCTGAATTTACACTGGACGATTCAAGAGTTCATGGAGTGGCTCAGCTCCGACTGCACTATGTTAAATCCACTAGCCTGTTGGAGTATGTGGAGGGTGTTTTGAAAAAAAGTTAATGGAAATCTAAATGCCTATCAATAGAAGACTGGCTAAGTAAAATGAGGTATTCCTTATGGTAGAATTCTAAACAGTGAAATGAATGAGCTACAGCTCCATTGATATATATTTAAATAGACACACAACATAATACTGTGTAACAGGACTTGGCAAAGTACTATCCACCGCCTGTTTTTGTAAATAAAGTTTTATTGGCACACATCCATGCCCATTTGTTTACATATTGCCTGCGGCTGCTTTCACACTACAGTGGCAGAGCTGAGTCGCTGCACAGGAGACCATCTGGTCCAACAAGCCGAAAATGCCTATTAGCAGGCCACTTACAGAAAAGTTTGCTCTCTCTTGCTCCACAATATTTGGGGATATACAGCCCAAATATTTCATATATAGATACTTGGTTAGAAAGTTATTTAAGTGCATGGCAAAGTTGTCTCTGAGCGGGAGTTCAAAGATAGGCAATAAGCAACAGGAATCTTCTGGGTCCTCAAATTCCACTTCTTTAGTTAAAAAAAGATATTTGGAACCATATGAAGAAATGTTAACAGCTGTCAAATTTCAGTTGAGGGTTCACAGGTATTTGTTTTGTTAGTCCTTGAACCTTTTTGTATTCGAAGTGTTTTAAATAACAATTATTTCATAAAGGAACAAAAAAAGTTTTAGGAATGGAATAATTACATCGACATTATAAAATCTCAGACTGACGTTGTAATTATATGTTTAAAATGATCTACCATCGCTCTCTTCTTAAATATTCAATGTATTATCCTCAGTTCTAATTTAAATCATTTGCGGAGAAAGGATTTCAATTCCAGATTTTCTTGCACTCGTATATTTTACAAATTCCCGTCTATATCTTTATACATAATTTCTGTGTACAACCGACAAATTGGCTTAATCCTGGCACTAAGTTTCCCATCATGGTCCTGTTTTATTTTCCCTCAACACAGAAGCAATGTATACACTCACCCAACAGTAACAGCCCGATTATGCAGCCAGTGTCTTCCAACATGTAAATAACCCCATTTAGGAATCCAGGAAAAATAACCAGCCAGGGGCCTCGTCCCACTTACTCACATCCTATGGACAATTTACGTTCATGACTTGGAATTTGAATTTGATCTCAGAGTTTATATGTAGGGGCCAAGGCACATTACAGAGGGGAGAGAAGGAGGGGAGCTGACAAAGTTGAGAAGAATTGGAATTAAACTCATACAAAACAGACCCTGGGGCTCTGCTGGATGCCAACTGGAGCCAGGAGCTGGGTTCAGGAAGGTGACTTGGGAAGCATGAGACCCACTCCCAGGGCAGCCTGTGGGCGGCTTGAGGGCCATTGGACAGGCAGTGGGGTTTAGGTCTGCAGGCTCTCTGTCTCCTGCTCTTTCCACTCGAGAGTTGACCAGGGGGTCTGGAAATCAGCTGAACATATCCTCTTCCATACCTGAATGAGGGATTATTCACAAAACGCTGGACTGCCGAGTGGGCATCTTTTGAAAACAGACTTCTGGAATTTCCCAGACTTCTTGCAAATAACCCACAGTACTTTGTCAGAGTGGACAAACCTGAATTTCTTCCTACTCCGTCTGGAATATATACAGTAAAGTCTTTGTGACTTTGCAGGCCGGGCCTGGCTGGGAAGACCTCTGCTCTTGCCTGGGCTGGGCCTCAATGAACTTCTTGGTGACCTCGAGGAAATCAAGCACCTCCTGGGGCCTTTGCTGGTCAGGGGGCTGGGGGGGGGGTGCCAGGGGCCCCAGCTTTTGTCCTTAGATTTCCCAGTGACCTTGGACTCAGTCAGTGATCACTACAGATGTGGCAGGTGGGCTGGGTGGACTGCCAGCTGTTCCAAGGCCTGGATAGAGAGTGAGGAAGGACCCAGAGAGGCTAAGCATGTTGCTCAGAGACGTGCACAGGAAGGGCCCCTTCCCCCAGGGGTGCACCTGCAGTCAGTGAGCTGGGATGAGGGTCCCCTAGCCTCTCTGCAGCCTGACAAGTCCATGGTCCCAAGTCATCTGGCCTGGCTCCAGAAGGGGTGCCAGACCCTGCTGGACCCTCTCTTCTCGCAGCCTGAAATCTCCATCCCTTGTTCTAACCTGCCTGTGAGCTCCCAGACTTCGGGTCCATACCATCTCCCCAGCCTGTCCAGGCCACTTGCCAAACCCTCGAGAGAAGTTTAAGGAGAAGGAACTCACGTCAGACATAAACCAGAGCTCTAGCTCAGCCACCTTGAAAGGTGCTTATCTCTGAGGTTCATCTGGCAAATGGTGATCATCCAGTGTCCCTTCATAGGAACATGGCCGCTTTGGGGTGATCCACAGCAGAGTTCTGAAGGTGAGCTCGCAGTGCCCCTGCCACCTGCTGACCAGGCGCCCTCACCCTCCCTCCTGCAGCTTCGACTTTCTCTTGGGCCCTGTTCACTGGACAGCCCCATCCCCCAGAGTCCTGGGGTAGAAATACTCCCAACCCCGACCTTGAAGACTCTCCCCTTTGGGCACAGAGCATGTTCCCTGTTGCACAGCGGGGCCTCCACTGTTAAACTCAGTGCCTCCCACTGGGGAGACGGCCTTAAACAAGGAGACAAGAACTTCCTGGTGGTTACGGGTCAGGTGTCAGTGGAGGAAGATGATGGAAGAAATAAAACAGAGCAGAACTAGCACAGGATGGTGTGAGGAGGTGATCAGGCGGTGCTGACACCTGAGGGCCTGGGGGGATCCCAGCGGGGTGGCCAGCGGGTAATGAGGCTACAGAGATGAGCAGGCCAGAGCCAGGGTGCCAGGTAGGTCTGGCCAGGGTCAAAGCATGCAGGGGATCATTTGGGGGCATCTGATTTCCATTGTAGAAAGGTTGCCACTGCTGGTTGGAGAACGGTCTGTGGGGACACAGTGAGAGGGAAGAGCCTTTTCTTCATGTGGCTCTGCTGCCTTTTACTAGGGAGAATGGGGCACATTTTCTAATTTAAGCTCCAGTGACATTAATTTAGCTTCATGGAACCTAGGAATTAATGGATGGTCCGATGACCCCAGTGCAGCTGAAATGTGCCATCGTCACACACAGGGGATAATGGAAAATACTTATGGGGTCCGACCTGCGTGGCCACAGTCGGGTTTTAATAAAATTAACACGTTTGGGAACTCTGTTGTATTTCTTTTTCTCAAAACAAAACAAAACAAAAAAGGAGAAATGCACTGCCTGGTTCCGACTGAGCAGTACAGTCCACCGGAGCTGCTCTGAGTACCTATTACTGTATTATCACGATTTCTCCCAAATCTCTCGCACAGAGCCAGTGCTCTTCAGGGGAAGGCTGACCTTAATTAAATTATTGAGAATTACTTTAAGATTCATGTTTTTCCTCATATTACTGAAAAGTAATCATTGTAACAATGAAGACCGCATGGGTCCTGGATCTGATGATTAAATCATCACATTGTTTTATAATTCCTATTAGCTGCTTTGGCTAAAGGGTCAGGGGGAAAATAAAGTGTCTTTTCCTTCCTCCCTTTGACATTTTAGTTTCTATCCATACAATTTGCTATGGCCTGAGGAGTGGCAGTGTGGGACAGAGCCGGCATGACCGGGGCCCCGGGGTCGGGCTCCACGGCTGCTGGCGACCGGGAAGAACACAGACACCAGGCCAAGGGTCTGGCAAGAGGGACTCGGGCCAGGTCTGGGCACTTTTTCCTGTCGTCCTGCCTGTCCCTTGTCTTCTCCTTTATTCCCGAGACCCCGGAGGCCTGCTCTTAGGCCTGCCTGCTCTCCACAAGCTCCTCCAAAAGGTAAAAATTGAGCAGCAAAAGCAGATGAGAAAATGTTTGATTACCGACCTAAAAGGCTCTGTTATGTCTGCGGCTCAAATCCCTGCCCTCAAAGTAAAGCTTAAGTCACCAGAACAAAATGAGCAAAACCGATGTGCCTTCAAATACAAAACAAAACATATGAAAATCATAAGGACAAATTAAGGTTATTCGTGACACAAAATTCTAAGTAATTGAGAAAACCATCCTATCAAAATCTTTCCAAAAAGTTTTGCAGCAAAATCCCTCATGGGAAGCAGTGTGTGTCAAGCCCCTCCTGCCAAGTGCCAGGACTAGTCCTGGAGCTCTCGTAGTTGTTTGGTCAACCCTCTGGATGGATCATTCATTGATGGTGTCTGATTTTATCCTGGGAACAGTGTGTTGTTGTCAGGTTCTGGACAGAGAGAACAGAATTCGCTCATGGCCTCTTGAGTCAGCACTGAGGCCTCCATAAAGCGAATTAGCTGAGTACGGGCCCATTCCAGGAAAGGGCAGGAGTCACTCTGCTGTCTAATGTGAGTGTGAGCATTGCTGCTGGCTGGCCCACTGCATTTGTGGGGCCGCAGAGGGGACAGAGGCACTCAACATTAAACATCAGCTGGCTAGAGTCAGAGCCGCACACCCTGGAGGGGACTACTGAAGCTGTTTTTCAATGCTGAGAATCATGGTCAGCTTGCCCTTTGCTCAGAGCTCAGACCTGTGCGCTGCCCTTCGAGAAGCATTCAAAAAGTAGGTGCTCAATAAATGCTTCTGGGCTGAATGACTGCCTGTCTGCCTGGGGCCACGGCAAATCCTCTTTGCAGACCTTCCATTTCTCTTAAGCAGGACAATGCTTAGTGTTCCTTCAGAGAACTCAGCTGTCATCTTTGGAGTTAGGAACTTCCGTTCTTCCCTGATTTTGTAATTAGAAGGTGACCCCAAGGTCCATGTTTCAGGAATCCTTTGGAATTGAGAGGAAGCAAACCAAAACAAACCAAGTACAAGGGGTGGAGACCCAGAGCAACAATCCTGCACCTCTTTCAAGCCCCTAATTATTGTTAAAACTGCCATCCTGCATCTACAGGAGCCCTTACCCCAGTTAGAAAATAGATATGGCTGACCAGAGGCACTTTGCTTGGCTGACTCACTCATGCAGATATTTACAGAGCAACTGCTCACACCCATCGGAGATATAGATGCTGGATGGTGTTGGACAAGATAGGTCCCTGCTGTCATGGAACCACCTGCCTGCAGCAGGACTGGACATGAAAACAGGTAAGCAAAGCAACTCTAAGTGAGGTGTGGGTGGAGAGAAGGGGCCCTGGCGGTGTACCAGCAGTTCTGGCCTTTCTGGCCATCACAGGACGAGATCTCCCTGCAGGAAGAGGGAGTTAATTGAGCAAGAGGAGCAGAGTTGGGGACGCTGGACAGAGCATTCCAGGCAGAGGGAACAGTATGGGGAAAGGCATGAGCATGGCCAGGAGGCTAGAAGTGCATTTGAAAAGCTGAAAGAAATGGTGAAGAACAAGGGGAGGTGTGCTGGCACCTGCCTGTGGCCTCAGGCTTGTGGCAGCTGGAACCGTCTCTCCTGCTGGGACATGCAAGTGTTGGCCAAGCTCTCCCCTGCATTCCAGACAATTCCAAGACCTGGGGGAGCTGGAGGCATGTCATTAGCGGCTCTCTGAGGACTTCACTCCCCTTAGGAATGCTGCTTTGGAGACCAGGAATGAAGACAAGAAGTCACCATGGACAAGGGAGGCTCCAGTTTCTCCAGGAGCCATCCCCATCATGTCCTGCGAGAGACAGGGGCCTGCGGATCTGTCCCTCTACAGAAGCAACTCTTTGGTGAAGTAGAATGCCAACAGCAGATCCCAGGAAGATTCTGGAGACATTGAAGAGACGCCTACATTCTGGGGACCTGTTTCTCATAGCCAGCTGTTCCTGTCTGTTATGGCTGAAGCGCCCAGAAGCCAGGAGGGGGTCTGAGCCAGGCAAGCAGCAAAGGCTGGAGACTCAGTGCAAAGGGAGAGGCTCTCCTGCCCCACCTCCCCTGGTCTCAGCATAAACAGTCCCCCGCAGGCCCTTGGAAACTAAGGGATGGCTCCATGAGTGGGTTCATTTGATGTGATAGGGGCACAAATTGCCACGAGGACTAACCACAGCAACGAACAATTATATTAGGCTGAAATTAAAAATGGAAGAAAAAGAAGGAACGCTTAAGAAATCCAGCAGTCCTTTCTTGGCCATGGGGGTGGATAAGGCAGCCTCGTGGGTGAATAAAGGTCCAAGAGCTCCAGAAGAACCCACACTGGGTTTAATTCTGGGCTGTAGTCATCTTGAAATTCTTCACAACTGTCAAACAAGAGGACTGCACGTTCATTGCCCCAGGCTCCACAAAGTGTGTGGGTGGACCACCTGGCCCAGCCCTCCATGCCTCCTTAAATAGTCTTCTCTTCCCCAGAAACAATATATTCCATTCCTATTTCTCAGGCTGATGATCTTGTGCCAGCATTTCCTTTTTTTCCTCTAATAATAATTATTTATCTGACCTTTTAAATTAAAGGATAACATGCAAACACAAAGTTAAAAATCTCAAATAATGGGTTTTCTGTGTATGGACAAATCCTTGCAGGATAGTACACATTTCCACCCCCTGGGAGATTTTCCAGTGCTGCTTCATGGGCAGGGACCACGCAGTACCCACCATCCTGATCCCTAGCATTATAGGTACTTTTGAAGCAGTATTTTATCTCAGAAAGATGTTCTTATTTAATTTCCCAACTTCTCTTGGAGATTATTCAGGTCCCTGGGGATCCAGAACATAGGAAGGGGAGAATAAAAGATAGAACTATTTTAAGTAACCCTGGCGATGGCACAAACACCCAAAGTTGCATGAAGATCTGAGTCCTTTACATAATGTGAGACAAAATTCCATTCTGATGGTCCATTTCTGCAATGAGATTTCTTGGGCCTTTTATGAGATACTTTCAGGGATCCGGAATCATGTATTTTTGAAATGATATATTATTTTAAATTATCTTAATTGTTTCATTAATGTGAACTTGATATAAAGTAGCCCCTCAAAGTGCATTGCTAAGGAGGGGAAGGAGATTAATAACCTAATCAAGCATTTGGAAACAATTGACATGCCTCTTGGTAAGGGTACTCTAAAAATTTCATCTGAAAATGTAATTATATTGATTAGAAAGACGTATTCCTTTGTTTCAAGAGTGGATCTTATAGTTTGAGAGCATTTAGCTGAACTGATAGAATTATATCTAAAATGCTATCTTCTTAATTCTATAAAATGTATTTCCAGGCTTTTACTGCAGAAAGAGTTGGGTTTCTGGAATCTTCTGTCGTTTGAGCGTTGACTGGGGGGTGACCACTGATGTTCTCAGGAATGGGAAACAAAAATGAAAGAGGCTTTTCTTTGTGATATCTTAATGTCAGAGCCCACCTTGCTGTAGGAGAGGGGAGGTGGCCCTGCAGGTGTGGGGGAGAGGGGGTGTGAACAGTGAGGGTACCTGGTGGGGGTCCTTGAGAGAGAGGCCCCCAACTCCAAGGCCCCGGGAACCTGGGCCTCCTCTGGATGCTGCCTTTCCTTTTGGGAACCCAGAGCCTTGGCACCATTTTTTTTTATAGTGTCGTATTTATGTTCTTTGCAGCAGTGCTGGATTTTTTGAAACAAGTCACTGGAGGTATAAGACGAATGAGTGATAAGCTGGGAGGGTGATGTTCCAAGAGAAATTCCGGAAACGAAGCAAGTCCCCAGAGTTCCACGTCTGATTTCCTTGTGTGCCTTCCGAAGCGCACCTCCTTGTGATCCCAGGGTCCTCTTTCTTCTTGTCTTTTATCTGAAGGAAAGAATACCTAAGAAGGAAAGCATGCAGCTGCCTGGTGTTCAAGCACATGGTAGTAATAGCTGGATAAATATACAAGCAAGCAGACTCGAAAACAACCTAAATACCTCTGACTGGGCCTGCAAGACCTCCTGTGCCTGGGGCCTCCCACGCGGACATCATAAAGACAGCCTGGGCATATGGAACGACTTAGGAGATAATGTGGGGAAAACCTGAGACCCAGAAAGGGTAGCTATCCTCTACCACTGGAAAAAGAAAAGTAGCTATCGTGGAAATCTGCGGGAAGGATTTGGGCTTCAAACGGTTTCCTTATGACATACAGAAAGCAAAGCGCAAAGGAGAGAAGCTGCCAAGAGCAGGGACAGGCCTCTAGGGAACACAGTTCTGATGGAGAAGTGATAGCGCTCTGCACAACAAGGCCCTCTCTACAATGGGTGACATTTTACAGGGCTTCCAACAATAATAACCAACATTTGGAAAGTTCGCAGAAAGATCTTCCTGTAAAATCATCTACTTTTCCCAGTACAAGTCAGTGAGGACACTGCTCCAGTCTATGTGCTGGAGGGGCAGGGGGCGGGGACCCTGGATCTAAGGCCATCAGTGATCTTGCTGAGGGTCCAAGACAACATGGTGGACCTTCAAACAAGGAGCCCTGTCTGCCTGACTGAGGCCTCATTAGGGAAGCAGAGACAGTCTGTTCTGCCCTCTGAGGCAAGAGGGTCTCTGGTCCATGAACCCCACAATCCCCTATTTTACCCAGAATTGGTTGTGCTCAGACCCGGTGGCATCCCTCAAAATACCTGTGCCTATTTGACCTTTTAAGCACTTGTAGGGATTAACAAATTCCACCTCCCTCAGAGATCAGAGCTGGGGCCCTGTAAAACACACAGGATATCTTCATTTCTTTATAGAAATGTACTTTCTCCATTTTTTTACTGAAAACATGCAGCTCTCTTGATTTATTTGTTCTTATTTTTGATGGAGATTACAACAAAAGGAAATATTTATCTAATTTGAGAAAACACCCTGTATCTAAATGATGATTGGCAAGGGAAACAGCCTTGGGGAAACAATAGGGAATGGTGCAGCTTGTGGCAAAGTTAGAAAGTTCCTTCCCAAGAGGCTTTGCTACAGCGGCTCACTGCCATATGGAAAAGCGGGCCCCATGTTGTTACATGTTCTTATTTTCAAAGGGAAGCCAGGGACCTGGATATTTATGTGAAACCTCTCAATTCTGAAACATCTTAAAAGAGAAAGATTCTTATTTTAAAGAATTTCAAAAAGTCACATCAGCTAAGTGTCTGGTTTTGGGTTTCTACAGAAGCAAACCCTGAGACAGGATTTGAGGGCAGGTAATTTATTTGGGAGGGAACTGTGGAAACACTCAGAGGAGAGGTAAGACAGGCATGGAGGAAAGGAGGCCAACAGCGGGTCTGCTGTCCAACAGGTTGTGGCTGTGGACAGCAGGGGCTCAGCCCTGACAGTTTGCTCAGAGATGGTGCTCCTCAAACTAGCTCTGGTAGCAGATTGGTCTGTGTTACCAAATCAGGAAGGACCCATATTTTTGGAAAATACCATAAAAATGGGAATAAAAACATACAAAACACAATCCTCACTTTTTAAATTATTAACTTCAACAGCCATAAAATCAATGTATCAAATTGCTATGGAGGTTTCTAAATGCTCACACTGAATTTCAGTACTTGGCCTCTCACAGACTGGTGACACCCAGCCCTGGAAACCAGCCAGCACTGGTGCCAGGACTGTGCGTGGAGAGGTAGGACTGGTGTGGACCACAGCTCAGAATGACCCCACCCAAGAGGCAGGGGCCTGAGTATGTATCCCCCACTGTCCTGCCTGCAGCAGGGGACTGACTCTGCGGATTCCTTGCATGCTCTTTGGGCCTGCACAGTCCTGCAGTGAAGAGCCTCGGGGGATGCTGGGACAGCCTGCAGGGGAGAGGCGATGATGAGGGCATGTGGGAGAATACCAACAGCAGCTGCTACGTGAAAGTCTCTTTGCTTCATCTTTGCTCCAGTGGCTCGGGTCTCAAGGGTGGTGCCCAGACCAGCAACAGCTGCATCTCCTGGGAACTTGCTTAGAAATGAAAATTCTCAGGCACATCCCCAGACCTACTGAATTAGAAACCCTGGGGGTGAGGCTCCACCATGGGGACACTGACAAGCCTTCCAGGGTGTTTTGAGGTCCATGTAAGTTGGAGAGCCTCTTCCCTATTGTGTGTTAAAGCAATCAGGCCCATAAGGAGTTAAGGAGAAAGAGCCTTGCTCTCTCACATACAGTGAAACTGGAACTTAACTAGGTTTGACTCCTCTCTTTCTAAGGGCTCAAAGTGAACTCATCTTCTAAGAATTGCATTATTTAAATAAATGCAAACGTTAAGCTCTATATATTCTTTCTCTAAACGAAGCCAATAATTGTAATTCACAAAAATTGCTTTAAAATACAGCTGCAAAGATCTGTCTTTGGCGATGTTTCTCAAGTCACTCCTCTGTTAGATGTCAATAGTGGCAGATGATAAATTCTCTTCTGCAGTGCGACACCTTCCTTACTAATAGGCCATTAAGCTGCTGAAACAGAGTTCCCTCTGATTAAACAGGAAATGCCATCTGCCTACTCTGGTATCCTTCCAGGGCCTGCGAAGGATGGGGCCCAGACAAAGGAGAATAGAAAGTCTTTCATCCACTCCAAGTGTTCTCTTCCTCAAGGTGCTTTCATATAAATAGTCTGCAACGGGCCGGGCTGTAGCCACTTGCAAAGCCAACCAGCAGTAGTGACGTGTCTGTTCGGAGAGACATGGCCGCTGAAGCACGGATGGTGGAGGGATTTTCCCTGAGAGTGGGGTCCTGGGGTCCCACCCCCTACCCAGCAGCCTTCTTCCCTAGAATCAGAGCCAGGACTTGGGGGCCTTTGCTTGGTTACAAGGGTTTCTGCTGCCATAGTTGGTCAATGAGCTGTCAGTGGGGAAAGCGTGTGCTTAGCACCTGTCCAGCTAAACATCCCTGGCCTCAAATCTCACCCTGGGCTTGCCAGGGTTTTGTCAACACTTTGGTGTGACCAGTGAGTCTGATGAAGATGGAAGGATTTAATTAAATAAACCATTGGTCCTGAGACTAGAAATGCAAACGGAAGCGCCACGAATGTGCTTTACTGTCTATGGACGTCCAGCAACCCTGAGTGAACAGCCTGAAAGGCCGAGCAGGTCTGACGCCCCGGCATTTGCGGCTGTCTGGCGCAGTGGCTCTGGCTGGGGTGATTTTGCCCTGACCCTCATGTAGCGACATTCAATGATGTCTGGAGACATTCTGTGCCGTCACAGTTGGGGGTGGGTGCCCCTGGCATCTGCTGGGGGGAGGCCAGGGACCCTGTCAAACCGTGTTCGGAACAGCCCCTCCCCAGAATTTGGCCTAAGGTTGAGAAATGTTGCTCTCTGGCTTTAAGCCGGCACCATTTTCCCACTCAGCCATACCTTGTAAATCATAATAAACAGAATAACACACTAGACAAATAGGCGGAGGGGAGGTGCAGGTCCCAAGCTTTAAGGGCACACATATGCAGATAAGTGAGGTCCCCGTCTCTGCTCCATTCCCGCTTTGCCAGAGGGGAATTATTCCCACTGAGGGCTCACTAGTTAGTGTCTTCCGGTTCTATTTTAGGCAATCAAAGAACCAACTTATTTTTTAAGTGGAAGTTTCAAACCTATCCTCAGGCAAACTTTACTGAACCATGGATTTGGGGTGAGCAGGCTCCTGCTCTGGACCACAGGCTGCCCGCCAGGCCTAAGTCAGCCTTTTTGGCTTTAACACTTCAGTCTGTTTGCTGAGTTTTTGTCAAGCATCTGCTCTGTTGGGCACCGCGGGCCCTGCTGGGTGAGGAGCAGTGGTGGAGAAGAAGGCCAGCTGGGTGTGAGGAGGGGTCCAGTGAGCAGGCCCAAGTCCTGGAGCTAATGAGAGGGAGAGGAAAAAGGTGTCTCCAGGAGCTCTCCACGGAGCAGAAGACCCCAAGGACACTGGGTTTCCCCCCGAGTACCACTACCCCTTACTCCAGTGCCTGAGAGAGGATTCTCTGCAGTCCCGTGGGGTGGAAATTTCAGTGGAACTTTGAAGTGTAGGTGTTGTCACGCCACCCCGTCTTTCTCCCACCTGTTCCCAGAGCATCGGTGCCGAAGAGAAAACAGAAAGCTACCATGCCTGAGCTGCCTAGAACCCTACATCAGGTTCTCCAGTTTCTTAATTGCAGAAATAAAAGCAATCCTGCCTGCCCCCTGCCTTCTGTGTAAATGAATACATTTTGGTAAACCATTTGAAGCAGCACCAGAAGGTGCAATTATTCCCAGCTGAAATGGACCATCACAGGCTCACCTCATGAAACACATCTCATCCGCTCCCCCGTATAATCGGATTTTCATGCACTAACTTTATTAGTGTGAAAATGAAGTCCGAGTGCCCGGTGAGAGACGTATAACATTAATGATATTTACTATGTCCAGAACGCCCTCTTTTCATCTGGGGGTTTCCAGGAAGAAGGTAAGAGTTGGTTATAAAATAATCCTCCCAAAGGAGGCATGAGTCCCATAGAGAGCAGCCATCCTGGGACAGACAGAAACTCTCCGGAGAGTCCCCAGAGGAATCATTCTTCTTTGGAAAGCTGGGCAGAAACAGTGACTCCCACTTTCAAAACCCTGTGGCTGGGATGACCCCATTTTCCAGGGAACTGGGATGATGTTTTCTGATTCTATAGCAGGGACTTGACTCCAGTTGTGCCCCTGATGTGTTTACAGAGATAATGAGCGGATTTCCAGTGTGGTGTTTTACCTTAGCTCACAAAACAGGGAGCAAGGCTGAGGCCGGAGCGAGTCTGTCAAATCAGATGGGTATGAGGTACCCACCCACTGGGTAACCATCCTGAAAAGGACTTCATTCAAACGCAGCTAAGGAAATCGGGGTGTTTCCCCTCTCAAATTAGTCATTATCTGCAACAGTATCTCAATAAAACAGAGAAGGGGTCAGCAATTTGAGCTTGGTAATTAAACTTACCTTGACTGCCCAGTACATAATGTATTCTGACATATAATGATGTAGGCATGAAGGAAAGGGATAAGCAAGGGGTGGGCACAGTAGATTAGACGCCAGGCAGCTGGCTCTGACCTCAACCCTTTCCGGTCGGTGCAGAATGGGCCCGTGTTCGGATAAGATGGCTTTTGTTGGCTGGGGCCACTACGGGGACCTTTGACAGGAGGCCCAGGCAATTTTATTTGACCAGATTATAAGACAATTCAATGAAAATGAAATGTCTGTGTATGTCCACTTCTTTTAATAATGGTGAATGTGAAGTTGCCCGAGAAGCTTGCCTGGAAAAAGAAGTTAGTCTTAGCTTTCAAAGAAGAGAAAGTGGGGGCAGTTCTAGGAAAACTTTTGTACGGAGTTTGGGGCTGTGAGGTGGAGGAAGATGGAATTCCGCAGGAAAATGGAAAGAAAAAAACAACACCCAACTTTGGCTGTCACTTCCAAGGCACTAACCTTCTGCCTAATTATAAGATCTGGAGGACTTGGCCCCAGGCAGTGAAGGGCTTGATGTAAGAACCAGAACTGTAAGGATACTTGGTTTATCTAAATCATAGGCTTTGTCAAATACACGTGGAGTGTGAGCTGTCATTCTGAGGGCTGTTTTCCAGCTGTTCAACTGTGTGGTGCATTCCAGCGGCTGGGCTCTGCAATCAGCCAGCCAGCTCGGGGATTAGGGGCGCCTATGAAGACTCATCGCAGGAATCACACCAGTCTGAGATTAGAGCAACTTGAAGGGCCTTCTGGCTGTCAAGATTTGCTCTCGTTTTTCTTTTCCTCTTCAGAGATAACCACAAAAACCATTCCATTTGTCTTTCCTGCAGGGATAGAAATATTGGGTTTAACAGCCCTGAACAGCCGTGGTAGTTACCTCAATGTTCTTTCTCTGAGTCGGGGGCTTTTGACATTCCTGTGTTTCATAGTGTCATTACCGCTGCTCTCAGGGACTCCCTCTCCGCCCCCACGCACCCCTGCCCCACACCTTCCAATCCTTGGTTTACCTCCCTCACACCTCTGTCCTGATCCCAACTGGCAAGCCAGGACCCTTTTCCTTCCAGGGATGGAAAATACTTTTGCCTCCAGTTTTCCAAGGCCTGGAGCACGTTCAACTTTTGATCGAAACTTGTTGGTTAAGTTTTAGGCCACCAGTATAGAGTAATGGACCCGCACAGCCTTGGGGGCCTACATGTGGGTCATTTTTCCCATTGCTGAATCCTGCCTCAGCCTTTCCCAAGGGCTGGTCCCTGTTAAATGACTTCAAATTCCATCTCTGCATCTGCTTCCAGAGAACCTGAGTGAGACCCGCCCGCAATCATCAGAAATATAAATCTACACAGATTTGCTCCTGGCTCAGATAGCAGGCCTGCGCAGGTGAACTGTGGCTTTCTTCCCGGACCGACAGTGAGTCTGCCCTCTGTGCTCGGGTTCCAAGGTCAGCCTGCTCATCTTCCTTCCAGCCCATGGGGGCAGAGGGTGCAGAGCATGAGAAGGAGACACATCTGCTTCTGAAGTGCTGTGACCACAGGGTGACACACATTACTTGGTCACACCCAGCCACATGGTCGGTGGGCAGCCCTGGGTGAATCATGTCTTCCTGCCCAAAGCCTACCTTGACACTAGAAACTGAATGTGCACAATTTATTTGGAAGGTGATCCCCGGAGAGGATGGAGAATGCAGGAAGGCAGGGAGCCAACGCACTATGCGTTAGCAAGCAGGGCACCGCTTGGTGCAAGTGGGGTTTATCCCCGAGCAACTCTAGAGGCCTTGGGTCATCATCCCGGGAAGGAAAGACACCAGGGTGTCCACTCTCCAAATCTCCACCTGTGGCTGGTTGAGGGCTGATTCCAAAAGCGTCCGTGCTCTGGTACTTGAGTGTTCTCTGCGTGTAGGGCTGCAGATGTGGGAGCAGCCCTGGGCCCAGGGACAGAGCACTGGTGTCTGCCTCAAATGCTCGTATGACGAAGCACAGCCTCTGCTCATTCAATGCTCAACACTGTGCTCTAAGCTTGAAACCATCACACTTAAAACATTCAATAGATAGACTTTTGAAAGAAACTGGCACCCCTTCTGTCCTTCCTTCAATACCACCTTGGCCCAGACACTGTGCCTGTTGCCTGGGATAACAGTGGAAGAGGCTCAGCCCCAGGTTGGTGCATTCTCATCCCGGTGCAGGACAGGCGGTTAGACGGAAGTGCAGGGTAAATTTCACAGAACTGAGAGGATGTGAATGATCTCCCTGTGAATTTTACAAAGTATACATTTTATTTTTAAACAAGGCACCTCCAAATACTGTGTTTTTCTGTCGTTTTTCCAGAGAACCACACATACACAAGTGGCAATCACTTGCCCTTGTTCACGTGTGTGTCTGTGGGCACATGTGTATGTCTGTGTGACATTTTTAGTCCCAAGGAATTCTGTACATCACAGGGTAACTGGGGGAGTGGTTATCCTTGCCTTCCGAGAGACCATCTGCCTCTCCAATGCAAACACAACCGATCTATTTTTCCCCAACTTTAATAATAGTTTTGTGAAAGCCCCAGGGACTTTTTCCCTTGCCTAACCTTCAAACCAGATTTACAAGTCAAGGAATGTTAGAAATGAATTAATCACCTCACTAAATACAAGTGGGACAGAAGTGCACATAAAAGGGAAGAAAGAGGTTCTTATTTCCCATGCCAAATATGTTACCAGAGAGATGCTCCCGAATTACTCTTCCTTCCATCTCATCTCCAACACATTTGAAAGCCATATGCACTGGCTCATTAACATATATTCGAAGAAGACCCCTCCCTCCTACAGATGCACAGGAGACCTTGCAACAGAGACACATTATTCTTGGTCATTTTCAAAGGCGCACAGGGAAAACCCCTGCCTTTTTAGTCTGCAGTGGGCTTTTAATTGCCTTCTTGATGCAGACATGACTTTTCACTATTCATCCTAGTGTCTGAGGAGGTGAATGTTTATGTGCTACATGATAGTGGCTACATGTTTTGTCTCTTGGATCTCTTCTCATTTGGCTCACCTCTGATACCAGCAGCTCCATCAGAACCATCTCTAGAAACTTCTTGGGGAAATTTATAAAACAACAGCAATCAGCTTTGCACTGTGCATTGGCCTGGTTTGGGGTGCCTCGATTTCAGGGAGTGAAAAAAAGGGAATAAGAGAAAATCCTCACCTGTCTTTTCGAGCATTTGACTTAAGGTTACATGATCGAAAAATATATACATATTTTAAAGACACACACACACACACACACACACACACACACAGAAAATGGTACCAAATCTTTTCCACATCAAACTGTTTTTCAAGTTCTGCTGGCAAATAAATGCTAGAAAAATGATGTTCAGGATGAAGCGCCATGTTGTGACAATCCTGTAGACTTAGCCTCTTAGAATGAAAGTTTCAGGCTATAAAAACAACCAAACAAAGAGTGTCTGGAGCCACAGTTTATCCAATCTATTGAAACCAGATTTCATAAACCACAGAAATGTCATCCCAGAGGCCATATGCAGAAACATGTCTTTTTCAGAACTTCTAAAGTAGAAATCAAAAATATGATGGAGACAACTAGGCGAAATTCGGAAAAAGCCAAAGGCGGCAGGCAGGGTGGCTTCAGGCTAGGGCCCATTTGGGAAGAGGATTCAGGCTTCCACGGGGTCTAAAGAATCCAGAGTATTTGAAGCAAGCGGGTGGGAGAGGGCAGGACACAGTCTCTAATCTGCAGTGTCGCAATGTTGCTTTGTAGGCGTCCTTTGTGTCTCATCTCGAGAATCCATGTCGGGATGATAACGGTCTCTGATGAGAGCATGGCCGCTGTGCAAAGCTCGTGCTGATGAATGTTCACAGCCACAAGAGGGAAAACATCCGTGTTCATGGTCTGGCCTGGACCCAGGTCAGGAGGGAGGCCCTCCAGGGCATTTGGAAGCTCAGGCTGGCACAGTCAGGGAGCGGCAGCCATCCCCCAGGGCTGGACAGTGCTGGGGGCCAGCAGTCTGTCTCTCACTCCTGCACATCTCAGAGGGGAGTTACCCTCACTCAGTTTGGGAGTGAAACGGGGGACACAACGCCTGTGTCTCCAGCTGGTGCTGAGGATCTCAGAGGATGCATGTCTAAAACCTCCTGTCTAAAACCGAGCTACCCCCACAGTAATCACCAGCCTTGGGGGCCTCCTTAAAGTTAAGTTGAATTTAAAATATGCCTCAGCTACACCTCAGCCTCAGTGCAAGTGCTCTCTATCCACACATGGCCAGGGGCTCCCGTCCCAGCCAGCCCTGATGCGGAGCATCCCCATCACCGTGGAAAGTTCCACCGGGCAACGAGCACTTCCATTTATATCTCAACCCAGAGACAGACAGCTTCTGAGACAGGGTAAATTTGGCAGCGATCATTCACATGTGAAAAAAGACTTGTAGACTCCCAAAAGGAGGTGCCCAAATGCTTTCTATTAAGCAGAGATTTGAAATGTCTACCATTAACTACTTGATAGGCGCGGGTGTGCAGGAAGAAGAGAGGTGTTGGCAACTAGGAGCAGAGAATGTTCTCAAATGTTGGGAGGTGCTTTCTGCGAGGAGTGGTTAGAAACGATGCTGGAGCAGAGTCCTGATGTGAAGTGGGTACCACCAGGCCAGCCGCTCAGTCTCTCCCAGTTGGATTTCTGTCTTTAAAACGGGACACCCAGCTCCCCCAGCTGAGCCCAGGTGTTTCCCTTGAAAAATTCCCTTTCTCCACAGCTGAATTCTCATCCTGGCTTGGCCACCAACTTGTATGTTACCCTTTACACAGGGCCTTTGGCCTTCTGATCCTCTGCGTCCCATGTGTAGATGGGAAGGCAGGGCACCATGTACCCTGTAAACCCCCTTTCCTAACTGTGCTCAGTCAGTCATTATTTGTGTGAGGTGAGCTGTTTCAAGCATGAATAAGACAGGCACAAGGGGTTCACCGAACATTTGTTAAAATTCCTACCACATGCCAAATTCTCTAGGCAAACTCAGTGTTGAGTAAGGGGGTGCCTGACCACTTGGACCACTTAGCCACTGGCTCTGTGCTTGGATGTAGTCCCTGGAAGCAGAGCCTGCCTTGGGGATACCTGCAAGGAGGGGTGCTCTCTGGGAACACCTGTCAGGGAGCCAGAGACAAGACTAGGGAAGCCACTAATCAAATAGGTGAGCTTAGGTGAATTAGTCTCCACGGTATCCCATGGAGGCCTCTGGAGGTGAGTTACTCCTCAGCTTTGCTCTCTACCTGCTGCCCCAGAGGTGTAAGACCCCTGCATCCAACAGTCAGCGACTATAGTTATATATTCTATACCCTATGCCCCTGGCGAGGAGGGCTTCAGCCTCTCTGGCACCCCTGGGTGATGGGGCTCCCATTGGCCAGTGATAAGCTTCCAGAGGAGGGCTCAAAGGTGAGATGTTAGCAGCCAGGTGTGCCCGCCAGGTAAAGGGGCACAGCTCCAGCACCTCCAGAAGCTTTGTTTCAGTGGTCATCCACATGCTTAAAGAAGAGGAAGGGCTTTCTATTTCTATTTGTTGAACTTTTTTCAAGTAGAGGTGGATTTTGGTCCTTCCTAATATTCGTTGAGGTCCCTTAAATAGCCGCTGATACGTCCTCCCCAGGAAGAAATGAAGCCATCTGTTTTTGTCTCTAGGTAGCTGGGCCATGATAAATCACAGCTCAAAGGTTTGGGGGAGCAACTGCAGAGTGGAAAGTCGCCTCATTAGCAAAGTGTACCTTTGCATGTTCTGAAACAATCCATCCCAAAAGGGAATGCCATTAATTAGAAATATTTTCATTCAATACAAGGCTGTGGCAGAACATTTGGCCAACTAGAAGCAGGAAAGAGACACTCAATTGCCCAGTTCACCAACGTGCTTTGCAAAGCCTTGGTATTTAAGTGTCCCTAGAAGACAAAGGTCCATAAAAACTGCATTTGGACTGGTGCAAGCTGCCCCACTGGGTTTCCAGTGTAAAGCTCTTGCCCTACACATGCAATATTTCTTTGATTAGTCAGTCTCCCCTTCTAATGAGGCAAGCCAGCCTGGGAGTTTGGAAAGAATTCTTTTCTTGCCCAACTAGAAAGAAAGGCGATGTTTTGAAAGAACCGCTCTTGTCTTTCATGGTGCGAGTAGACTTGTGTCTGTGTCTTGCTATCTGAGAGAAGCTCTGGCTTCAGTTTTCCATCTTCAAGGCCACAGATGCCTCCTCCAACATCACCTGAGAAGCCAAATTAGATGTGACAACAATTAGAGGAGAATACAGCATGTGTCTCTTCTTTGTAAAAGGCAGGAATTAGGTCCTGGCCAGCCCTGCTTTCTTAAGTGTGCTGCACAGATCCGTTGGAAGCGGTGCTAGAAGGAGCACAGGAGGTAGGTCATGAGTTGGGAGTTCAGATGGACCTGAATTTATAATCCAGAAAGCTGTGGGGACTTGGGTAATAGCCCCAAAGGGTGGATAGCACTTGACCTCTAAGCCTCAATGTCTTTGTTTGTGAAATGGAAATAATAATAGCAACCTTACAGTGTTGTTGTGAGAATTATTAGGTGTGCAGTGCAAACACTTAATCAATGTTAGCTACTATTACTGTTAATGACAATGACGTTATGACCTATGGTTCCCATGGGGCTCAAAATCAAAGGTCTGAAAAGACAGTCTTTCTTCCTGAGAGTGATTACTTCACATGTATTTTCTGGAACTTTCTCACTGAGGGTTGCTGACATTTCAGCTTTTGGTCTTAACTTCAGAGAAGAACTCTCTGCAAAGCTGGGGGAGGGAAGACCCCACCTTGGAATTGGGTTTGTCCTGTCTCCTGCTCAGGAAAAGTTTTGTGACGAGTGGGGGGCAAACCCCGATTTCTCAGTGAAAACTCAGCCCTCTCTCTCGAGCCAGGCAGCTGGGAGCGACACAGACTCCAAGAGAGCTTTTGTGGCCTTTTCCGGGAGGCAGAAAGGCTAAGAATGTAAGAGTGTAGGTCAGTTGGTGACCCCAGAGCTCAGAATTCTTGGACTATGATCCCCCTGCTGATACGATGTAAATGGATGTAAAAACAAATTCCTAAAGATAGGGGTTCAAGAGGGTTCCCACGCTGAGCACTTTCTCTCCCAAATGCTGGAATCTGTAAGACTTACAAGATAACATAACCTTGCCTTTTCTCTTCCGTGGGTTCAATTTCTTCCGTCTCTGGACCATTTCTACCTCATTTCTCAGCTCACATATGTTTGCACGGGTTGAATTAGGATGAAACATCTATGATTCACCATGCTCTTTGGCAAGGGAAGAAAATGAGCACAGAAATCAAGGAAGGCAGGAAACCATACTTGCATGTGGGTCTTGATCACCTGGGATTCATGCGAATCTGTTTCCTTCCCTGAGGCTCCCGAGGCTGTGTGGGATACAGCCCGGAAGAGCTAAGCGGGGGAGCTGGCCTCCAGAGGGTGGGCCGTGGGCCCTCCCGTGGTGACTGTGGTTAATAATAGCATACCATACACTTGAGACTTGCTGAGAGAGTAGATCTTAAGTGTTCCCACCACAAATAAAAAAGGTAAATATCTAAGGTGACAGATAGGTCAGTTCGATTGGTTGGTGGGGGAAGTCATTTCACAAGGGATATGTGTATCAAGGCATCCTGCATGTCAGGCACTTAAAATATATGCCATGCTTACTTGTCAGTCATACCTCAGTAAAGCTGGGGGAAAGAATACAAACTTCTGCTCTCACACAGGAGCCCCCATGCCCCCGTGCTCTGTCCTGCTGACCCATATAATTCTTTTGCAAGAAGGAAAAGGCCATTAAAAACTCTTCCAGACACCCATCTAATGGACCGGATGGTTCAGTTCAACCACGTGTCTCTTTAGCTCAGATACCTTGTCGAAACATGGCATAACGAGCATCCATGGCTTATTGTAAATGAAGTATTTTCAAGGCTGCTCTAATTTGGAAAACATGATTGATTATGAACTTTCCAACTCCGCTAGGTGCTGGGGGCTATGCAGCTCCCGGGTAACTAAACAGTAGTTCCAGCAGGTGACAGAACAGTGGAGGGCTGTCCCAGAGCCTTTGAAATAGAGGAGATGCCATTTGGATTTCTGAATGTAGAAAAACAATATTGGAAGGTAACCTTTTTATTTCCCCATTTTCCCATCCAGATCCTTTTCTTCCCTTGGAATTAGAAAGTTATTAGAGAATTCTGAAATTAACAAAGTCACAATATCAGAAAGATACAGTTTACACACTTCTCTTCAAGTCTGGGGGTAGACCACCTCACCTTGGTGCTTCTCCTTACTCATTCCTGTCTTCTGTGGAACGGGGCTAACACTTTCCCCTTGCCCTCCTGTGGGTAAATGACTCCATGCATCTGGGTGCAGCCGTGGTAGTATCCAGGCTTGGAATTCCGGGGCCGTGTTCACTGGGGCACCTCCATACCAGGCAAGATGGCACATGGCAAAGACACTCTCAGAGACAGAGCCAAAGCTGTTTAGAAGGGTGATGCCTGCAGCATGAGAAAGTTCCCAGATAAATAGATACCCCCCAGGCATCAAGCTCCCCATTGACCACCAGGATCCAGAGCCCATCATGTCTGGAAGGGGCAAAGCTATATAGAGACTAGGATGCTATTTTGAATATATCTATCTAATCCAGGTGAAGAGGAAGTCTGAAAGAGTTAAGATTATAACTCTGACTCCAGACAAATTGATTGCTAGATCTACAGGGTGGGATTTTTCTCCTCTTCTGCTTCCTTCTATCTTCCTTCCCTCCCTTCCGTCCTTTCTCTTTCCTCTTTCTGTCTCTCTCCCCCACGTCCTTCCTCCCTTCCTCTCTCCCTTTCCACCTCTATCTCTTCCTCCTTCTCCTTTCCTTCACTTGCTTCATTTCTTGGCTGGAACATCCCAGTTCAGTTGTTTATGTAGCTAAAATCAACAGGCTAATTGTCAGTTTTTCTCTCTGCTTTGTAATAAGCAGTGCCTTACCTGAGCTAAATGCTTACTCATGCAAGATAATAAGAAATACAGAAAGCCACAGAAGCATTTAGGAGACAAACAGGTTATAAAATTGCCTATTAGGAAACTCCAATTTAAAATCATTTCCAAAGGCTCTGCATTCTTTCTCTTCTCACTCAGTGGCCACCCCCTCCTTACAATCTCCAGTGCCACATGCAAAATATGGATGTTTTCAAAGGTCAGGTCCACAAGGCTCACTTGGAGCCTCAATTACCTTCTCACGAAAGGAAAAGAGGTTGGGGGTTAAAAAAAAGGCACCAAGACATTCTTCAGAAATTTAAATTAGGTACCAAAAGGCAAATGCAAATCTCAAATTTTTCCAAAAGCGAAGAGAGAATTGCTTGCCAAGAATACCTGTTGCTGATAAAATTTACCAAGGTGAGTGGGTGGGTCGTGTATATGAATGTGAAGAGACTCCTCCATGGTATCAGTCTTTGTACCTAAAAATGCTGTTATATATGAGCCAAAAAATACATTCAAAAGATTTTTGTGACCAAATGGAAAGAAAAATGTGTTATTTTCATGTCATGCTAATGTGTTTTTTTCCCTGCCACTAATCATGCTATTTCAAGAAAATAACTGGAATTGGCTAGAAGAAATTAAGAATAGAAATTTGCAAATTATATAACCTAATGAATCTAACTTTTGGTAATGAACCTCATCGCTACTTACCACGCATCACTGGAGCCTGCATTAAACAGAGGAGCCCTCCTAATTCTTTTAATTCAACTGAACCATTCTTAATAATTCATAATTAAGTCTGGCTCAGAAATGATAGTCTCCATGGCAATATTGATTTATTTCCTTTTTGTGTCTCTGCCAAATGTTGAAAATGACAGAGTTCTGAAGGCGAGTGCCATCAACAAAGATCACAGAAGCGGAGGAGTGACAAAGGGCTTTGCCAAAAGTCCTTTCTCTCTTAACATCCAAAGGTGAGCTTTAAAGTGGGAGCAAATGGAACACGGGGCTTGTGGCTTTACCGGCCAGGTTTTAGCATGAAACAGTGATGGTGAGGACGTACTGGCATTGGAAAAATAGGAGCCTGTTGAGATCTGTGTCTGCAAAACGGGAGAAAATGTGAAGGATGGATGAGAGGCTGGTCCCACTCACCCCATCTCCAGCTCACTTTCTGCTTGAAACACCATCAATGTCCACACTTAGAAATTGAGCTGAAGGAAGACAATTCAAAAAATGCCCTGTTTGGTCTTCATAGTTTTCTCCTTGGGCCCTTTAATTGAACAACCAGAGGCTTGAGAATGTGCGCTATTACCACAGACTTGAAAAACTCCAAATTTCCCTCCAACTGTGATCCCTCGGTTTGCCTGCTCTTCATAAAAATGTCATTCTGCTCATGCCGGAACGTTCCCCAAAGACTCAGCACCTGAGCCCTGAGCTCTGACACCAAAGGAAATGAAGTCAGCTTGGATGCACAGATCACAACATAGCATTGTTGTTTTTAGAACACATAGTAATGATAACTGTCATACTAAAATAAATAGACTCAATTAAAGTCTGTCTTCAGAGATATAAACAGGAGTCAAATAGTATATAAGAATCATACTTTAAAAGTCCCATTAAGAGCCTGCCTTTAAGGGGGTTGGAAAAAGAAACCCAGGACAGGGTCCTGCATGCTCCTGCTGCGTCCAAAAATCAGATGGGTGTTGACTTTGAGGATGTACCGTGTGTGATTTACTGGACCTTTCCCTTTACTGCCTTCCAGCCAGCTGGGCAACAGTATTTGATTGAATGGGGTTCTAATGCATGTTGAATGGTATACCAGAGGGTTTTTAAATGGTTTCAAATAGTCC
Organism: Smutsia gigantea; assembly: GCA_032199065.1. Taxonomy (NCBI): domain Eukaryota; kingdom Metazoa; phylum Chordata; class Mammalia; order Pholidota; family Manidae; genus Smutsia; species Smutsia gigantea. Next base: position 368,165 of record JAVSCE010018818.1, read on the forward strand.
AAGGCCAGCAACATTTCCAGGTGGCACTGCTGAGGTATCACACAGACAGAGGGCTCCTTTTAGGGGAGGGATGTCACATTTGAAAGGCTGTCTGAATCACACACGCAAATCCACACACACCATCGCAGAGATGGACCCCGCCGTTGAGACTCCGGGCACTGAGCGAGCTGGGCGATGTGCCGAGGTAGCAGTGAGGAGGCAGACAGACCCACGATGCGTCCAGGTTTGCACCAAGCAGCTGTGTGATCTTGGCCAAAGTCACTTCACCTCTCTGAAGCCCAATTTCTCTGGCTATAATATTGGGCCCTTGCTCTCCCTGCTTTCAGGTCACTGAGGAATTCAAAGGACAGGGGAGATGTGAAAACAAAGGGTAAAGTGTAAAGTACATCACCAAGTCCCAGCAGTGTGACCTTGGACGAGTTACTTACCCTCTCTGTGCCTCAAGTTCTTTATGTATAAAATGGGCATATAGCAATGTTGGTCTCATGGAATTGTAGTGAGTATTAGGTGAGTTAACATAAAGGGTTTAGAAGACTGCTTCTCATTATCAGTATTAATAACTAATGAAAAGTGAGAAACAAATTGTCCTTTTTGCCCTGAGAGGGACCCAGCTGATGTCCATAAAGTCATGGGACTGTTACAGAGCTCCCGGGGGAAGGTCCCTGAAATAAATCCTGAAGGACAGCAGGCCATTAAAAATTGTGTCAGTGAGACAATTTAAGAAACAATGTGTAACTCCCACAAGAATTGGAACAAACAAGATTCCACTCCCAAATAAGTGGACGGCTATCCTACACGTCTGTCTACAACAAAGACCCAGGCAGAAAACTCGTGTATTCACTCAGAAGTCAACATTTGTTAAGCTCCCACTGTGTGTGGAGTCCTGGCCAAACTCCAGGGGGACATCCGGGAGAGAGAAGCCCTTGATGCTCACGGAGCTCGCAGTTGACCAGGGAGAGTTATACGGTGTGCTCGTGTCTTCCCGGTGGGTTTCAGCCCCGGATGGGTTCACTATGGAATCAGTGTGACCAAAGAAATGATAGTAGAACATTCTTGGGGTGAAAGGGTTATACCCAACTTTATTCCCATGGTGGCAGGTCAGTCACTAGAATCCCATCCACTCAGAGCGAGTCTGCATGCAGCAAGCCGGTCTCTGCCTCTGGGCCCCTCTGCCCCGGCAGCCGTCTCACTCTCTGTCCTCGGTGCTGCCACCACTCCAGCCTTTGCTCTGCCGTGCCACCGTGTCACCCAGAGCGCTGGGCAGAGCTCTTTAAAGAGAGTCAATAATAAAGTATTGCCCGCACGTGTGTAGTGAGCCAGCCAACCAGAGCCAGGTGAGAATCCTGGCCACAGGAACCTTCATTTTATCCACAGCTATGCATGTCAAGAGAGGAATGAAAGAGGTGGGTGCCCCAAAGAGGGGCAAAGGGTTTCTTGGGTGCAAGTGGCCAGGGAAGCCGGGAACAGGAGCAGGAGCTGGGCTCACAAGGAGGTGAGGGCAGAGTGAGCGGCACCACAGCATGGCAGAACCGGGGTGCAGGGCCCACGCCCACCAGCAGGAAGCGGGAAAGAAGGGAGAGAGAGTGCGCAAACCAGCAGGGGCTTGGGAGCAGGCCAAGGCCTTTGACCGCTCTCCAGGGCAGCAAGCAGGAGACTGTCGCCTGGAGCACCAGGTGGGCTAATCTGCTTTGAGTGCTCGTCCCAGGTGGTGTGAAGGTTGGGCAGGGAAGGGGATAGGCTGAGGCTCCAGGCATCGGGCAGGTGTTGGAAGTTTTGACAAGAGGCCACTGCATTGGCTGCCCTTGTGCCGGATGACGCTCCCTGATCGCCTGGCTTTAGCCCGTGCCAGCACGCGTTCCTTGCCCTTGGGAGAGAGAGCAGAGGGGCAAATGAGTGCAAACCTTGCACCATCGAGGTTCCCAGGAGCACTGTGTTGGGAAGTCCAAGCGGGGAGGAGGCTTGTTTGTGTGGGAGGGGCTGTGGCCCCTTTCTTCCCTGGGCTGGGCTTGCCTTTCTGGAAATGAAAAAAAGGGTGAATAAGGCCTGGCATGACTTCTGCGGGATGAGAGGCAAAGTGAGGTGGCATCCTCTGCAGGCCCAGGCTTGGTGGCCCTCGAGAAATCACTGCAAAACATACACGGCACGGCTGCAGGTAAGGAGCCCTGTGCTATTCAGTTCATGCCAAGTAATGTATTGACAGAGGAGCATATGGAGGGGGGCATACATTCCTCACTGAGAGGCGGGATTGAAAATAAGGAACTGATGTGGAAAAGATGGCGTGAACATCTTCACAGCCCCAAGGTGGTCGTGAGCCTCAAACAGACCCACAGGTAGCCTTGGGGAATGGCCCTTATCCCTGCTCGCCTTGCAGCTTCTACTCTTTAATTTCAAAGGCTACTGATGGTCTGGCTCAAAGATCCCTGTTTTTTTCTATTCAAACAACTTTCTTGAAGTTTGGGAAATAGAAAATATTCCCCTGGGTGTAAAGAACACACATTTCAAGAATGAGTAACCTGGAAAAGTGAAATTAGAAAGTTGGCTATAGATAATACCGCTGTCAGGTACAAGTGCTTTATTATCAAGGTTCTTAAAACTAAGCGCTCAGTAAAGGTTTCCTCCCCCCCGGGTGTGCCGCAGGGACCATCAGCTCGCTCTCAGAGCCAGGCTCGCCCCCCCCCCCCAAAACGGTGTCTCGAACACCTGCTCAGCTTCATATCTGATATTGTTTCTCTTTCTCAGTGAACAAGCTAAGCCCAAACGCATACTTGTCATTTGTCCTCTGAAAAACAGCTATGATTTAATGTGTCAACAATATCTGAACTATAAAACAAATCAACTGCTTCCAAAGCGAGAACAATTCAAAGCTGCTGGTAGTTGCAAAGCAGCCCTGCTGGTCACCGTGTCCAGGACACTGATGCGTCCATATCCTGGCTTTGGGCCCGGGGGCAGCATGGGCGATGGAGAGGCTCCAGCAGGATCCATAATGCCAGGCGATGGACCCACACTTACAAAGGAGTGTCTTTCAAATTTCACTGGAAATGACGCTTCCTCTCGACCTAGAGACATTTGGATCTCCTTTCTCTCCCAAGGACACAGTTACGCTCAGACCAAGTCAGAATAAACATTCAGCTGGGAGGGGAAGGAGGAGGATATGGCCTTACCTCACAGGGGATGTGACACCTTTGCACACAGGCAATAACCCTGGACTCACCACGTGGTGCTGAGATCCACCTTCTGGTTGTCAAAAAGCTTCCAAAAGGCAGCTGAATGTGGAGCCAGAAGGCCTCAGGTGGGAAAGGTGTTTACTGGCTTTATTATTCGGAGGACACTAAACCACCTCTGGGCCTCAGTTTCCTCATTTATAAAATGGGCTAACATTGCTTACATTAATGGCAAGGATGTGGGTGCAAAGTCGGGGTGTGATGTCTTGCTGCCCGTCTGTCCCCAGCTCTCCGTCCTACCTTCCTTGTTTGTTTACTCATTCATTCATTCATTCATTCTTCCACCCATCATGAACTCCTATTTCAGACCAGGCCCCACACTGGCACTGGGCACAGAGCCGTGAACAAGATGAGATGTCCTGCCAGTGGGCAGCTCATGTCTGATGGAAGTGAGAAAAATTTCAGACTTCATTTAGTGCTGGGAAGAGAATACAGCAGAGCAATGCTTTCGAGGACACTGGCCCAGGAGGGGGGTGGTCAAGGCCGGTGCTCTGGGGAACGGCAGCCATGCTAGCACCAGGTGATGCCAAGGCAGTTTCAAGCACGTCTGCTACGCCAGGAACTGAGCAAGGCTCTGGGAACCCCCTGCAGGAAGAGAACATCCACGGCGTCACCTGGTGAAGTTTACGGTCCAAAGGGAGGGATGGCTACCAACTGACGAATCACACAAAGATAAAATGACAGGGTTGGCAAGGGCCAAAAGATGGGCTGGCGCTGCCAGGACAGCTCCTGGGCAAGAATGTCCAGGCAGGCTGCTGCCCTGAAGCAGTGGTGTTTGCACTGAGACCTGCCAGCCCAGGTGGGACAGTTAAGGTCCCAAAGGAGGCAGAGGCAGGGCACAGGGAGAGCGGAGGAGGGCATGGATGTGGAGGACGAGCATGCGGGGGCTGCCACGGTGCCACGGAGGTCTGGCCCAGGCTGCGGACCACAGCCTCTTTCTGGGGGCTGGAGGAGCAGGACTGAGTACTGGGCAGCCAGCAGGAGCCGTGCATGTTATCCAGGAAGGAGGCACATCCGCCCACAGGATGCAGGTGGTCTGGTCCTCCTGGTTGCTCTGTCTTCCCTTCCCGCCCCCTCATCCTCCTTGGGTCAGGAAGGACCAAGACGGGTCAGTGAGCTGGGAGAGCCCGAGGCTGGATGGCACCTCCCTTAGCTCTCTGCCCTCATGGGGCTCCTTTCTTGTGTCACCTTCCAGAAGTTTCCTGGACTGTAGATGCGAGTTCGATCGCCTTTCTTTTTGCCCAAGTGGTACTGCGCTGTGCACAGTGTTATATTCACCCAGGGCAGAGTGACCTTGGCATCGAAGCAGTTTTTGCATCAATGTTTATATATAACATTATATATATATATATATATATATATATATATATAATTCACATATATAACATATATATATAAACAATGTTTATAACAGTAAAGCACTTGGAACAATATACATGTCCATCGCTAGGGAATGGATTGAAGAGATTATGGCAGGGTTTCTCAGTGTGCCCCTGGAAGGCAGAATTGCACCCGGCTGAGAACGCCTGAATTATGCTGCGTGTATGCCATGTCATATTACACAGCGTCCTGAAGAAGGGAGAAGCTCTTTACCGATTCGGAGTCCAAACAGGCCTGGAAGGAGCCCCCTCCCTTGGAGGTGGCAGCTCCATAGGAAAAAGTTCCCCACAGCCCTGGCCGATCCTGGGGACAGAGGAGGCAAGGACCTGCAAGATCACAGCTGCAGCGAGCAGAGATGGAGGCGCCGAGTACAGTGGCCCCTGCTGGCTGGCTCTGCAGCTGCCGTAAGAAGTGTGGAGAAGAGCTGATGGAGTGGGTTGGGGGGGCGGGGGAAGGAACCCAGCACAGGTGTTTCCTGTACACATTTCCAGTGTGCTGAGCAGAGCCTAATGCCCTCTGGGAGCCAAGAGGCTACTGCGCTGAGAGCTTCCCTGCGACCGTTATGTCCTCCTTCTTGGGGTGAGGATGTGGGCCAAGAGTCCTGGCCACCAGCCCCGTCTGGGGCCAAGTGTGTACCACTGGGAAAGTGTCAGGTCAGTTTGTAAAACCCTATCGGGAGAGCCGTCTCAAGCTTCCCAGGACTCCGGAATGCTCAACTAATTCCAGTTGGTGTCAAATTAGTGAGTTTTGCCTAACAATGTTCACTTTTGCAAGTGGTCCTCATTGGTTTTATTTACAAAAACTTGAAGAGGCCCCCAAAATTGAGTAGGTTAGCTGGCAGAGCAGTCGTGTTGGAAAGAATTCCATTTTTATGAACACTGAACTGACGTATTCTTATCCATAAACCCGGGCGTGGGAGGAGAACTGTTAATGCTGCCTTGTCCATTTTTCATCTCACGACTCTCTCTTTCTAACGTGTAAATGTGAAAAGAAAAAACAGCTTCCCTCTGCTATCTTCCCCTGCCTGACTCATGGGCTCGAACCTTGCTTATTGGCGGCTCAGCTAAAGCGGGGCCGGGGCTTGGCCTCCTTCCGAGCACTGCAGTGTGAACCAGGCAGCCGGAACTGAATTTTCTCACTTACGTTCTCACTTTCCCCAAAAATAAGGAAAGGGTCCCTCTAAGGTCATAAAAAATGTGACTTAGAAACAGAACATCTGGCCGGAGCTGACGCTTTAATGGAAAGGGTTCTCTGCATGCCAGACCCTTCCAGGACAACTCAGACACGAATAGAGTCCTGCAGCCCAGCTAAGGAGAGGCAGGACGAACTTTCAGGTCCAGCCTGTGCCACATCCCCAGTTGGGGAAGTCAGACGCAGAGTCTCCTTAAGCGGAATGAGACAAGCGGGTGCTGGAAAAAACGCCATTCTGAAGCACGAGTCCCCACTGCCCCAGACAGGGTGAGGAGGTGGTTCAGTGCCCTTGTTCTGTGGCCACTTAGAACCTGGTCTGAACATCGGCTCTGTCCCGGACTAGATGCCTCTGACCTCGGGCAAACGATGAACTCCTCTGGGATTCTTCAGTATGGGGGCAATCATACCCACCCACCCCCAGGGAGATGGACAGATCACAGGACATGTTGGTACAGCAGGTATGGCACTGAGGACAGGGCCACGCTTTGCTACACAGTGACACACTGTAGCTCTTTGTGACAGCCGCAGCTCCCAGGGCCCAGGTGTGGTGAGTGTGGCACGTTGTGACCTGTAGCCACTTTAAGGAGCAGTGTTCCCTGGCTCTGATAACTCTCCTCCCTCCTCCGGGAGTAAAGGAGGGCCTTCGTGGGGAAGGCGGGTGCCGGCAGGAGGAGGGCCAGGAAGGGCACAGGCCCTGTGCCAGAGCTCTCTGCAGATGGAAACTTCTCCAGAGTCTTTGGACTGCAGAGGAGGTTTTTTTTTTTTCCTATCATCTGCCTCGAGCAGCTCATTTGTGAGGCAACAGCGCCCTCTATGGTCAGAGAGCAGTATTTCCTCTAGACCTTCTGAGTTTCAGAGCACCTGCACTAAGAGGTTGTGCTACGTCAGTGTATGGCCCTGCCAAGGGCAGGAGTCATCCAGGGTAGCCTCAGTTTCTCCCCTCATATGCGTGGGTCAGAGCATCTATGGCCTCTGGCTCATCCCTTCTGCACTCTGACTGTGGGGACGATGGGGACAGAAGTGCCCAGATCTGGGGGAGCCCACAACTCACCCACGTTCCCCCAGCTCTGCCCCAGGACTCTCCATTCCAGCCCTTACTTCACACAGTCTGGTCTGTGCTGTTCTGGTTTTTGCAGCCCTGGGGGCCGACTGGACCCCAGCCTGCTCTGACACCTCCCTGGCCCGCCCCTCAGCCCTGGAAACTGGTATGCAGCTTCCCCTGAAAAATCTGCAGAGCTGGGCTCTCCAGGGGGGGGGGTGCATGCATTCAGGAAGGGTCTCCTGCCTTGTACAATGTCTGAAGAAAAGAGACACGAGATCCCTCCTCTTGAGGAGCTCTTGAATTCTTCCCATCAGGTGTCCCAGGGCCTCCTGGACGGTCACTTACAGGGCAGCAGGATGTGGTGATGTGTCCTCTGTGATCTCGGGCAGTCTAGTCACCTCGCTGCAGCCCTGGTGCCCCAGCTGGGCCCCTTTCTTAGCCTCCGTGGGGCTTGGAGATGGGAGGCAGCAAGGAGAGCTCTGCAGCCCTTCCTAGCTGGTTCCGCAGTCTGTGCCTCTGGAGCCTGTGTGGCAGGGTCCCCAGCACCCCATGATAGCTTTGCACCCACGCAGCTCCCTCCAGCTCCCTGTGATACCAGCAGAGAGCTGCTTGCCCTGCTTAGCTCTTCACTGACTACTGTGACAGAGCACAGCAGGTAATTATCCCTGGGTGGATTCCAAGTGGAGCCCATTGAAAGCAGCTACCTGAATTTTATGAATGAAAGTGAAAGGGATCCATCCCCTCCCACACCACCCAGGACCCAATAAACGTGCACAAAGGCAGAGCCAAAGGCTGCCCACCAGGTAGCCAACGCTTCCACTTCGAGGCTCTGTCTGGAAACTCCCTGAATGCTCAGAACAACCTGAGGCAGGTATCAATATTGTCTCCATCTCACAGTTTGGAAATTGGAGGTTCAGAGAGGGTGGACAACTTTCAACAGTCACGCAGCAGTTGGGATTTGAACTCAGGCAACTGGCTGTGAGTCTCAGCTCTTAACTTCTCTACTTGATGGTCATTGCTCTGTGAATCAAAAGGCTCATAATATTTTTAATGACTGTATGGGATTGTTGGTATGCATTATCTTTCCTAATCATCACGACAAGGAGAAGGGTGTATGCTGCCCATTTTACAGATACAGAAACAGAGGCACAGAGAGGTCTACCCAGTGGGGAATGGCAGAGATGGTTTTCAAACCCAAGCTTGAGTGACCCTTTGTCTTGTCCTGAGCTACTCCGTATCACTGCCTCTCTGTGGGCAGGGTTGTGTCTGTCCAGAAGTAGAAAGCACAAGACGCAATCAGGCTGGGCAGTTGTTCTGTGCCGGAGCATGCCCAGTGCTCGCATTCGGTGCTCACACCGACTTTTGGGGCCTGATCCAATTATCCCCACTTCACAGAGGAGGAATTGGGGGGGGTCAGAGGGCCCCACAGCCCAGGAGTAGCAAAGCTGGACTCAAGGCTGCCAACAGCAGATCCACGCACTTAGCCTTCCGTGTTCACTAGCACGCGAGATTCTTGTTACCACACACATCCTGGCCTCTGCTGAAGAACCACTCTTGCCAGAAAATATGTCCTCAATGGTTCCTCCCCCAGAACAGGGTGTGGGGTGTCAAGCAGGTCCTACTTGCTCCCTGGCCTCTGCTCTGAGACAGGGGACATACTGAACACAGAGCTGCCCAGGCATGTGGTCCCGGGAGGTGACCAGCTCCAGGAGATGCTTTAGAAAATCCAAGTGTGTGCTTTGTGCCTTCTCCTCGCGTCTGGGAGCCACGTCCTCTCCTGATGCCCATCCTGCACCGTGTATATGTCAGCACACCCTGCCCACTCCTCCAGGAATACAACCGCAAGAACAGAGATATTCCACTGGAGAGCAGTTCCCACTGCGTGTGCATACCAGCCCCTTCTGGGAGCAGCCACTTCGTTCCCCCTCCCGGACTCTCGGCCCAAGTGGCTTGGATGGGGTTTGTCCTTCTCCCTCCCAAACGTGAGTGGTGAGCACATGATTCAGCCTGGCTGATCGGAGTCATAATAATTGGGTTGACAATGGCCCCCTGTCCCAATTCAGGCCAATGAGATCAGGTCTGGGAATTTTGCCAGAATTCCTGGGAAAGTTGTGTTCACTGTTTTAGGTGGATAACTGATGTGATCAAACATTTGTCACACGGCAAAAGGTTAGCAAATACAGAGGCAGCGCTGAGAGTGGAGAACGTTACATTCCTTATGACGTGTTTGGACCAACTAGACTCAGCCATTCCTGAAGCCAGACCTTTGGATTTTTCAGTTAATGAGCCAATCAATCCTTTTGTTCAAGTCAGTGTGGATTAGATTTCCTTGCAACCAAAGAGCCTTCATTAATACAGGGGTTTTAACAGAACTATATGGACCAGGAACCCAGGAAAAATTCAACCATCAAATCCCATGGGTTGAAAGCATAGGAAAGAATTTGGAAGTAGAAGCAGTCAGCATGATGGGAACCTCAGGTACTTCCCAGCATGACCATGGCTCAGCTCCTTTACAGGGCAGCTCCCCTCATTCCTGAAACCTCGCTTGTGGCCTCCCCTTCTCCCCACCTCAGACTTCTAGCTTTCTCACTCCAGCCTCTTCCTGGCTTTGCCATACTGTGGCCTCCTGTGTCTCTCGCTTCTCCTTGGGTTTAGCTGATAGGAGTCCCAGCAGGGTGTCAGCCAGATGGAGGAAGGTGAGGTGGGTGTTTCTTCCTGGTGCCTCTGCATCAGGGTCTGAATGCTGGTGCCACCTCGCGGCTACCCTCAGGGCACGGCTGCTGTCTCCACCATCTGATAAGGACACCTCACTTTGCCCATCCGGCACAGGGGTGGCTCTGTGCCCCCATAGGCCCTGGGTGTTGGGCAATCCCTGTCCCCACTCGGCCTGCCCCTTATTTCCTCTCCACTTGCAGTCTGTCTCCTGCGCACACCCTGACAGATGCAGTGGTAGGCTGTCATGTTACCCCTGCTTTGCAGAGGAGGAAGCTAAGGCACAGAGAGGTGAAGTGAGTGGCCCAGGTTACTCAGCAGCAAATGGCAGAGCTGAAATGGACCCCAGGCAGTGAGCCCAGAGCTCTTGTTCTTGGGCTTTATCCTGGAGGCAACATGGTGACACTGATTTGATCTGCTGTCTAGAACAAGGGCTCCATGCCTGGAGCTGGGCTCCGGAGAGCCCTCGGGCCTGCAGTTGGGATGCTAATGGAGGGGTGGGGAGGAAGAGAAGGGGACAGAGCACTGCCAGGACAGGGAGGGCAGAGGGGTGGGCTCCAGGATGAGGCCTGAGTCTCTGTTCCAGGAGACTGCGGATGGACCGCCCGTCCATGGGATGGGAGCAGGTGGAGGAGCAGGTGTGGCTCTGAGGGCCAGGTTTTGAGATGATCAGAACATCTCGGAGTCTGCCCTGGCAGCAGCTCCTGGGAAGCGCAGTGCAGAACCCCGGGCAGGTGGGCTGATGGGCTTTCTCCCTCCACCGAGTGCCGGCAGCAGCCTGAGACCCCTATCCCAGCTCGGGCTGCATCTTACCTTGGGGGCTAAGCATGAGCCCGCCCCAGACGTATCTGAACCCAGCTCTGCATTAACACCAAAATGCATCAGTGGGGCCCTGCAGCAGCCCTGCTGGGGCTGCGCCAGCCTCCAGTTAACTAACCAGGCGTCGTGTATGTTTAAAATGGTCTATGCTGTCCCCGCAGACCCGCAAATCAGTTCCTTAGTCACAGAGCCTCTTCATCTCACAGTATAGGTGAGTCAGAGCAGAAGGCTCACTGAGAGAAACAACGGGGTGTAAACACACAGGTAGTGGACAGGAGCCCCGGCAGCGGGGGCTCTCATACCCCACCCACAGAGGAGTGCCTGTGGGTTCAGAAGGTGGCACTACTACAGTATTTAGAATATTCTTTGAGTACCTACTGTGTGCAGGTAGCATCCTAGAAGCTAGAGGTGTCTGTGGCCACAGGGCCCCTTCATGCTGGGGGTGACAGATGATACGAAAACAATCAAAGAAGGAAACATCCTGGGTGGGCTTTGGCAGCAGACTCCCTGGATTCACATCCCAGATCAGCCTCTGTCCCCAGACCCATCACTCTGGTTTCCCATCTGAAACATGGGCACAGTAATAGGGCTCTTTCACAGGGCATTAAAGAGAAAATCCAATGTAATGTACAGAATGCCAGGCCCATGGCAGCCACACAGTGAATGATACTTTGCACAGATATGGACAGAGATACGTGTACAGATACAGAAATGGACACTGATACAGATATGGGTGCAGATGTAGAGACACCTATGGGTCTAGTTAAATATATAGTTACATTGTCATATTGTCTCATTGATAAGAGTTGGAAAGGATCATTAATGGTAATCATAATGGGAGACAAAGAAGCCGTCTGCACACTCAGCATTGTCTTGTGGAAGCTGGTGCTGAAAGGCCCCTCTCTCTGAGCATCCTTCCTGGGTAGCCCAGCAGAGCTCCTCCCCTGGGCCCCGGCCCGGCAAGAGTGGCTGTCATTTCAGCCGCTGTTTACTGTGGCCCCGGGGGGCCAGGCTGGGCAGTGACCTTCACACGAGCACTACCACACCTTTGCTGCAAGGTGATGGTTCAAGACAGGCCCTGCAGCAACTTTACAGATGTGGAAGCCAAAATTTGGAGACAGCATCACTAAGACAGTATAAATGTTATTTATCACCTACTGTGTGCCTGGCCCTGGGGATCCAGCAGTATATGAGAGAGATAAGGTCCTGGTCCTCGGAGAAGAAATCACTTCTTGAGGGCTGCATGCCTCTCAAGGGCCTGCCCTGGGGTTCGGCCTGGGTGGGCCTGACCTTAAAGCCCTCGTCGGCAGAGTCACGCGGCTATGACCAAGGACGCCTCGAAGCCAAGGGACTTCTTGGGAGGGAATCTCGAGGCAGTGACACAGCAGTTGGCACCTGACGGGACTTCCAGGTCACAGAGCCTGCTCCCCATCCTGTCTCCCTCCTGTGCCAGATGTCCAGCCCACCCGACTGCACCCTCAAGGTCTCGCCTGATCTGTCAGCAGAGACTCCTGCCCTCTTGTCTGTGACCACTCTCCCCCCAGCAGATCCTGCCCCCCAGTGGTCTGGTGAGAGATGGGCCTTGGGGGCTCAGAAGGCCCCCGACCCCAGCCCCCTGAGGTCACACAGGGACGTCGAGCCTTCTACCTGGTAGTGCCAGGGCCAAGCCCACACCAAAGCCAGCGCTGAGGCCAAGAGGGTGGACTGTGTTTTTGTTTTCCATTTTCACTTACTCCTTAAATATTCCAGCACACAGCATTAAGAAATAAGGAGAAATCTTAAAAATAAAGGTGGTCTCATACATTACTATTAGTGCAGTTAAAATACTAAAGTTAGTTCTCTAATACCACCAAATAGTCAGTGCTTAAATTCTCAAGTGAGATGCTGTATACATACATATGTATGTATATGCTATACACACACAGCCTGTTTGAGAGAAGAGCCGTGTAAGGTCCACACATTGTAGCTCATTGTGATGGATCAAAACTTACCAAATATGTTTAAATTCATGAGTTCACAATGACACCCCTGGTCACCATTACAGGATCTGAGGGACCTTCACGATTATGGAAAGTGGCAAACGAGGAGAAGCAGGAGTATTTATCCTGCTGATCCTGTAAGAGCTGTCCCAGTGGTGACCAAGGACAGGGGAGCTGCAGCCGTGACACCCCCCGAGATCCTGATGTGGTCAGTGGGGGATTTCAGGGGACACTGGGCCTCGGCTAAGGCAGGCCCAAGCCCAGGGGCTGGGGCAATGCTAAATGCAGAGGCCATTATCTTGACAGGCCTCTATCAGGCCTCTGTACATCTGACCACCCTGGAGGTCAGGGTGGCCACAGTGTTGGAGGCCTGGTGCAACATGACAGTTCAGTGCCCCTTGTTTAAGAGTGTTAAGACTTTTAAGATGGCAATAGTCAGCATTAGCCAGAACTCAAGGGCCCATGTGACTGCATATGTTGTGAGCTGGTGAGGCCATCCCACTCCAGGCCTTTTCCTTGGGTGTGAGGAATGATGACCCCAAAGGAAAGGAGGGAAAGAACCTACCCTGTGCACCACGGTTCCCCTTTCAGGTCTTCTGGGCTAGGGGACTGCCGAACCCCATTGCACAGGGTGGTGTGGGAGGGAGAGAGCTGTCATTCAGGGTCAAGGCTCAGGGCCCCTGCTCCTGGTTGCAGGGGCAGGAGGGAGCCTTGGAGGTGGCCAACCTCTCGGGCACCTGGGGCCTGTGGACCAGCTGGAGCAGGGAGAGCGGGGCGGTGTCTGTGACTTTTCCAGATGAGACGGTGACTAATGGCCTTGCCAGGCCCTGGGGACACAGGGTAGTCTCAGCACGGCAGATGTTCTGTGATTAGGAGGAGATGGAGCCTCCCAAGCCCTAGACCCTGCACCTCTGGCGGGCGGGGCCCAGCTTCGTCAGGGATGAAGTCCTCAGTGCCGGGCCTGATGGAGGGAAGATGGATGGATGGCCCTGCAGACCACCGACAAAGAGGCCTCCTTCTGCTTCCAATTGATGACACCACCTTCCTCTGTTGTTGTTTTTTTAACACAAGATAATTGTCTTTTTTTTCCCCTTAAATTAAATTAATAGTTTTTAAGTTACCATACATTGACCCCAGTCAGATCCCATTGCAGTGGTGTATGCAACCCAAGCTTGAGGGCCAGGTCTCCAGGGTGACTGTGTCAGCCCCTGCGGCATGTGTGTCTGAAGGAGGAAGGTCCCCAAAGGAAAATGGAGATGCTGCTCCTCAAAGGAGGGAATGTAGGCACCGTGGGCAGTAATGCCAGGTGTCGTCTGCCAGGCCCGGGGTCCCCAGTTTGGTTGCACTTTGGCATCATGGAGGAGTTGGAAAAATTCAGATGGCACAGCCACTCAACGGTCTGTGTGAGAGCCTGGGAGACCCTTGCGTGGCCTAGGATTCTGGATTTTTAAATCTCCCCAGGTGATTCTAATGAGCCGCCCATTTGGCGACCCTGCCTGGTGAGTAGCTGGAAGCATAAAGTGCTTACAGATTCTGCTATTTTCCTGATGATTGTAATAACAGTTATTACTATTATCTGAGCTGAGAAAATTGGGGCTGAGAGAAGTCAACTGGTACAGCCGATGTGGGCTGAGAACCAGGGTTTCTGTAATTCCAAAGAGCAGTGGCAAGATGGAAGCTACTGTAACTTAGCCAAAGTAAGAACATTTCTGTTCTAGCCCATAATCAGCCGTCAGTTTGCATTTTTGTTTTTCAAGCAACGGAGAGTTTGCAGGGCTTAAAGAATTGGGAGGGAACTAAAAGCTTTTCCCCTTAAGTGTGGCCAAATTCTAGATTCTGGACAATTGTGTGGAGCCCAGAGGCTGCCCGGTGCCAGGGACAGGAAGGCAGTGGGGACAAGTGCAGGACTGCTGGTCTGGAGGGAGGGACAGAGGCAGCTGCCTTCACTTCTCAGAGGCCCCAAGTGAGTGTTCCTGGGTCAGGAGGGGCGACACCGGGCCCTTGAGGTCATCTCCAAGTTCTCCATGAGGAGGGGAAGGGCAAACTCAGGTCCCAGGAGGTGAGAGGAGCAGCTGCAGGTTCCAGGCGTCGGGCCTGGCAGCTCAGTAGCCAGCTTTCCTTTGTGTGTCTTTCTACATCTTGCCCTTGACTCTGTTCACCTTACACCCATGGCTGGGATGCATCGGACTCCCTTGAAGGACTTCTTAAACACAGATTGCTGACCCCACCTGAGTTGCTGATTTAGAGCTCACGGGGTAGGGGTAGAATTTGCATTTCCCAAGTGGTCTCGGGGGCTGCAGCCGGTGGTGTGAGGAACACTGTTTGAGAACAGCTATCTTGACTGCCATTCCCAACAGCCTAGTGAGGAACAGGAAGAAAGTAGCCCAGGGAACAGAAGCTACCTGCCGCAGGTCCCAGTGCTAGACGTCAGCGGGACTGAGCCCAGGCCCAGTGGACCCACAGCCAGGTCCTCGGCTTGCCACTGTGAGCCGTGCCCTCAGAGAGGGTCCCGAGTCAGAGCAGCCCGTCAAGGGGGACGATCTCAAAGCTCACTGCGCATTGAATCCCTTGGGAAGCTTGGACATTTTCTGATGCTAGGGCTGCCCCCGAACCAATTCAGTCCAAAGCCTTGGGGGACCCAGTGCCAGGAGGTCCTTCAGCTCCTGGCTGACTCCACTGTGCAGCCACAGTGGAGACACTGGGCTTTGGGGAGTCCTGAGCAGGCCTGCTGGGCAGGACTGCAGAGGGTGAGGCAGGCGGCCACTCCACGGCAGATGGCGGCTCCAGTGTGGTCAGCTGTGCCCTGGAGGAGGCCCCGGGAAGGCCAGGCTCCGTGGGGACCAGGATGATGAAGGGGCACCTCTCCCAGCGGGCACCGATGGGGGAGAGGTCCCAGCTGTTGTCAGATAAGGTACAGAGTGCCTGAGTGGATCTGAATTTCAAATCAACAGCACATATTTTTACTCTGAGTGGGCCCCAAATAGTAGATGGAGCATACTTCTACTGAAAATTCTTTGTTGTTTACCTGAAGTTAAAATTGCACCAGGAGCCCCATATCTGCATTTGTTAAAGGTGGCGACTCTGCCCAGGACCCCACTCAGAAGAGGGACCCCAGCCCAAGCAGGTAACTCTGCAGAGGCCCAGCCCAGCCCTAGCACAGCCGTGGCGCTAAGCAGGCACTTCTGCCCACGGGGCACAGAGCTCGGGCACGGGGATGAACCAGCAGCTGCGTGGGCAGGAAGGCTGATTCTCCCGGGGGAAGACCCAGGAGTCCTCAGGGGGCCAGCGCCAGGGGGAGGTGGGGAAGCCTCCAGATGCAAACTGCAGGTGCTCACACTCAGGGACCCCTCCTCACCCTCTGTTCTCACTCTAGTTCTGGCCCTGCTGAGCAGGTGTGTCCTTTCTAGCTTTCTTTGGGGTGCAGCCTTGGGCTTATTTGAGGACAGAACGCTCAGCGTTCTGGACACTGGTGTGAGTGGAGACACCCCTTCCAGAGCCTCTAGCAAGGGACACCTTGAGTGGCCTTGTGAAGCCCCGAGCAAAGCAGTAGGAGCCAGTCGGGACCTCTGACCTACAGTAACAGGGAGGCAGTAAGGCTGTGTATCTTGAAGCTGATAAATCCGGGGTGATTTTTTACAGCAGCAATAGGAAATGGATACATGCTTCCAGTCTCTCTACCTTCTCCTGCCACATCCCTCACTCCAGCCAGAGTTCCCTGTTTTTAGGGCTTGTGGGATTACATTATACCCACCCAGAAAATCCAGGCTAAACTCTCTATTTTAAGGTCTGTAGCCGAAATCTCATCTTCAAAGTCCCTGTTCCCTGTCATGTGACACATTCGCAGGTTCCAGGGTGGAGCATGTGGCCGCCTTCGGGGCCATCCTGCTGACCCTCTGCACCCCAGGGGGAGAAGTTGGAGGCACTGGAGCATGTCTCTGGAGGCTGTTGGAGGGCAGTCTCGGGGTTTCAGGAGTCACAGGGTCCCAAAGCAAAAAGCAAAGCCATTGCTACGCCTTTTCCCTGATTTTTCTAACGCACTATTGTTTGATTACAGTGTCGTGCTGCACAGGCTGTGTGGGTCCCTGTGACATTTCCCTCACTGATTCCCTCCGGACCCCAGCATACACAGTGGCACCACATCCCCAAGGCCCACAGGAGGCAGGAGCTCGTGCTTTGTCCCTCTCTGCACCCTGCATCAGTGCTGGGGACGAGCCGTGCTGTGGCGTGGGTATGTGGGGGAGCAGTGGCTGGAAGGAGGGCCTGTCCCCTGGCACTGTGATGGTGGGACTGGCTGCCCCAGGAAGTGCGTGAAATTCCTGACTAGCGGTGGGACCCTGTGTCCTCCATGAAGCCAGAGTAACAAACAAGCCCCTCCGTGTTAGGGGAGGGTGTGCTAGCACTTCACAAGCGCCTGGCACCTAATAGGTGCTCTGTGAATGGGAGTTGATTCCAATCAGATCACCATTGTTAGGTACATATTCATACTCTGCCTCTTGCAAGGAGGGCTCACAATGGCACATCAGCTAAAACAGCAGGCAGAGACTGGCATGGGGGAGAGTGAGGTGGGTAAGAGGAGAATTCAGAGTTGACCCAAGAACATATCCAGGCCAGGTGTTTGGGTCTGTGTGAGGCTGTGGGACAAATGTGGAGCATCTTTTAACTTGAACATTTAAAAACAAAAAATGCAATTTTTTATTTTTATTAAATGTTCACTGTATTAGAAAGTAAAAGATAAAATTCTCACGAATTTTAATAGACAGTCCCAAGAATTGTGACAGACAAAGCAAAAGAATTCTGGGGAGAGGAGGGACTGCCTGCACTCCCTGGCTCTGAACGCCGCAGCACTTTGGCAGGGCACCCAGGATCCCGCCAGCTCTGGGAGTCTGGACCCCAGGCTGCAGCCTTCCCAGCAACTATTTCGGAACTTGCTCGTCTTTCGCGCTGATCCGTCTTGAGTGCAACACCATACGGTCTTGATTACTGCTTTATAAAAAGTCATGAAGTCAGGCAGTGTAAGTCCACCAAGTTTGCTTTTCTGTTTCAAAGCTGTTTGAGCTATTCTAGGTCCCTTGGGTTTCCACATGAAGTTTATAATCAGCTTGCTAAATCTACAAAACACCTGCTGAGATTATGACTGAAGCTGTTTTGGATCGAGATAAATATCAGGTCATCCGATCTGTGAATGCAGTATATCTATTTCTTGAGGTTCCTTTTAGTATCAGCAAGATTTTCTAATCTGTGCTGTCACATTATCTTTGTGGGATGGTTTTCAATTGTGAATTCAATTTCTTAATTGATATCGAGCTATTTTGGTTTTAACTTCCTTTTAAATCAGATGTGGCACTTTTTGTCTTTCAAGGAATTCATCCATTTTATCTAACTTATCAACCTTATTGGCATAAAGTTTAGCATCTATGGTTCTCTTTTAATAGCTTTATTGAGGTATAATTTATATACAAAGAACTACATGTATTTCATGTATACGACTGATGAGTTTGGACATATGCAAACATACAATGTCATGACCGCAATCAAAGTAACAGGTGCATCTGTCATCACCAGGGTTTCCTTATGTCCCTTTGGTTTTTGTTTTGTACACACTTAACATGAGATCTACCTTCTTAACACATTCTCAAGTGCACAATACTGTGTTTTGTCTCTTTTTTCATTTCTGATATTGGTCATTACATCTTCTCTATTTTCCCATCTAGCTATTTCTTTGATCCATCTAGCTAAAGGTTTGCCAAGTTTATTGATATTTTAAAAGAAATTTTGGTTTGATTTTTCTGTGTTTAGGTTCACTTTTTACTTAATTTCTGCTCTGTTATTATTTCCTTTTATCTACTTACTTTGGATTTTTTTTTGTGGTGGTGAAATAAATAAACCATAAAAAATGTTGTTTTATAGTAAGTTTGTAGTTCTATGGCCCTGAGTACATTCACAATGTCGTGCAACCCTCATGGACAACCATTAAACACTCACTCCTCCCTCCCCTTCCCCCAGCCCCAGTAACCATTATTCTACTTTCTGAGTCTCTGAATTTGACTACTTTAGGAATCTTGTGTTAAGTGGAATCATACAGTTTTGTCCTTTTGTGTGTGGATCATTCTACTTAGCAAGATGTCCTCAAGGTTCATCTATTTGTAACATACGTCAGAATGCCATTCCTTTTTAAAGCTGAATAGTATTCCATTGCATGGATATGCCACATTTTGTTTATCCATTCACCCATCCATGGGCTCTTGGGTTGCTTCCATTTTTGGGCTTTTATGAGTGATGTTGTTATGAACGTGTGTACAAATATCTCTTTGATATTCTGCTTTCATTCATTTGGGCTATATACCCAGAAGTGGAATTTCTGGGCCATGTGGTAATTCTATGTTTAGTATTTTGAGGAATTGCCATACCGTTTTCCCTGGTGGCTGCATCATTTTACATTACCATCAACAATACACAAGGGTTCAAAAATTTCTCCACAGCTTCGCCAACACCTAGTTTTTGTTGTCTGTTTAGTGTTTGTTTGTTTTAATAGCCCCCCTAATGAGTGCCGAGTGATAGCTCATTATGGTAAGTTTGATTTTAATTTTAACCTTAATTTTTATAGTGTCTTAAGGTGGAAACTTAGGATAGTATCCTCACCATTATGCTCTTCCACTTGACCATATTGAGGTTCAATTACACTAAAGATTTGGAAAAACAATCTTTTCATTAAAACAAATGACTGCACTATCTAACAGTTAAAAACCTTAAATACATTTCAAGGGAGTACAAGGCACCTCAAAAAAAAATGGTGCTTAAGCCAAATTACTTTAGGCTACTTGCTCTAGTATGTACAAGGGCTGCCTAGACAATGGTTCATCAGAGCTGATAGTTAAATTTTCAGTATTTTCATAAGCTGCTTGTTAACCACAGCCATTACTAAAAATTAAAAATTTCAAACTTACAATTAAATTACATAAACAAAGCAAATAATTAAAAGCCATCATGTCCTAATTATTTAACTATATTTTACTATTATCTATCTATTATCTATGTTAGCATTATTTGCATGTCTGTGTGGTGGAAATGCTATCTGATGGTGTGTGTTTCTTCCCAACTAAGCTCTTAGCAATGTCACATTAGTAGCTTGAGCTCATCTCTGATGGAAGCATTTACTTATACCATGGAAATCAGCCTGTGTTATATTGTTTTGTTGATATGGAAATTTTTTATGGAAATTAACATTATTAACATATTAACATTAACATCTACAGCTGTTCCATTGTAGGGAAACACTAAGGAAAGATTCTTCCAGTATTTGAAAACTATTATCTAATTCATCAAGGAAGTTACTCACATCATTGGCAAATGGGTGAAGTTTTGACATACGTCTTTGTTATTTCACTTTCAGTTTACAAGTTAATATAAATGAAAATATCAACCAACATTCAGGTCGGAACTATAATTGTTTGTCAAATTCTATGCTGAGTCAGGCTTCAATCAAGCATTCATTCATAGCCTGCTAATGTGACTGTACTGTTGGCAACAGAAGTTTGAAAGCTGACAATAAATTTTGCAGGAAATATAAGTTATACTGAAGTCATAGGGTTATGGAATTTACAATCGAGTATTGTAACATATTTCTTATGGGTTGTCTGCTATACACCCTCTGTCAGTAAAATTTATCACAAATATAAACAGACGTATGCAAACATGTGCTCATGCTTTTATTTTCTGGAAAGCCAATTGGTAAGCATTTGCTGGCACGTTACTGCTCCTGCCCTGCTCCAGAGCCCACAGGCAGCTGTCAGCTTCTGGCATCTTTAGGAACATATAGGAGACAATGAGGCTTGTAGTAGCTGCCAGGGGAAACTTGAGTAGCTACATCTGTGTTTCTCAAACCTGAGCAAATTGCACCCTAAGGAAACCAAGTCTCAGGGTCGGCCAGAACATTTCTGGGGACTCCAGCTGGATCTACAAATTGAAACTCAGGCTGTGAAAGTATTTCTTGTGAATAACATTATCATCGAGAGGTTTTGTAAAGTTCTTTTAAAAAGATTCCCACAGTTAAATTTCTTGGGGCACATTCTCTCCAGAAACGTCTGCCATCTGCATGGGTCCAGGTGCCAGGGAGGGAAGCAGTCACAGGGTCCAGGGTACCCAGAAGGGAGATTCAAGTGCTCAGGGAGTAAGGAGGCAGCCCCTCAGAGTCCATGAAGTCCTGACAATGACAGAGTCGCTGCTGTCATTACCCCTGCTGAGACTGTTGTGTCCTGCTCCAGCACTACATGCACGGTGTCCCCCGTCAGCCCCTGGAAGGACAGCAGCTGCCTCTAAATCAGCCTCCACTAACCGAAGGTCCCTGGGGTCCAGGTGACCAGCTTGTCCCAGGGTACCTGGAACCTTCCTGATTTTAGCACTGAGGGTCCCTCACCCCCAGGTATGGCCGCTGAAACAAATTACACACCTAATGACTTAAACAATAAATACACATTCTCCTGCAGTTCTGGACATCAAAGTCCAGATTCAGTCTGGATGGGTTAAATCAACGTGTCAAACAGGGCTGCATTCTTCCAGAAGCTTCAGAATTTGTTACCTTGCCTTTTCTATTTTCTGGATGGTGCCTTGCTGCTGTAGCTCCTGGCCCCTCCTCCAGCCGCCCCCAGCTGCGAGCAGCTCCCCCAGCCAGGCAAGCTCTTTGCCTGACGCAGACCCTCTGCCTCCCTCTTACCGGGACTTTTTGTGACCCGCTGGGCTCACTCAAATAATGCAGGACAAGCTCCCCATCTCAAGATCATTAACTTAATCACATTTGCAAAGTCCCTTTTGCTATGTAAGGTCACATATTCAAAAGTTCAAGGGATTGACATGGACATACCTCAGGGAGCCCATATTCAGCTACCCATCCTAGGAAAACCCCTAGTCTTGGGCAAACGGTTGTCATGGGGCAACTGTGAGGTCCCTCCCTCCCTCCCCTGCCCTTGACCAGCATCATTTTCCCATGACAGTCCTCTTTCCCCAGGGTCCTGGACGCAGGACATGCACTCCTCCTTGTACACAGATCCTATGAGCAGTGGATCCCAGCTGACAAGTGGCGGGGGCGGGTGGGGGGGTTGATTTACCACCCACACCTGGGTGAGGCCGCGTCATATAGCCAGATTGATTCACCCCAGCCCAGCGGTGTGACCTCGTGAAAATTAATTAACCTCTTTGGGCCACAATGGCCTCTATCAATTGAGAGTAATAAAGCTTCACCTTCCCACTGGTGTGGGACTCAGTGGGAAAGTGAGATCCCTCATAGGGGACCTGAGGAGAGCTTGCGTTTTAATCAAATCTCCATTGTTACGGGTTTATTCACATACTCCTTTCATTTCATAGAGGGTTTCTTTGGGCTCACAATGACTCATTAGAGCAGCAAGCCAGGGATTGTGGTTTGGAGCAGGATGGAAAGAGCTGCCAGGCAATGAGCACAGGGCCAGGAAATGGGCTGGGAGTGGGGCTGGCACACAGGGCGTCCGGGGGGACCACAGGCCCGTGCCCAGGGACACAGGCTGCACTCTGGGCTCCAAGCTTGCACCTCCTAACTTTCAGGGGTCCGTGTCCACTTGCTGAGGTTAGGAAAAACCTGGGTTCTCTTTTCCTTAAGATTTAGATATGAAAAGTATATTTATATTGAAAGATGCAACCATGTGGACATTATGCTAAGTGAAATAAGCCAGTCATGAAAGACAAACACTGTATGATCCCACTCATAAGAGGTCCCTGGGGGGTTCAAATTCATAGAGACAGAAAGTAGAATGCTGGCTGTCAGGTGCTGGAGGGAGGTGGGTGGGGAGGTAGGGTTTATGGGGTCAGAGTTTCCGTTTGGGAAGCTGGGCAGTTCTGGAGATGGATATGGGGATAGTTGCATGACGATGTGAGCGTGCTTAATGCCACTGAGCCGTACCCTTAAAAATGGTTAAAACAGTAAATTTTATGTTAGATGTACTTATGCTATAATTTTAAAAAAGATGTACAGTCTTTAAGTATGAAATACTCATGAATTCTGAAATGGAAACCAAAACACCTGGAGTACAGGTGAGCCTCTTACCTGTGCAGCCACAGCAGGGTGCAGCTGCACGGGAGAATGCCCTGGGGAGCTCCTGACAGCCTCTGTGCCCGCAGCACCCGGGCCAGTCGGCCTCTTATGGGTTGAATTGCGTCCCCTTCAAAAGACATGGTCCCGTGAGCACGGCCTTGTCCAGAAACAGGGCTTCTGCAGCTGTAATCCATTTAGTACAAGGTCCTACTGCGGCGGGGTGGGTCCTGAATTCAATGTGACCAGTGTCCTGGTAAAAGAGACCCAGACACACAGGGAGAAAGCCATGGGACGACAGAGATGGAGACACACGGGATGCAGCTGCACACCTGGGATGGCCACGGGCCGCCTGCCAGCACCAGAGGCCGGGAGAGGCAAGGATCTGGTCCTCTCCAGCGTCTCGGAAGGAGCCCAGCCCAGCCGGTACCTCACTCTTGGGCTCTTGACCTCCAAACTACGGAAGTATGAATTCCTGTTGTTTTAAGCCACTCAGTTGGTGTCCCTTGGACACATAGGCAATGAACATGGAGCAGAGTCTCTGGAGCTGGATTCCAGGCATCAGGGGGTTTAAAGCCGCCCCCCACTTCTCAGGATACCACACAAGGCCAGGACTAAGAAGTGCTGCTGGAGGGAGATGGGGGTCTGTTCCAGGGTCTCAGTGTGACAGAGGAAGGTGGTCCCTCCTGTGACCCCTCCTTGTCATGGTTACTTTTATTGTTCTCATCGTCCTCCTCCCTTCCCACTCCCACCAGCTCAGAGGCCGGCTAGGGGGACCCACCATCCTGGTTTGCCTAGGACCAGACAGTTCCCTGGTGCATGGACTTCCACTGCCAAAACTAGGAAAGTCCTGGGCAAAGGGGGACACGCTGGTCACCCTAGGACTCTCTTATGCTCTAACCCTTACATTCTCTCTGCCATGCTGTAAATGGGGTGACTAGTGTCCTGGTCTGCTCAGGACTCCCAAGTTTTAGCCTGAAAATCCCTTGCAAGCTTGGAGGGTGGGTCACTCTAGTTACATGGCCAGTTATGCCCATGACCTCTTCCCCGGGAGAAGGGCTGCTGTCAAGACCCAGGGTTCTGAGCCCTGGCTGCCCCCGAGAACCACCCAGGAAGAGTTTGAAAACACTGGAACCCTGGCCCCCTACCCAAGAGCCTGATTTAATGGCTCTTGGGAGGGGCCTGGGCTGTTTATTCTGATTTTGTATTCTTCTTACGTCAGTTTTAATAACCTGTGGCTATTTTTGTTAAATTTGTCCATTATCTAAATTGTCAAGATTTTTGGCATAAAATTTTTCTAATATCCTCTCATCTTCTTAATATCTATGATGAAAATGGTCTGTTCTCCATTCCCAGTATTGGATATCTTGTGCCCTTTTATCCTCTTACCTGTGTCATATTGTTTGGGTTTTACGTGAAAAATGAACTCACAGATTTTTTTTTCCTACTCAGCTTTTCACCTCTAGTGGTTGTTATATGTTTGTTATATGTTATATTATTTGTTATATGATTACATAAACTCCTGGGGCATGCTGATTATCGCTGTAAAACATGGACAATGCTTTCTACCTGAGACCTTGTCTAAGGATATGACAGAATGAATGGGATGCACCCAGGTCAGAGCTAGAGAAACCTTCTGTAAAGGTAGGTCATTGTTGTGTTAAAGCCGGCACAAATGGACCATGTTGAAATATAAACTACAGCAAAAAAAGAAAAATTAGGCATGGGTGTTAAAGAAAACTTAAAGTGAGGCACAGAGGGAAAATGGGCAGTCCCATGAATCAAAATCAGGAATTGGAAATGTATACCTACTAAATGGACCACTGATTTGTTTCTGAACTCATTCTTGCCGGCCTGAGGTTTGTCCTGCCAGGAGTACTGGGCCCCCTGCTGAGGGTCTGGGACTGCCACGGGTGATGTGGTGCATCTTCCAGAACAGCAAGGGCTAAGGGTCATGCTCAGTGCTCACTCTGACCAGGCAGGATCCTGTGCATTTCAACATGGGTTGTGTTTTTTTTAATCCTAACCACAGTCCTGTGATATACATGTAACTGGTATCCTGATATTCTCAGTGTGGGTAGACTGAGGCACAATGAGGTCATGGAGGTCCTTACAGCTTCAAAAATAGAGCTAATGAAAAGCAAAGCCAGGATTTAAGCCCCTGACAGGCATCTCCTGGACCTGTGCTCTTACCTAATATACACTCTGCTGCCTTCAGTTCATTGGGAACCTATTTTATATGAAGTCTCATAAAAAAAGTAAATTTCCATTTAAATAAACGCAGCTGTGTTGTGTAGGGGACTACAAACTTTGAGCACATTTTGCACAAATAACAAGAATGTGTCGCTGCACGGCACTGTGTCAGTCGCAGTCCCCCTCCCCGGCAGCCATCCAGACGTCTGCGTTTGCCCCGCCTGGGGGACACGTGGGTGGAGAATATGGAAGTGCAAAGCTGTCAGTTTTCTCTCAGCTACTACAGCAGAATTTGTTCAGTTCCATCAGTAGTTTTGAAACTTGAGCAAATTTTCTTTTAGTGGAAAAGACATTGCAAAGAGCTTTAAAGATGTCTGATGACCGCAGGCTGAAAACCACTGATTTAAGAATCTCAAGTTTTAGAGGATGGAAAATGCCTCTCAACTGAAAATGAACAACTTCAACAGATTTACCTTTCAGTTTGTCTTTTTTAAAAAAGCTGTTAAAAGCATGCAGGTGCCCTGTGGGTCTGTAGTTGCCAGTTTGAGGAGGACTGAGATGCATGACAGATAGTGCCCTGCAGGATGAAGCTAAACCATCCTTCAGGAAAACCAAACACGGTGTCCCCCAGTCGTAGCTGGTTGTTGACCCAGCCTTTTTGGCCTGGCGACTCCCTCACCTGAGTCGGCTGCAGGGCATGAGTCTATCTGAAGGTGTGGCCATTCCCTCCTCACCTACTCTTGGCGACAGCACCCATCAGCCACCCACTGCCCAGTGGGACGGAGGGGCAGCCTGGCCTCCCTCCCGTGCTCCCTGTACATGGAGCCTGTTTCCCTCTCCTCCTGCAGGTAGGTTGGACTCAAATGTCTACTGGTGGATCAGGCCAGCCTGGCCCGCCATGAGACCAGTGTAAATGAATTAGCCTTTCTGCTGAGTGTGTGCTTTCTTGCTGGGGGACGGAAACCCCGTGAGGATGCTGGGTGGGCTCAGTAGGAGAGCCAGAGAGAAGCCCTCAGGCTGCCGCAGCAGGCAGGGCCCTTCTCTCTGGTGCTTCTGCTTTAATCAGACCACTACTACTATGCACTGGCCTTCCTGCTACCCTCCAGAGAGAAGCCTGGAGGCTCCCCAGGGACATGAATTCAAAAGGCAGGGTGTTTGAGCAGCCAGGCACCGGTGTGAGCTCAAGGGCGAGGGCCCCAGGGTGGCCCGGGAGCATCCATCGCCCCCCTCCTCCTGGTGCTGCCTGCCCAGATCCTGGCAGAGACCGGGCAGGCCACGTGGGGGGCTCAGAGCCTGTGCCTTTGAGATGGGACGCCCAGCAGACGGGGGCTCCTGGCTTCAGCTGGCGTGACGTCAAACCCCAGCACAAACCCAACACACCATCTCACTTTAAGCTTTCAGGATTAAAAACAGGACATTGTTTCAACCCAAAGAAACATGCCCATATTAGTGAGTAAAACATGACATTTCTATTAATTTTACAGCTCAAGGGACAAATGAAGGAAATTGAAAGCTTCCCTTCTCTCACCCCAGAACCCTGTGGGGCGACAGCAAGTCGGTTCACGCAGCTCAGGAGGACCCTGACGGGATCCGGCGAGCCTTTGCTGTAACCCAAGCAGCCTTCAGATACAACTGCCTCCGCCGCTCACAGGTCCTCGGATGCAAAGCAGAGCAATTGTGTGTAGCAGGGCTGTTCTGGCTGTTTTTTGATATTAGAACCGCTGTATTCTCCTCCTCCTCCTCCTCCTCCTCCTCCTCCAACAGGTTTGGTGCCTCACGGTGCCAGTCGCACCTCCTCCCCCACCTGCGTGGTGCTGGGACTGAGGTCCCTGGGGTGGGCACCTTCCCCCTGCTTCGGCCGCAGGCAGGTCAGCCTCCCTGGGGAGGGATTTGAGACATGCTTGTGGTGTTTTCCCCAGAAAGCCTAACAAGTAGATGGAGGGGGCCGATCAGGGAATGTTTCCCCATCTCTGGGGTACAGGCTGCGGGGGCCCAGGGGTGCAGCCTGTACTGCACTGCAGAGGGGGAGCCGCTGCGCCAGGCCACAGCATGTGGAGGCCCTGGGATTGCTATCCCCCGGCTGGGCTCAGGAGCATCACCCGCTCCCTCTGAGCCCGGAGGAGGCATCTGATGGTCTGTCTACCCCCGCCCTGGCGGCCACCACCCAGGCCACAGGCGCTGTGAGATGGGCCCACTCACGTGCCCCTCCCTCCCAGGATGAATTATTTACCAGTCCAGACAAGCTGTCCAGGCTCTCTCCATGTGGGGTCACATTCCCAGGTTCCCAGGTCAGACTGTGGACACATCTGGAGGGGGCATTATTCAGCGGGCACATTACAAATGTAATCCTCACAAACACACTGAGATAAACCAATATGAATAGCCCAGTTTCACAGATGGGGTAACCGAGGCAGAGAAAGTCTAAGTGACCCACGCAGTGGTGGAGCTGGGACCAGAAGCCAGGCCACCCACCCCAGAATTCATCATGTCGATGCCACGTAGAGTGGCTTCTCCACCTCTGGACAGCCTGAGAGAAAACCCACAGAGTGGGGCTTGGGCTCCTCAAGCCTGAGAAACTTCACCTCTAAAGGAAAAGCCCTCAGGACAGATCTGTAAACCCCAGTGTTAAGAACCTGCATTTAAGAAAGTATCAAATCATGCAAATGCCTTCCCCTTGGGATTTTGCAGGATAATTTTGTTATATTTGGTAAGATAATTTAAAACGTATCACTCATAAGAATTTTTTTTTTAATTTTAGTATATGATTTGCTGGGAATTTTCCTCCAGAACGCTTTGCACATGACATGGGTCTGAAGGTGCATTGGTGCACCAGGGTGGCCGTGACAAAGTCCCACAGCTGGGGGGCTGAGAACAACAGAAATGTATTTTCTCATGGTTCTGGAGGCTGGAGGTCTGAGGTCAAGGTGTGGGTGGCTGGTTCTTTCTGAGGCTGTGAGCAAGGATCTGTTCCTGGCCTCCCACTGAGCTCCTGCTGGCCTGGGGGGTGCCCCCGGGCTCACAGGTGGCTGCATTCATGTTCGCGTGATGCCTGAATCTTCACACCGTCCTCCCTCTGCACATGTCCTATCTGAACATCCCCTTTTGAAAGGACACTAGTACTGAATTAGGGTAGGGGCCCGTTGCCCTCTAGTGTGACCTCATCTTAGCAGATTCCATCTGTGATGATCCTGTTTCCAAATACAGTCATATTCTGAGGTTCTGGGGGTACTTCAATATATGAATTTTGGGGGAGCACTATTCAGCCCTTCACAGAACATTCCTATCTCAGAAATTCTTGAGACAAGTTTTATTACGTCCATGGAATAAAAGAAAAGGCATTTCTGGAGAAACACGACTTCTCCCCGGGTTTCCGTCTATTCTCATGAATGTCATCAGTGTCGTCTGGCCGTTGACCTCCCTGCGGTGCGGCCGTCCTGGCTGTGCTGGCGCCTGGTCTCAGCCTCTGTGGCACCCAGGTCACCGTTTAGAACAGGCCACTGACACCTGTGTCCACGATCTCCAGCCAGAGACCCTGGGACACACCCATTGCTGAACTGATGGGTTTATTTCTCCTTGCAGTGGGGCAGCCCAGCAAGAGGGCGATGGAGACCCTCTAAATCTGTTACTTGCCTAAGGCTGGGGGACGGGGGGACGGCGGGGCCTCGGGGCCAGCACCCTAGACAGTGTGCTGCTCTTTGAACCCCTGCCCCAAGTACGACGTGCCCTAGAGTTGGAGCGAGGCAGGGTCAAGATGCGTGGGCAGCTGCACCTCCACTTGTGCATTAATTAAACCCCTTGGACACAGTGTCCTCTTCAGATAAGGAGTGTCTGCTTCACAGGACTGAGTGGGAGCAAGCGTGGCAGGTGTCTGCACAGTGCCTGGCACCCAGGAGCTGCCTGATAAACAAGAGCTTGCATTTCATCACGTCTCCATTGTTGCCTGACCATCCATACGCCCTCATGTCTCTGGGAGGGTTTCAGAGGATCACATGGCACAGACGTTAGAACAGGGCAGAACTGTGGGATGAGTCAGGACAAGAACTAGGCCAGGTGGGGCTGCCGTACCGCCCCCTGCCCCCCCTGCCCCCAGGCTGTCCACGTCTTTGGCAGGAGGGCTGCACATTGGGAGAGCCCAGGGTCTCAGGCTGGGTGCACTTGGGTCCTTGTCCATGTGCTGGAACCAGGTGATGTCAAAGGACACCCCAGTGCTCTTTATATGGTCCAATCAGATCATTAAAAATAGGATCACTTCACTCATCACAAACACATGTAGGTTATGAAAGCTAAAACGTGACCTGTCCATGGATTTTGAGAGGTGAAGCAAGTAAGTCAAAGACATGTGGGCAATGTTCCAAATCCCTCATCCAGCATCCATGCACCCCGGTCTCCTCCCCAGGGAGCAATGGAGCAGGGAGCTGGGAACACTGGGTCCATGGGGGGCAATGCTGTGGCTTCCCAGGACTGGCAGTTGTGGGTAAAGACTAGACTATTGCCCCCCAGCCAAACCATTCCTGTTTATATCGTAGTCACTAATATTATCCCTGGTCTTTTCCTCTTCAAGTCCAGTATTTGGGCACCATTCTTTCCTGGCTGTCATTACAGTTACCCAGACAGCTTTCGAAAAAACCAACACCCAGGAGACCCATGTCCACTTAGGCTATAGAAAGCCACAAGAGACTGTTGCGCTCGCCTATAAAATTATAAGTATTTTTGAGCCCATGCCATGAACCAATCCGTCAGCTGGTGAGTGGATATATAGATCGTGGGATGGCATGCAGCAGGGCCCACTCAGCAATAAGAGGAAGCCAGGGCTGCATGAAACCTCAGCTGCCCTTTTGTCCCCTGCCCATCTTCCCTCTTTCAGACCCCAGCTCACAAGTCCTTCAAACAAGGAGCCTCTGTAGGTCAGATGGCTTTGCCTGACGCTCTCAAAGAAAGTATCTTTCTTTCTTTGCTTTCTCTTAATGTGTGTGACTGTTTGATTGTCTGTCTCCCCAGTTGAGCTGCGAGCTCCAGGTAGTAGGACTGTGTCTGTCTGGTTCGCTGCTGCATCCCAGCTTCTTACCCCACATGTGGTGGGTGTCAGGAAAAGTTTGTGGAGTGCACGAGTGGGTGGACAGAATGAACCAATACATGAATGAATGAATTC
Organism: Smutsia gigantea; assembly: GCA_032199065.1. Taxonomy (NCBI): domain Eukaryota; kingdom Metazoa; phylum Chordata; class Mammalia; order Pholidota; family Manidae; genus Smutsia; species Smutsia gigantea. The sequence goes on from JAVSCE010018818.1 coordinate 397,905, forward strand.
CATGTCAGCTACTCCAAAGCTGTGTGGGTTGGGTAAATTATATGAACTTCGGAGCCCCCTATAAATGGATCTGCATTAGGAAGTGGGGGCATTCACTGCCAGCTCCCTGTGAACTTGGGGGAATGTGGTGGAAAGCTCCGATTCTTGGCTCTGAGCTTGGTGCACGGGCAGGAGACCCTCAACATGGGGGCCCATTCTTCTCTGCAATATTCACTGTAGCTCTAATACATTTTTGCTCCTGGCTTCTTCTAAGCATAACGAACGAGGACCTACATGGGAGGACAAGATGAAGCAAGATCACAGAAATCAGACATGGTGAGGCCAATGAGTGAGGTCCAGGCATGGAGAGGTAACCTGGGCGAGGTGGTGCTGCCCACCCAGCCCTCCCTCTTTCCACTCAGCTCTTCAACGCGGAGTAGGCCCCCAGCCCAGGGACCTCACTCATCATGGGATTAAGTGGAAGCATGGGATGAAAGTGGTGTTATTTCTTGGGAGAGAGTAATAATAGCAAAGTTTATGGTGTCCTTACATTGTGCTGGGTACCATCCTATGTCCTTTGCTGGAATTTCCTCATTTAATCTTCAAAACAGCCCGTGTGCCCCATCGCAGGCAAGGCCTGAAGGTTACAGGATGAGCCCAAATCACCAGTGTGTAGGGAGGCTACTTGGAAGTCGCCATGTTGCCCTGTCCTTTTACTGAAATAGAAAAGGGGTGCTTTCAATGTTAAATGCAGTTGTGTTGTTTGGGAGAACACAAAGCTTAACGCATCTTTCAGAAGAATTAGGAAGCCTCTCTTTAGAGAAAGCGAGAAGCTTGCAGCCCCTCCCCCCTCCACCTCTGCCTTTAGGAAGACTTCAGAACTGAGCTAGATACGCAAAGTAATTCCTACTTTAAGTTTTAAAGTTTTAGACCATCAAATGTCTTTGACTTGTGATGTTACACTGCAGAAGACTGGTTTGTTTCCGTCTGGCAAAAGTCTCAAACAATTCCTTGTGCGATCACCACATGCTGCGTTTCCAAGGGTCTGAAGATTCCCACCCAGAAATAAAACACCAAACTCCAAAGGCAAGTGAGGTGGGAACCAAACAGGCCAACTTCAGCTTAGCAGCCCCGCCTCCCAGGTGACTCTGTGCTCCAGCTGCCTTCTTGCTGCTGCTGGTTCACCATCTGTTTGCTTCAGGCCACACCCTGGCTTTGCCCTGGCCTAAGGGACAGGACAGCATGTCCCCTGAGATGGGATCTGTGAGGTGCAGACCCTCCCTGCCCCTCCCCTTTCTTGCCCTTGTCAGCCCTCCGTGCACGCACTCCAGACACTAAGTTGTCTTCCAAAGTTAGACGACGCTGCTCTGTTTCCACACTTACATCTAGTCTAACCCGTGCAGATATGCGCTCGGGCATGTGGTTTGACGATCACTAAACTTTCTGAACAGTGCATCCTCTATCAAATCACAGCAGTGCCCACATGTCTGAAGACCGCCTCTCATTCTGGCTGCAGCAGCCCCTGTAAATGCAGGCTTTAATCAATCAAACCACCTTTGTTATGCACTTTCCTGGCTCCCTTTTCATTCTGAGAGGGATTCAGAGCTCCACAATAGGACCAGATGAGAACAGCAGGACCAGAGATAGAAAAAGGGGAAGCAGAAAGGATGGAACAAGGGTCAGGACGTGAAACAAACCCAGTGGGGGGCCCAGCACAGAGCACCCCCCTGGAGGTCCTGGGCTCACACCAGGGGGTAGGACACGTGGGTTTAAAGCTCAGGCCTTGAGAATGGAGCCCACGTGCCCTCCCTGTCACCTGGCCCTGTTGTGGGTTAAGGTGAAATCCATAGACAAATTTTTCTGGTATAATTTACGAGGGATATATACAGTCAAGTAACTGTCATAAAGTTAGTGAAGAAGAGGTCCTCTGGGCAGCCGCTCTACCAGCTCAATGTGTAGGTTTTGCTTCATTTTCATTGTAATTTTAAGGATTCCTTTTTTAAAAAATAATTATCTTGACATAATTATATAATCTTAATATATAATTAGATAATTTGTATTATTACTTGTTAATTTTATGCCATTATAATTACTCATAATCACATAAAACTATTTGCATGATTCCAGAATTTATATCTGCAAACAGGTGGTCGGACCCCAGGACAGTCAGCTGCATGACCTCCTACACGCGTGTGTCCTCTTGCAAATGGGGTGTCGTCCCCCAACTCTCCCCCGCAGTGCCTGTGACAGCAAAGGCAGGAGTGGGCATAGCACACAGGTCCTCCGTAAATGGAAGCTAATTGCTAATCATGCCACATTGTTAGGTGTTTGTTTATGAGTCTTCCTTCTCACAAAGGGCGATAGCTCGCAGAATGGCAAGTAAACAGGAAAGGGGATAGAAAGAAGGGCCTGGCGTGATGGGTGCAGGCAAGGCTCAGGTTACCCACCCAGTCCTGGGACCAGCCACACAGGGCGGCCCAAGTGGGCTCTGAGCTCATGGCTCTCAGTGCCAGACTCACTCACCCACCTCCGGGTCTTTGACCCGCCTGGGGGTTATGTGCTGTTGGGATATCTTGAACACTTGAAAATTTTTAAAATTCTAATTTTTTTTTTTACCAGACATTCCTATGTAAGCCATTAATTTGGAATCATTATGTAGCAGTTAACTTGTAAAGTTCCATGACTGAAGGATTCAGCCAAAGCGTCCCTCTCCCTCTTCCCACCCCACGCCCTCTGCTGCAGCTGGCCGTGCTTCTGCTGCGAGACCCCGCGTGGCCGTCTTGCCAGCCGCCGCTGGAGGAAGCCGGGATCATTTCCAGGATCCCTAGTGTCTCCAAAAGAAAAAGCACAGGCATGTAAACCTTTTTGTTCTGGAAAAGCTAAACCCTCACAGAAGTGAGTAGTATAGGAAAGTGAGGCCCGTGTGCCCTCCTCCGCTCCCCAGTGGACCCAATGTTGGGTAAATTTTGTTAAATCCATTCCACCTATAATCCCCTCTTGGCTTAAAGTATTTCAAATTAAATCTCAGACCTTGTGTGGCTGCACCTGTAAATAATTCAGCATGTCTCTTTCCAGAAAAGAACTTCTTGCATACTTTTAACATAACCACAATACCATCCACGCACCTGACAAAATTACCACCAATCCCTTAATACCATATAATAGCCAGTTCAGCTTTTATAACTGCTCAGTTATCTCAAAAATGCCTCTTTGCTGTTGGCTTGTTCAAACCCACGTCCAAACAAGGAACACAATTTTGTTGGATAATATGCGTCTAAGCAGCTCTTTACTTGTGGAGCGCCTTTTCTTTCCTCATTTTTATTAGTTTGCTTGTTTGTTGTTGGGTTTTGGTTTGGGGGGGGAGGGTATGATATTTGTTGAAGAAATGACATGCTTGTCATGTGACAGGGGTCCATAGGCACAGGTGTGGTTCAGCCTCTCCAGGGCACCTGCATTTCCTGGGAACTGGCCTTTGGGCTGAGAAGCTCCCTGAGTCCCAGGTCTGATCCTTTGGGGAGAGACTTGGGGATGCATCAGGTGTGAATTCCATCCAGAGGCAGGAATTTCAGGCTGCCTCCTTCCGCGCGGTTACACTCGGTCCGTGGAATCGGGTCCTTTCCTGAAAAGTCTCCGCACCCGCCTCTCCTCCGGGTGTGAGCAGGCGCTCGTGAATATTGCTAGACCTGTGATTTCACTAGAAATGGCAAAATGGTGATATTGTATCATTCCCTCAGCATTTTCCAGCTGGAAATCTTCAATTAATAAGAACAGTGAGAACTCCCCCTCATCACCTATTCGGTCATCCTAGAACATGGTTCGTGCAGGGACAGCAGGATGGATGCTTTCATGTTTTTGTCCTTTACCTGTGTTCATAATACAAAGTTGGTGTCCTGCCAATTTTAAAGTTTTTTTTTTATTATAAACTCATGGACGTTTGTAAACTTGATGTATCTAGTCAACTGGCTCCTTGATTCTCCTGGATGGCTTGACTGCCGCATCTTCAGCTCAGCTCCTGCCTCCTCTGGACATCCCCTGGACCTTCAGGGACTTGAGTGTCCTTGCCTTCTGAGGCAACCAGATGTTCCAGGCTCAGCTTACACATTTCCTGCCCTGGAGGTGGACTCAGCCCTTCCTTCGAGGAGCTCTGGTCCCGTCCAGCGAGTTTAGGGAGGACAGAGTGGGAGACCGTGTGTGAGACACGTGCTCTCCTGAAGTCTCTGCATGGCAGGGACCTCCATACTCGAACTTCTCCACTCAGAGAAGCCCTCGGGGGCTTACCATGACCCATAAATTACAAGCAGCAGAACAGAGACTTGCAGAAAGGAGAGGCCTAGGAAGAGGACAGGTATCAAGACAGAGAGGGCACCCGGAGTGAGGCTGGTGCACACAGCCCGCCCAGCCCCCTGCCCTGGGGCCACGCGCTGGGCTCTGAGCCTCACCCCTCAGCCTGGGGCACTAGCCCCCAGGGGACTGGCCCTATGTTGTGCACGTATAGGGCCACAGGGCCGACATCGGGGCATGTCTAACTTTAAACAGAAAATTTATAGGAACATTGTTGTTCTAGCAAAACAAACATCCCTGTGTTACGGAATAGAGTGTGACCCCCTGCTTTGTTCATTCAATCTTATCTTAAAGGGGCCTGGAAGTATTGCCATGTGAGCCCCAGGAAAGTCTGAATCCCCCCCATTCTGCCTTTTCTCCAGACAGGAGGAAAGGGCCGCTGTCTCAGGCGGGGCCTGGAGACCCTGTCCAGCTGTGCCTTTCCATCTGAGGCAAGGTCCCTTCACCAAAGGCACCACCTGGCTTTGGTCTGTGTTCATCCTTCAGTTCCCGTGTGTCATTCTTAGAGAAGGATCTTTACTTTTAGCAATGCCACGAAGGGTTTTGTGTTGTGTGAAACAGGTAATACTGAGGCCCACAAGCAACCCGATCTGGAAGAGCTCCCTGCATAAAGCCCCTACTTCCCCTGGATGTCATCTGAGACCCCCTGGACAGTGCAGGGGGACCCCGATGGCCAGGAAGTGTCTCCTCAGCCCATCTCCCCGGGAGCCAGCTCTGCCCTGGGACAAGAGGGCTGAGGAGCTCTGTGTTTCCACCAAGTCAGTTGTGTCCTGTTGGTGACCTTGCTTTCTGCACCAAACCATCAAGTGAGTGTCCTCTGTTGCCTGCCACCCAGGGCAGCAGCCTGAACACTTCTGAGCACTGCATCTTGGGATCAGAGTCACCAAGGAAAACAGCACAGCGAAACGCTGGATGAAGCAAGCTTTCCTCATAGAGGAAATGGATAAGAACCCGAAGAATTGAGAACAGGGTCTGGAAGAGGCACCTGCACCCCTTTACTGCAGCAGGGGTCACAATAGACGGAAGGTGGACGCAGCCTAGTGTCCATCAGCGGAGGACTGGGCAAGAAAGTGTGGCTATCAGCCTAAAAAGAAGGAAGACAGGTGCGTGCTGCAGCCTGGCTGAACCCTGGGGATGCTGTGCGGAGCAAGATACCCCGTCCCCAGAGGACACCCGCCCGTGCCACTCCCAGGAGGTGTCTTCTAGTCCCTCTTAGAAAGGACAGAGGTGTTGCTGGGCAGGGCAGGGAGGGAGGGGATCAGTGGGGACAGAGTTTTGGTTTTTCCAGGTGACAAAGTTCCAGAGACCTGATGTACTACAACGTGCAAGGAGCTAACTCTGCTGCACGGCACACTCAGCAGTGGGGAGGGTGAGGAAGCTTATGGGATGTGTTTTTATCACCACAGAAAAAGAAGTACCCCCGTTTACTTGTCCTAAAGCTGCTGGTTTCAGACCCCAGGATACGAGTTGTATACTGAGGCTGGCAGAATAAGGGGCCCCCAAATACGAGCCCATCCCTATCCTGAGAACCTGAGACTATGCTAGGTTCCATGGAGGAGAAACTCAGGGTGTAGGTGGAATTAGGGTGGCTAATAAGCTGACCTTTAAATGAGGAGAGTGTCCTGGATGGCCTGGGTCCCCCAGTGTGATCACAAGGAACCATGAAGCTGGGAGGAGGAGGCCGGAGGGCGGGAGAAGGAACCGTTTTTTGTCATGGATAGAATTATCCCCCCAAAACCCTGAGTTGAAGCCCTGTCAGTGTTATTGTATCTGGAGACAGCGACATGAGGAGGAAATTGGGTTTAAATGAGGTCATAGGGCGAGGCTCCAGAGCCCCAGGACCACAGCTTTGTAAGTGGAAAGAGAGAGAAACATCCCGCTATGGGGGACCTGCGGGGAGCAGCTGTCTGCAGCAGGGGTGAAAGGAACCAGCCCCCACAGCACCCAAATCTTGAACTTCCAGCCTCCAGAACTGTGAGAAAAGAAAGGTCTTTTTAAGCCTCCCCGCCCGTGGGATTTTGTCATGTCGGCCAGAGCGGTGTAAGACCACCTGTGCCCTGGCTTTGAAGGTGGAGAAGGGGCGGGGCATCCCTGGAAAGAGCTGGGAAATGGGTTCTTTCCCAGACCCTCCAGGGTGTGGCTCCATCCACACCTCGGTTTCAGCCCCTTGAGACTGTCCGCCTGCCCTGCCGCATACAACACCGGAAGACGACAGCTCCCTGTCAGGTTAAGCCGTGGCAACAGGAGCTAACACACTTGGTTCGGCCCTCCCACAACATCGGTTTGAACTGCACAGTTCCACTTACACATGGCTTTTTTTTTCCCAATAAATGCATTGGAAAAATTTTTTGGAGATCTGCGGCAATTTGAGAAAACATTTCTCTAGTTTACTTTCCTGTAAGAGTACAGTGTATAATACTTACAACATACAAACCATGTGTTAATTCACTGTTTGTTATTGCTAAGGCTTCTGGTGAACTGTAGGATACTAGTAGCTGTTTTTGGGGAGTCACTTCTATTCAGATCTTTGAACATGTGGGGGGGTCGACACCCTTGCCACATTGTTCAAGGGTCGGCTGAATATCATGATGGAATGAGAAAGTCCAGACTTTTCCTGATCCCCCATCCTGCGGCTTCATAGAGGCTATCATATTCCCTTAACCTTTCTAGAACTTTGCAGACTAAAAAGTCCCATAGATTTGAAGTCCTTTACAACAGCCCCTAATTGTTTTAGACATCTCTCCTTAAGCTTTTCTCTTCCTTGCCTATGGACATAAGGGATAGAAACTGTCTTCAAAACTCTCGGGATCCAGCCGTATGGTGGCTTTGAATAAGGTCATAATGCTTTTTGGTTTGTGTCCAAACTGACTTCATCACGGCCCTTCCCCTGAGTCTGTCGGCGCTGTAAGCTGGGTAGCAGATTAACACAGTGTCCCTGGCAACAGTGTACAATGGCTCTTCATTGGCTTTGTAGCTGATTTCTCGTCCTTATTGTACATGCAACATTTGGATTATGCATTCCCTAAATGTAAAAACGTAAGGGGAACTCATCCACTGTCTTTTAATTAGCTGACAGTCCCTGGGGAAGCTGCATGCATTTTGCCCTGGGGAAGAACTTTATATCATCTATGAAGTTTGATCTTTATGAGCATTTTCTCTGTTTAGCCACATTATTATACGATTTTTAACAGACACCAGCTCTTCCACTTAACAATTATTTTTCAACCAAGACAAAATTAGTTCCTGTCTATTGAGCTGTCTGGTCCTAATCTGCTTCCAGACAGAACACACCCCCGTCTCTCATGAGTACTGCACCCCATGACCACAGGGGTGATTTAGTGACAACCTCGCTGTGGAAAGCTGAAGGAGCCTTTTGTTTTACGTATTTGAATCTGTTATTAGGTGCATAGCTTTTATACTGTTAGACCTTCCAGGTGGACTGACCTGTTAGAGAGAATGACCCTCTTTATTTCTGGTAATGTGGGGGCACCATCCAATCCAGTAGGAGCCTGAACAGAACAAAGAGGTGGAGAAAGGGAGAATTTGCCTTCTCCGTCTGAGCTGAGACATCCATTTCTGGCTCCCAACACTGGCGCTCCTGGTCCCAGGGCATCGAGATTCAGACTGGAACTTATAGCATCGATCCCTGTAACCCTCAGGTTCTCAAGCCTAACACTCCCCTCGCTGCTCTGCCCGCTTTCCGGGGAGTCCAGCTTGCAGTCGGCAGATCACTGCACCTCCTAGCCTCCTGAACCATGTGAGCCAATCCTATAATGCATTTCCTCTTATCTACCTATCTGTATTCTCTGGTTCTATTTCTTTGGGGATCTCAGTATAATACACTGACCTGACAGGGTTCTTGTTAGATTGGACAATGCAGAGACTAAAGCAAAGGTTCCAAAAGTCGGTTCTGGCTGAGAAAGAGTTCACGGAGCTTGAGTAGAGTGTGCCCGGTGAGAGTATCTTTGTCGCTGTGATGTGACTAACGTGTGTTTGTATCTTTATCAGCTGTTAGGTTTGTATCATCTCCTTTGCAGCATTAAACATCAAGATGCTGACTAAATCTCACTTGGCTTCTTGGTAGCTTTCTGTGTACTTTCTTTGCCTTCTGCCTGCACGTCCTCTCAGCTCTCTCTTGTGTTAAGAGTCAGCAAATGACTGAAGGGAAAAGTGGCTGCCGAACGTGGTCTGTGTCTGTTCTTTGAGATCTTAGCCTCTGGGCACTTTCCAGCTCTCCAGCGCACCCCAGACTTTAAAACAAACCTTTTCCTGGTTCTCAGGCAGAGTACTAGTCTCACATCTCCTCCACCAGAGCCAGAAACAGAAAATCTCCAGCACACTCTATCCTACTTCCTGAGTATGAACAATAGATACAGTAAAGAGCTGGAGTACTTGTAGGGCTTCCATTAATCAGTTTGTTTTTATTATAGGACTTCTGTAGATTCTAAAGCTCAGCGTTTCTCATCTGATATCTGCAGATATCTTTAAAGTATTCTAGAAGGTCTCGGCATTCTCAGAGGAATTTTCAAATTTTTGTGTTTTCATTTCCAAAATCGTCTTTAAAGCTCTACCACCAGTTATAAAAACAAAGCTTCTGTTTTACAGTGTTACTTGCAGTTAAAAACATATTCATAGAAGATCTTGCATTTTATTCAGAAAAGCCTGGGGCCATGTGTATACCCAAGGGACTAAGGACCATTTTCAGAGTTGAGAGAGAGCTTTTTTCTTTCCAGGGAATCCCAACATTAGTCAAGCATGACAAAAGTGGGCATATTTTCCTGAAGCTGGTGTGTTTTCCTCCAGTCATTGAGAGAAATCTGACCCAGGATCTCTCTAACTTTTACATAGAAATGGCCAGAAAGCAAGATGAGCCTTAACAGCTTTCCTGAAGGGGTTTGGAAGAGGGTAGGTAGTAAAATACAAGGCATCACTATAGCCAAATATTAATGATGCACACAATAGTATTTTTGGTGCCCCTTATCTGTTCTTTAAAAATTTTGAATTTTGCCATCTGCTCAGTCTCTGTTCTGTTTTTAGTACAAAAATAATCACCCATACCCCTGAAAGCTCAGGACAGGTGTGATTTTTGTCTGGGGAGTCCGGATAAGGGCTCAGAGTGTCAATGCCCCTGGGGTGGCTCTGCTCTGGTGGCAGCCAAGGGCGGCAGTTCCTGGTCTTCTCGGGTGGAGTCCAAGGCTTGGGGCAAACTCATGTTGCCATCTGAACCCCTGTGGGAGTTTCAGAAGAGTCTGGGAACTCTTATGTCCCCCTGCAGCGGGGAGCAGGCATGGGCTCCTAGGAGAGGCTCCTGGCTGTTCCTGCAGCAGCAGACAGCTTTGTTCCTGTGTCACCTCCCACCCACGCCTGCTTCACCTGGCGCTCTGCAGTCACCCACCCGAGTCTCAGGCCTCGTCTCTCGTTCTTACATGTTTGTTGATCACCCCCACGTGGCGCTCAGCATTGGGCCTCCGGTGCTTCCTGGGCTCTCGTCTGTGGGGCTCTGGGCTAGGAAGGGGTTCTCTGTCAACGAGCAGCACAGACTCAGAGGGACCCACCATCAGACTGGCCCGTGGTGGCAGTATGGCAGCCCCACAGGAGCAGTTAGCTCAATGGGTAGCTGGAGAGCCATGGAGAGGACACCTAACATAGAGGGTCGTTTTGGGCAGTATAGAGTTTTGCAACCATTATAAAAGAGAATTCCAAAGGACCACTCCTGGGGTGGGGTTGAAGGCTTTGATAACTGTTAACTTTCACACCCTTTAGCAAACATCCCATCATCACCTGTGATCCAAGGAAATGAGTTTGTTCCTGATACACAGACACTTGGGACAGGAATGAACTGGGAGTGGAAGAGGCATGGAGGAAGCTGGGAGCACCGCCTGGAGGGCCTCACAAACTCCATTTGTGCCGCTGATACTTTGTGACCCTGGGGAGGCTGAGTGAGCTCGCTGAGCCCCAGCACCCAAGGCCTGTCTCTTTTTCTGTGCCATGGGTGTGATGTGTGCGCAGCGTCGGGCCTCCAGTGGGGAAGCCCGCACATGCGGACACTCTTGTCCTCCTCAGATTTTGCGTTTCACGCTATTCTGTAGCCCATCTTATTCTAAAGTAGCCTAAGGTGGATCATATAGGCACAGGAAATGCCACAGGAAACTAGGCATCTGAGAAGACGGAGAAGAAAGACAAGGCCGAGAGGAAATGGGGCCAAGCCCGGGTGGGCAGGTGTCTGCTCACTTGCTCAAGATCTGCTCGCACGAGGGCCTGTCGGGCAGCATGGGGCCTTGAGCTCAGGCATGAGTGAAGCCCTTGGATAAAATATCATGCATTTTCCTAGAATACCCATTCTATTCAGATTTTTTCAGACGAATTGATTACTTTGATATTGAAACAAAGCTAAGAATTGAGTAGAAGGCAGCAGTAAAATGACTTAATGATTTCAAGAATGTACAAGGGGCACCGTCGCTAACCAGGGGGTTTGCATCCTCGATCTACCGCCTCTCTCCTCCATCAGGCTCTGGAGGGATCCTGTTCTGGGGACTTGACCCTTCAAGAGATTTTGTGCCGTCGAATTCCTATGCAATTCTTCTGTCGACCACTAGAGGGACACACCCCAGAACTGAGCGTCCACCTGTCTGTTTCTGGGAGGTGTTGACCCTGGGCTGGGTCCTGCCCCAGTCACCCGGCTTCCCGGGAAGGCACATTTGGAGTGTAAACACACTTCTAGGTGCCTGGGTGTGCGCAGACAAAAAGTTTCATTTCAGAGGCCACCTGCAGTCAATTGCTGGAAGCCCTGGGGCTGACTAGCCTTCTCTGGTGGAAAATGGTTCCCGGTGTGTCTGTCTGATGAAGGTGGGGAGGCTCGGGGAGGGCCACCAGGGTGCATAGTGTCAGGGGCGATGCATGGTGCTCTGGCGAGTGCAGGCTGTGCAGACAGCGAGCTCCCCGGGGTGGGCCAAGAGGGCGGGGGAGGGAGGGTGACAGCAGCCCGAGGCATGTGTGGTAGGTGCTGGCAGAGATGTTTCAGGGCCCCCTAGGTGCCTGATCTGAGCCCCCAGGGGTGCGGAAGTGAGCTCTCCATTCATCCGGGTTCTTTGCATCCTCCTTCAAGATGAAGACAGGTGCTGACAGGCGAAGGCAGTTCTCCCCCAGCTGCGCGCTCTGCAGACACCGAGGTCTGGGCGCTTACGGCACAGGGCGTCACTGCCGCCTGGGGGGGCGCGCACCCTCAGCAGAGAGTTCCGGCCGTCGGAGTGGCGCGTGTCCAGTACCACCAGCCACCTGAGTTACCCAAGTCCAAAGAGCTATTTGTCAAAGCAGAGCTACGTGCCTGGCGGTAGGGGACCCAGGGCGGAGGGGCGGTGTGCAGAAAAAATGGTCAGTGGGACATGGAGGCTGATGACGGACTCCCGCGCCGAACGGCCCCGTGGTGACAGATGTCAGCACCGTTGGCGACAGTGATGCCGCATACCCTGGATCGGTAAGCCATCACAGACCCAGCCTACCGAGAAAGAGGGGTGTTGCACTGCCCTTAGTCCCTAACGCACGATTGTCACTGAGCTCAGCACGGGGTTGGCAGGGCCCCGGGCCTCCGGAAGTTTGTGGAGCAGGAGGGGTGGGAGTGACATTCCCCTACGGAAACCTCTTCTGGGCCGGGTCCTGCTGCGCCCTGATAACAGGACGGCCGTGGTGAGCACAGACTTAGACGGCGTGGACTCGTCCTCCCAGAATGAAGTCTCTGGTCCCCTTTCCCATGGGAGCAGCCTGGCCACACACAGCGACTAGACCCCTGAGACCAGCAAGACTCGTGAACTCGCCGGCCCGATGGAGATGGACAAGCTCAGAGCCTGGGGTGACCTGCTGGCAGAACCGGCGGGTTTGCGTGGCTGCCGGCCTGCCGGCCCCTCTCACTGCGTCCGTGCCGGTGAGTCAGGGAAGGGAGACCCGGGAGGAGAGCCCTGCTCGGGCGGGGGCTGCCCTGCTGCCCGCTGCAGGCCCTCAGGCCCCGCTTCGGCCTCTCTTTCGGCTGTGCGTTGGGCGTCCTGGTTGAGGCCCACCCTCCAGGGAGGCCTGATCACCCTCCTGACGGCACCGGCTCACAGTGACAGAGACGGTCTGCAAACAAAGGCTCCGGGTGGCCCAGGGCCCCCCGAGACCACTGGCCCTCCCAGCAGGGAGGACGATGGGCCTGCAGGAGTTGACACGCTTCATCCTCACGCCTGTCCTGTGTGACAGCTGGGACACGCTTATGCTGAAAATGATTTTTTTCATCTGAAGTTCAAATTTCACTGAGTGCGTTGCACTTCACGTGACCGCTCTGCACGACGGAGCCCTCTTCACGCCAGAGGAGCCGGGAATGTAGCTCTGAGAACGACTGGCCGGACCGCAGAGTGTCCCCCAAGGGGCCCTTAGGGACTGCACGGCAACACCGAGCTTTATTCAGACACAACAAACCGTGTCCTGGACTGAAATAAATATGAGTTTGTTTTACTTATTTTGGGGTTAATATATGTAATTAAAGTAAAGCTTATAAGATAAGGCAATTAAAAAAATATATATCCATTGCCCCCCTGAGTTTTATATCCCAGGGTCCGCAAGTCACAAGGGCATTACTTCTTTGGGGAAAAATTGAGACACTCGGCTGCAATCTTGTCAACAGCCACAAGAGGGCATCCTGAGCAGTCAGGTCTCGGCTTCCCCACTGTAAAGAGAAAAACATTCACACTGAACAAGGAAAATAATTACGATGGTAAATTTTATGGGATGTGTATTTTACCACAATTAAAAAATATATAAACTAAAGGAGGAGGAGGAGGAGGGAAATGAGCCCAACGAGAGGGAAACAAGGACAAGTCAGGAAATGAGCCAGGAATGAGGCTCTCACCCCGAGGATGCCTCCAAACTCGGGGACACAGCCCCCCAAGAGTTGATAGCAGCCTGTCCAGGAGCCCCCAGGAATAAAAGGGTGCCTTTTGTGGAAAGCTTTGCAGAGATAAGGGGAGAAAGAAAGCAAATATTTCTATGTTAAAACTGCATGAAAAATCACGGAAGAATTACTGGACATCTTTTAGTGGAAAACTGGATTTCTAGCCCCCGCCCGGGGTCTCTGATGCTAGGCAGCTTCTGTGCCTCTCGTTCTCTCCAAGGGATTCTACAACCTGTAAAATGAGAAAGCCGTCGGCAGTGTACATTATTCTCGTCACAGAAATGTCTGCTGGGGGCACAGCGAGGTGGTCCCCCGGCCCATTCCCGGCGCCGTCCTGACTTGGTGCTTCGGGTTTTCCTTGGAGCCGGTTCCTCCATTCCTTAATGATGCCACGAGGTCTTTGACACGTGCTTATTTATATTTGTAAATAAGAGCCATGATGCTACCTTTTAAGAAAAACTGTAGCAAAGTCAGTAAGGATAGAGTGTAGAACAGACCATGCTCAGGAGCTGGCCCCACTCAGCTGCCCAGGGTGAGTTCTTTCAGCCTCTGTCTTTAAAAGGAATTTGATGAAAAACTGCAGACCCAATGCACTGAATTGTCTAGTCCCTAGAGGGAACCAGCTCTGGGTGTCTCTGAGATATTTGGATAAGGCCAGGCTGGGTTCCTAGGAGCATGTTGCCGGCATCTCAGGAACCAGGCTGTGGGGCTGGGCCCTGTGGAGACTGCCATCGGCTGGGGCAGCCGGAGGCCTTAGCGCCATGAGGCGACCAGAAGACCTTCATCCCCATCCCCCTACCCAGGCCCGGAGCTCTGACCTTCACCTCCCCACACAACGCACATGATGCCCCAGGCAGAAGAGGGCAGCTGTGTCTGCCCAAGGGCACCGGCAGAGCCACCTTAGCAGCTTGGCCTTGAAGTGCTCAGGTCATGTATGCAGACCTTGAGCTGGAAATTCCATTCCTGAGCCCATCCGTCTCTCCCACCACTTTGTCCAGAGACCTTAAGACGGTCCTCACTCTATTCCTTTGTTTTCCCAAAATGTTCAAAAGCATCATTGATGGAGTGACTTAGCTCCCTGCTTCTTACATGGGCTGTCGGGTGTATGCACACGGGCACTCGTGTAGCTCGGCCATCAGTTCACACCTGGGCCAGCAGGCTCTGTATCACTGGAAACCACAGAGCCACCTCAGAAAAATCATCCTTAAAATTCTGTTCCTCTAGAACCACTCTCCATACCAAATCTGTATTAGGGTTCTCCAGAGAAACAGGCCCTAGAAGATGTATACAGATGTATGTAGGAGGAGATTCACTGTAGAAACGGACTCATGTGACTATGGACCAAGAAGTCCCACAATCTTCCAGCCGCAGGTCGGACCCAGAAAGCACGTGCTGTCATTCAGTCCAAAGACCTGAGATCCAGGGGCCAGTCTGGGTCCACAGCCCGAGATCCAGGAGCACCGATGTCCGAGGGCAGGGGGAACGGATGTCCCGTGCAGCTAGAGAGAAGGAGCTCCCCCTGCTCTGCCCTTTCGTTCTATGCAGGCGCTCAGTGGTGTGTCTGACCCCGACGCGCACTGGAGAGGGCTTGCTGGCCCATCTTCTGACTCACATGCTAATCTATTCCAGACAGCCTCAGAAAAAATGTCCACCAGCCCTCTGGTAGCCCACGGCCCACTCAAGTTGACATAAAATTAGCCCTCACACCAGGGAGATTTTATCACCCAAAGGGTGCTTTTGAGAGTGAACGGGAGCATGGAGAGGACAGTCCCATGTGAACACAGAGCTGACAACTGTCCGTGTCCCAAGGCCCATAGGACAAACTGCTGCCAACTCCAGCCACGCGAGGGTGAGGAGGGGGCTGAGGATGGAGGCCTGGCGGCCGCAGGGAGCAGACAGACCACCATCTGTCCATGCCGGGCCCACACACAGTCACCCTGGTTGTGGGTGACCCCCCGGGGGGCACAGCTGGTCAGCAAGGGGGAGCCCAGGCCTTCCGGCTGTTTTTACAGTAACACAGGACAGAGTGAAAAACCCACGCGATTTTAAAAACAAGACACTCAGCCCTTGCTTCCTGCTGCTTCCCCAGCAGGCCTGGTCCCACCCTGTCCCTCCCTCTGGCTCCTGACTGCTTCAGGGAGGGTCTCCTCCTCCCTCCTGAGTACAGTGTCCGCAGAAATGTTGGGACTCTGTTGCAGCTTTCCTGGAGGCCACTAGAGTTTTCCCAATCAGGGCTGTGACCCCTGGAAGAGGCAGGATTGTTGAAAAGGACAAGTCCTGGTTCCACAGTCATCAGTGTTATGTTAGTCATCATACACTGGCCATCATCGCTGGCCTTGGGGGAGAACCACCTGCCAGCAGGACTTACTCTTCTGCCGTGGTCTCTCATGCCAGGCAGGGCTCAGTGAGGAGGACCCACCTGGGAGGCACCAGAGCCTGGCCGGGGATGGCATGCAGCCTGTGCTCCCCAAGTCATGCATGTGTCCAGCTGAGGGGCTGGTTCTGGGGCATCCCCTCCTCTCCATGCAGCAGAGGCCCTGTCTGGAGGGCAGGTGCCCCCCCCCCATACCCACAGCAGCTCCTGACTGCTGCCCAGGCCTCCCTGCAGGTCTGGGGGCAGCCGTGGGACCCTGCTCTGGGCCCAGGTGCAGGGATACTGAGGCCCACTGGGGTAAGTTTTTGCCCAGAGGGAGACAGGAGGCCATGAGAAGTCCTTTTCCTTCCTTCGCCTGTAGGGGCCGCCCCACGTCCTGGTTTACTGGCGCAGCCCCAGGAATACCTCCTGCCTCCAGGTCATGGAGACAGCTCCTCCTTCTGTCCTGGCGAGAGTCCAGTTTGTAGGATAAACCATCTGTTTGCCTCTCAGGGTGACTCAGTGATGCCAGAGTGGGGCAATGGGTGGTGGCTCTCCTCCCTCCTGCTCCTGGGTCCACCGTCCCTGGGCTCAGCGGCTGACAGGCTCAGCTCTGGAGGTGTCAGGGGAGTGATGGGGCATGCCTAAGCCTCTGAGACAGGGCAGGCTCAATTCCAGGGAGGACACGCCTGAAGAGCAATGGGGCAGAAACCAGGGGGCCGGGCCCGTGGGCTGGTTGAGGGCTTTCTGAGGAGAGGGCAGTCGGGGAGTAAGGAAGAGCAGTCATGGGAAGAGCTGGGAGCATGTCCAACAGCAGAAGAATAGCGTGTACACGGGGCCTGGGGTGGAAATGTGGAATTCCAAGCTTTGGGGAAAGCCGGGGAAGATGTCCCCCACCATTTCTGTTCACCCTGAATCCAAGCCGGGGTGTCTTCCTGCGAGCAGAGGGGGTGCAGAGAGGGGAGGGGGTTGCATGGCAGGAGCCCCCCTGACCACATCAGCTCCAGGGCAGGAGGGATACAGACTCGGCCCTGGGGGAGGCTGGAATAGAGATGGAGAGCGTCAGACCCCACATCTGAGAGATGCAGAGGTCTCAGGGAGGAGAAAGGGGGAGGGAGAATGAATGCATGCATGGAAGGACGGAAGGGTGGGCAGGTGGATTCCAGTGGGTGGCCTTATCCAGCTCTATCAGCTCCAAGGGGCCGATTCTGAGGGGCCACCACCTCGTGCGGCTCCCCCTCCTCCTGCCTCCTCTCCTCACAGATGGATGGGGTACAGCTGGTCCCAGTGCAGCTTTCTTGACTCAGTGTTTTTGCTCTACAATAGGTTCATTTTCTCAACTGCCAGGGGTGCAGGGGGTTATTTCTAAACATCTGGTAGGCCCTCGACCAGTTGGCTGTATGGATAGCTATATGTTTTAAATGAGATATAGTTTACTTACCCTAAATCTACCACTTTAAAGCATACTAGTCTGTGGCTTTTAGTATATTCACAAGGTCGTGTAACCATCACCCTTATCCAATTTCAGAGCATTCTTACCCCCATGTAAAGAAACCTCATGCCTATTAGCAGCGACTCCCCAACTCCCTGCCCCCCAGCCCCTAGCTGCCACCGAGTGACTGATGGTCTCTCTTCTGGACACTTCGTGTAGATGGACTCACACCCTGAGTGGCACTTGGTGTCTGGCTTCTGTTATTCAGCGAGGTTCCTCCATGCTGGAGCTTGCATCCATGACTCATTCCTTTTTATTTGTAAATAACATCTCATTGTATGGATTTACTACATTATTTTTTGTTGTTTCCACTTTTTGGCCATTGTGGATAATGCTGGTATTAACAGCTAGTATAAGTTTTTTGGGGGCATGTGTTTCTAATTCTGTTGGGTACCTACCTTGGTGTGGAATTGGGTCACAGGTGGCTCCATGCTTAGCTTTCTGAGGAACTGCTAGACTGTTTTCTAAGGTGGTGCACCAGTTTACATCCTGACGATTTGTTTTGAATCCTTACAATGTTTTGTAGAGTTTTTAAGAGAGTTGACATTCGTACCTAAAATACAGCAGAAAATGAGCAAAGGAAAGGTTCATTGCATATGGATAGAAATATGGACACACGTTGATTAGAATGAGAAATTGGGTGGATTTTAGAGTTCTCAAAGAGATCAGACCCCTGTCTGCCACCACTGTGTACCCCCACAGTCAGGCACTTTCAGTACTGGGATTGGGGGACTTTTGGACAAGCTCTGATTCATGCACCCTAGTGGCCACTAGAGGGCGCCAGGACCATTATATGTGTAGAGAGAGCAAAAGGCTCATGGATTCTTCCTAAAACTGAAGACTTCAGTCCCAGATCACTGCAGGGTCTACATGGATTTTTCTTCTGACTTGGGTTTGGACATTGAGAATCCCTGTCATTAGCATCCCACCTTCTTCTCGTTCATCACACAGGCCACTCGGAGTGACTGTAATGCCTTTTATTCGAGGGAGATTGCTTTTATTTTAAAAAGAAAATTATTGAAATGACATTCATGTAATATAAAAGCAACCATTTGGTTTACTTCTATTTTTTAGAACATTCTTTATTGAAAGTCCATCTTTAAGGAACTGCAATTAAAGTTCCTTTGTATTTCTTCTTCTTTTTTTCTTTCAGTTTTATTGAGATATAATTGACATAAAACACTGTGTAAGTTGTTTTCCTGTTTCTGAGTTTTAGTTCTCTATGTATTCTGAATGCTATCCCTTATCAAATGTATGATTTGCAAATATTTTCTCCTATTCTGTGGGGTGCCTATAGTGTACCTTTGCTTCGTGATTATATGACCACGTCTGTCTCCTTGCTGTCTTGTTCCCACTGAGGCTGGGGAGGAAAGGAAATGGCAGGAAGGGTGTGATTCAAAGGTGCAACACTTCATGCAGCTTCCTTCAGGCACAGCTGGAACCAGGTGCTCAGATAATGCCTGCCGCCCAGCACACCTCCACCTCTGGGGTCCTCTATCTCCATGTTGTTTGAATTTTGAAGTATGTGATGATTCCCAGAATCCCACACCACCCCCTCAAGGCCAGAGGATTAAAGGACTTCTCTCTTCTAGTCCAGCAAAAGTCTCAAGGGGTTGCCTCTATGGACCAACTTTCCTGAACAGTCATCGAGGCCGGATGGGTGAACTAAACCGATTGGTCAGATGGGGTCAGGAGTGTCACACCCCTGGCATTAGGGAGGAGCCTTGGGGAGGGAGCTGCCCAGAGGAAAATGGAACTTTTGTTACCAGCAGATGAAGACAGAGGCTACAAACAGATGTTCGCTGAATGGGAGAGGGTCTGGGAAGGCAGACCAGGGCCAGTGTCTGTCCCCTACAATCCCAGCCCTGCGGGGTATGGGACTGATGGGTGGGCACATGACTGCTCTGTGATATGGTGTGTGCCCAGACAGAAGGTGCACATGACACTGGGTGCGCGGACAAGGGAGGACACAGGGCAGCTAAGGACAGGCTTCAGAGAACAGTGCCTCAGCTGGGTCGTGAAGGCTGTGTATGAGTTCTCCAGGGCATGTCCAGTGTTCTGGGCAGAGAGCAAAGGCCCTGAAACTCTGACGGCGGTTTGAATCCCGACTGGCCCCTTCCCAACTCCTTAGGGTGAGTTATTGTACCTCTCTGAGCCTCAATTCTTGCTCTAAGAAGTGGGAGACGATCGCAGTGCCTTCCTCCCTACAGTAGCTGTTGGAGGATGAGATAGGACTGGGTTGGGGGTGTAGCAATGGACGTGACCAAGTTCCCGCTCTCCCGAGCTTGTCTTTCTCATCTGTAAAGTACCCACCTCAAGGAGTTGTTCTAAAGAGGACACGAAAATATGTTCAACACAGTGCCACCTAGTGTTAGTTGCTAAGTGTCTCTACTGTGTCACAAAGTACTGTAGAGGAGGCAATTTGGGCAGAGATGCTGGGAGCTGGCCAGCAAGGATCCCAGGGTGCACACAGGTGGGTGGGATGCCCATGACATCCAAGGCCCAGCCCGGCACTCAGCACCCACGTGGCGGACGATTCCTTCCTTTTTGCTGCCTGCACTTCTGCATCTGTAGAATGGACACCATGATTGCAACTGTTTATGGAGGTGCCTGGGTTTGGACAGGAAGACCCGTGGGGCGCTGGGCAGAGCTGGCTTTGGGAAGCGCTCAGGGATGGCGGGGGAGGGGTTTTGTCCTTTTGGTGCTGAAGTCCCGAGCCCGTCACACTGAGCCAGGCAGTGTGATGGCGGCTTGGACCTCTCCAAGATGGTCTTAGTGCTGACGAGGGCTCCGACTCCCCCAGCCAGGGACCCTGCCTCAAGGTCGGCAGAGGCTGAAGTCCCCAGGGGCTACTGGGTGCAGGAGGGGCTGTGCTCAGAGGGAGCAGTCAGAGGGACTTGGGGCCTGGCAAGGTCCTAGTCCTTGAGCTGGTTGGTGGCCACAAGGGTGCCGCACATACGGTCTTCATCATTAAGTTAAATATTTGTTTTGTCCCTAAGAAGGCAAACAATATGTGTCATGGGTGTGTTAGAAGCGCCCAGTGGCTCCCGCACTTGGGCCGAGTCAAGCCCTGGCGCCGTTCTAGGCTCAAAGTCACCTCGTTTTACTGGCCTCAAGCCCATTGTGCGCACAAGAACTCTGGCACTCAGAGAGGTCAAGCGACTCGGCCGGTGTCCCACAGCGGCCCTAACTCTGCAGCCTCTATCCCCGTAACTAACCCGGCGGCATCACCTCCCGTGCACGTGTCCGGCGCGGCCCAGGCTCCGAGGTCCCGCAGGCCTTTCCAGATCAAGGTCGCGCCGCGCCCCTCGGCGCCCCCGCCCGGCAGAGGGGCGGCCTCGCGCGCGGCCCCGCCCCCGCCCCGCCCCCGCGGGCCTCCCGCCGCCCCGGGGTTCGGCGCGTTCGGCCGCCCTGCGATCGCAGCCCCGAGCGGCCCTGCGGCGGGATGCGCGGCCGGGGCGGGGGGCACGCCCGCTGGCCGGCGCCGGTGCGCTCGCTGCTGCGCGCCTTCCGGGTCCGGGACGCCTCTGCCGCCGCCCGAGGCACGGCGCCAGGTAAGCGCGCAGTGCGGGGAGGGGGCTTGGGCTGCGGGGCGGCCCCGCCAGGAACCCGCGCTCGGCCCTTGGCCGCGGCGGGGTGGCCGGAGTACCCGCTGCGTCCCAGCACTGAGCGGGGACGGGGTGGAGGTCCTCTGACCTGGGCTGTCCCTGCAGCCGAGGCGGGCGATTCGGTGCCCAGACAAGGGCAGTGCGCGCAGTGGCCCCGAGCGCTGGCCTTGGGGTCTTGGGGCCGGCCTTGCGGGTGTGGAACCCTCCTCTGCTAGCTCTGCGTGCCCCTGTGCCGCTGGCATTTGCCTTCGCTGTGCCTCTGGCCCTGCATCTGCAATATGGGGGAGTCCAGGACTTGGAGCAGTAGTTAGGATCACGTGAGCAGCGATGCCCACCCGGTGGGAATTCCCCGCGTGTTCCATGATCCCCCCAGGGAGGACAGCCAGCCACCACCTGTGTGGGGCGGGCGAGACCAGGGCCCCTGCAGTCAGACACCTGGTCCTGGAGGGCTTCCAGCTGCAATTAAAGGGACAGGCTCTCCGGAGAGGGACCGAGGAAGCTGGAAAGTGGTGAGGGCCCCGCCAGGCCGCGAGGGAAGCTGGCATGGTGGGGGCTTAGGTGTCCTGGTGATGAGGCCACAGAGCTAGAGAGCGTGACTCGTTGGTGGGGGCGGTTCATACAGTTGGTGACCAGGAGGCTTGAACGCTGGTGGGAGGAAGAGAGGCCAGTTTCCAGACTGGCTCTTGGGTAAGATTCCCTTGGGGCACTTATTACAAAGCGCTTCCTGGACGTGCCCCAGGGCTGCCCCTCGGAATCCCCTGGAGTCTGTATTTTTGACCTGTGCCCCAGGTGATGCTGCACTCAGGCCAGTCAGGAGTCTGGCTTAGGTACACTGTGGTTCTTCCTGGGGCTCTCAGCTGGGGTGATCCTGTCCATCCCCCACGGGTTTGATTGTTACAACCTCCGTCTCCCCAGTTGCTACTGTCACCTAATGGGGAGAAGCCAGGGACGCTGCTCGGGATGGCCTCCCCTCCCCCAAAAAAGAAAAAGTGAAAGAAAACGATCTAGTTCACAGTGTTAGTAGTGCAAAAGTTGGGGACCGAGATACCTGGACTCCCAGGGCCAACAAAGGGGGACGCTGGGGTTGCTGGGCCAGTGGGCGTCCTGGGAAGCCTGCGTGTGCCAGGCCCTCTGCGGTGCCCTGACAGTGAGAAGCTCGCAGATGAAGCCTTGGGGCACTGATATGTGGTGAGTGGATCCTGAACCTGGAGTCCCCACTAAGCATGAGACCTTGTGCTGGGCCTTGGGAACACGGTGGTGACAGAGAGAGAGAGAGAGAGATGTGTACCCCAGGCACTCTCCAATGGGGACAGAAGCTCCCACACCCCGTGTGTGCGTGGGTGCAGGCCTCCTCCTGGAAAGCACACCGCATCCATGCGGTACTTGGGCGCTGAGTTCATAGCAAGTGTATTTGGGGTTGGATTTTGAGAAAGGACCCTTCCAATCCTGACCTTCAGCTGCTTGGCAGTGCATTCAGAGCCATCAAAAGTGTATGATCTGCCTGTGGACATTATGTAACTCTTGCTCCACATGTTCATTTCAATTGTTGAGCATTTTTAAAATAGTTCTGTGACTTCTGTCTTGGCCTTGAAGGATGGCAGGGCTCAGCCAGGGCTAACCCACTTTTGCCCAGGAGAAAGCCAGCTGTTTTGGCGGTTGGTCAGCAAGTGTTTACAGCACTGAAAATGGTTCAGGCACCGATGTAGATGCTGGGGATGCTGCAGAGAGCAAGGAGGTCCGCTCCCTGCCCTCAGGGAGCTTTTATTCTGTGGGGAAGAAGGACAGTGGACATGGAAGCAAACAACACACAACAAGATAATGTCTATGCAGAGGGATGTTGGAAGAAGATAAGGACAGAGAGGCGTCACTGCAGGTGGCACTGCTTTAGCTGGGGGGCACGTTCTTCCAAGAGGGGATTCGCCTACAGTCTTGGACAGGGAGACGTAAGGAGCCAGGTGAGGCTAGGGGGTGAGAGCATTTCTGGCAGGAGAAAAAGCAGCCGAGGCCCTGAAACAGGAATCAGCCTGGTGGGACTGGGGACCGAAGAGGGTCACTGAGGCCGGAGACCCGCGGGCAGAGGAGATGATGGCCGACACTTGGCGAGGTGGGCAGGGGACCCTGGGCTCCAGTGTGAGCAGCGGGGGTTGCCCGCGTGCCACCCGAGGCCACAGGAAGGCTGCAGGCTGAGGAATCGCATGGCCGACTGTATGCGAGGGGAAGCTCACTGTGCTGTCCTGTGGCAGCAGGCTTCTAGTGGCTGGAGGGTAGGCCTGCTGCTGGGGGGACAGACAGATGCGGAAGGCAGGACTTTTAGGTGGTAGGGCTGACAGGACCGGCTGATGCCTCGGGGCCTGGAATCCAGGATGCCACATAGTTCTGTGACTGAGCACTGGGGTGCCATTGATGGAGCTGTCAAAGGCTTGGTGAGGGTGGGTGGTGGGAAGGCTGCCATGCTACTTTGGAGGGGCCTGTTGACATCCACTGGGGCGTGTGGAGTGGCCGTTCAAATCTGATCCTGGAGCCTGGGGCTGTGGTCCGCCTGCAGCCCCCAGTCTGAGCTTCATCAGGGTGGAGCTGGCACCTGCAGGCACTCCCCCTGTTGGGA
This sequence comes from Smutsia gigantea, assembly GCA_032199065.1. Classification (NCBI taxonomy): domain Eukaryota; kingdom Metazoa; phylum Chordata; class Mammalia; order Pholidota; family Manidae; genus Smutsia; species Smutsia gigantea. The sequence continues at coordinate 421,203 of JAVSCE010018818.1, forward strand.
GCTGAGCAGACCAGGGCTGAGCGTCTGGGTTTCAATGTCGCATTTCAGTATTGCGTCAGAACTGACCCCAGTGCAAATATCAAGTTTTTTGGTTTGGAGCAAGGATCCAGGGACCCAGGGTGGAACCAGGCGGTCTGCCCACAACTCTGGGGTTTGTTGGCCAGACCTGGGGAAGGTCCCCTGACCTCCGTCTGTCTGGCTCCCTAGATTCGCGTGGCTACTTCCTGGAGCTTGCTTTGGGTGGATCCTAATTCCCAGCCTTAAAGGGATAATGTGCCGTTTCTGTGGCCAGAGCTGTTTCCTTTAGGAACAAATTAGCCACTCATTCTTCCAGACTTCGAAGTCTGATTTGGAAGTGCTGACTCGTACTAGGGTATTTCTGCACCAAATGAGTTTTTTTTTTTTTTTTACGGAAAGGCGTGATCGATGATATCATGACACGTCCCAGCTGAGGCTCATTAAAAGTTGTGGCTTTAGGGGCTGGGAAAGGCACTTGGAAACTCAGTGCCTTGTTTCCCTGGCTCAGCTGAAGGCTCCCGGGAGGGCTAGGCTCCCTGAAGGCAGGGAATCTGTAGACCCAGACTGGGTCTGAGCTGCCGGGTTCCTTTGAAATCGTAATGACAACCAGCTGTACTTAGCACTCGTTAGACCTGCAGAAACAAAAGGAGCATTTGTCAGTTTGGGAAACCGGAAGTCGAGAGGCAGGTGGGCTCAGGAGCTCATCTGTCCCCATGTCTGTCCAGGGCTCGGGCTGGGTCACACCACCTGCCCTTGAACCCATCACTGTGGCCTGGGAATGAGGGAAGCTGGCCGGCTGAGACACAGCCCAGGGGCCAGTGCCCAGGCCCCCTCCAGGCCAGGGAAGGAGTCTGTGTCCCCTCAGTAGCCAGGCCTGAGACTCTGGGATGCTGGCAGAAGGAGAGTGGATGCCAGGCATTGCAAACACCATATTTCCAGCTGCACCCAACAGTGGGGGAGCCCCAGGTCTGTGCTCACCTGACCTTCCGAACCCACTGGGGATCAGGAATCATCCTGTGGGCATCTGTCTTCTCAGCACACTGTGTGCTTGGAGGCAGAAAGCAGAGCTGGTGATGTCCAGGTGGCAGTGGACGGCCTCACCCCGCTAGGGTTTGCAATGCAGCTGGGACTCTTCCAGACCCTCCTGTCGCCTGTCCAGGTGCCCAGGGCATTTTTCCTCGCTGTGTGTCCTTCATCCGCTAGTATCTGCTGCCCCGTTACCTTAAGGACTGCTGTCTGCTGGTGAGCTTGGCCGATGACACAGCTGACTGCTCCAATTTTGTTTTAAAGGCAAGTGATCCTCAGGCTCTAGAACAGATCTGGCTTCTGGTTGGTATTCAATAAATGTTCACCAGGTGAACATATCATGTGCTCTCCTATGCAGGCAACAGGTTTCTTTGGGGAAAAACTGAATTCCACTAGTATTTCGTGAATATCTTTTCCACGTGTGAAGTGCAAATATTGCAAATAAGGCTCAAATCTCCTTGGAACATGGCTCTTACCTCTTCTCCCTTTTCCCCAGAGGTAAGCACTTGTTACCATTTAGGGTTTTTCCCACCAGACTGTCTTGAATGTGTATGTGAGTCTCAGTAGAAAATGTACAGGACTGTTTCCTGTATTTTAAAGTATTTTAGAGAAATGGTGTCTGAAAACAGCACGTCCTGTTCTGACACTGTTTTCATTCAGCAGTGTGTCTTGGAGATTTATCTGGGTTAATAGCTTCTTTCGAATTGCTTTAGAATATTCTGCCATTGTTTTACTGTTTCTGCTGCTAGTGGCCTCGGAGGGCCTTCCCAGGGAGCAGCCTGCAGCGCCCCTCGGTGCCTCTGTGTGAGCTCATCTCTGCAGGGCATGTTCCAAAAGTGGGCTTTCTGGGGTCCAGGGAGAGTGCGTTTAACACTCATTTGCTGAGTGGCTTCCCAGAGAGGCTGTGTCACTCCCAGCACAGTGTCTGCAGCACTTTTCTCCAGGTACATGGCAACGTTCAGATTCTTAAATTTTTCCAGGCCTGCAGGAGAGAAGTAGGACCTCCTTGCTTTGATTTGCATTCCCATATGCTCCCTACTGCCCTGGCTGCTTTCAGAGAATGTAGACCCTCCCCATGTGCCTCCTAGATGTGGGTCCCCCAACTTACTCTTAAAAAACCCAGGGCACCAGGCTCCCCAGCCCCTCTGAGCTTTGGTAAGGCAACCCGTTGCGTTTGGGATTTCTACCCAGATTCAGTGGCATTTCATTTTAGGAAAAAGCACCACCAGCAGCCCACACCCCTGCGTCAGCCTTCTCCCAGAGGGCCAGGGCTGGCCAGAGTCCCCCGTTGCGTCCCGGAGGCTCGGCCCACGGCTGTGCCCCCTGCTGACGAGTGTGGGGAGGATGGGCTGGGCTCTCTGTCACCCTTTGGAGGCTGGTGACCTAGATTACCTGGGAAGGTGTGGATTTTGCATAATTGCAATATTTCCAGGAAAGGTGACTAGTTACACCCGTCACTAGGCATGAGTGTGTCTTCACAAGGCCTTTTCTGGAGTGGAATTCAGCAGCCTCGGGTGCTCAGAGCTCAGATACATCTTCTCTGCCCTTGCACATCGGCCCTGGTTCTCGGGCCTTTGGGTTCGGATGGACCTGTACCACCGGCTGTGGGTCTCCAGCCTGCGGAGGGCTGATTGTGGACTTCCAGCCTCCACGGTCACGTGAGCCAATCTCCCATGAAAATCTCTTTCTGTGTGTGTGTCTCCTATTGGGTCTGTTTCTCAGGAGAACCTTGCCTAATACAGCTGCTGTATTACTTTGCTAGGGTCACCGTAACAAAAGACCTCACACTGGGGGCTTAAACAACAGGAATTAATGTTTCTCACAGTCCTGGAGGCTGGAAGTTCATGATCAAGGTGTGTGGGCAGGTTTGGTTTCTTCTGAGGCCTCACTCCTTGGCTGCAGTCGGCCACCTCCTCACAGGGCCTGTGTCCTCTTTGCATGGGTGCCCCAGCGTCCGTGTGTCCAGGTTTCCTTGTCTTCTAAGGGCACCGGTCAGACTGGATTAGGGCCCACCCTAATGGCTTCATTTTAACTTGATCACATTTTTAAAGCCCTGTCTCCAAATACAGTCACATTTGGGGGTACTGGGAGTTAGGGTTCAAGTATCTGAGTTTTGAGGGGACACCGTTCGGCCCAGAACAGCTGGCATGTTGGGTGTCAGCTAGGAGCTCGGCTGGGGCTATGGGCCGGGCCCCAGATCCTGTCCACCTGGGCTTCACATGGGAACTTGGGTTCCAAGTGAGCCCCCTCCAGGAGAAACAGGTTTAGCTTCTGTCATCTTAATGATTTGGCCTTGGAAATCCCCCAGATTCAGGGATGGGGGGTGACACCCGTCTCTCTGTGGGGGAGCTGCAGTGTCATGTGATGATAACCCAAGAGATGGGATGATTCTGTGGCCATATTTGGGAGATACCGTCTGGCGCACCGTCTAGATGGCCCTTGCCCCTCCTGCACTGACCCTAGCAGCCCCTCTTTAGAGCCGGAGCAGCCTCATCACCATGTGTACTTATGCAAGAAGAGTTACCCAGGCCAGCCTGTCTGCTCGCCTTAGAAGAGCCTGCCGGTAAGGGTGGCGTTCAGCGGTGGTGGAGCACCTGGACTGTGGGAGGGCCCCTTCTCTAGCTGCCGGGAGCGGCTTGCTGCCCGTCGCCTGTCTGCACAGTGTGGTTAATGATGAGCATCTGCTTTCCTTCCCGGGGTCGGGGCTCCTTGTACGTGCCCGGCAGAGGGGGCCTGCGGCACCAGCCCCCAGTACAGACCCTGGGTGCTGGGTCTCTAGGGGCCTCCCTGGGGGACAGCATTTCACACGCGTCCTCACACATGGTTGGGGGAGTCGCGTGCATCCAGTGCCTCTCCCCTGGGAGGATTCTGGAAGCTCTGCCTGGTCTCCCTGGGCTGCGTCCCATGTGCTTTTTTCCTTTGCTGCTCGTGCTCTGTATCCTTCCTCTGTGAGTAGGACTGTATCTGAGCCCTGGAGTCCTAACCTGGGGTGAGCCTGGAGACCCCCAGCATGGCATCTGTTCACACTCTGGCTGACGACCTGACCCATTGCAGCAGCAACTCGCTCATGTCTGTGTGGTGCACGGGTCCCAGTGCCTGGTCCGTGATAGGTGTCCGTGAATTCTGAAGCCTCCCTGAGCACATGGGCCAGGTCGGCGGTGGGAAACCCCTTCCTCACCCCCTGGAGAGAATGTCTATGAGCTTCCCAGGGGTTTCTTCTTCCAGGCCGCATCTGTTCTAACATAGAGCCTTCGGCTTCCCCCTAAAGGAGAGCCTTTTAGCAGAAGCATCTCCAAATTCAGCAGCACGTTCCCTCCTGCACTGCTGGAGTGGAGCCTGCAGCCTCTTTGTGCATCTCTCTTGACAGGCTCCAGTGTTCAGAAAGCACATCAGATGTTTAGGTCGTTTTGAATTTTTTACATACATTTCTACCATAAAATGTGTCGTGGGTTTGCGTAGGCCTGCCTGGGTTTGTTGTCTGGACGTGACCCCGTGCACTTTGCACGGGCCACCTGGGCAGTCCCCCACAGGTGAGCCTCAGCCAGAGTGTCCCCGCCTTTTCCCGCTGCCCTGCGCACCCTTGCCAACTAGGTGCAGTCGCGGAAGTTGGACGCCCAGCCGCCTGAGGAATGGGCGTTACTCATTTCGATGGTGGGGTCACTGCTGCTGAGCCAAAGAGCAGGAACTCGGAGTAGGCCGTGCTGGGTGGGGGCCTAAACAGCCATGGATGCATCTCCGCACTTAGGAGGGTCCACAGCAGCTGGAAAAAACAAATGTTCCCCGTCGTCTGCAGCTGAATCTCTACTGTGCTTGGCATCAGGAGAACAAGGCAGCTGGTGCGTTAGAGGTGCGCCGTGAACTTCGCTTCTACGTTTATGTTAATGGCTTTGCTGCCCATGCGTTTCCCTATAATCCACTAACACATCTCGGTAAGTTAGCTGCAGTGTTTTGCCTTGTAGTTAAACACTGGGGTAATTCAGAATGGGAGGAGTAGCCTTCGTATCGGTGGATTGAGGTGATGTCCACCTTGGAGAGTTATGGTCGTGGATGAAAGCACCATGTATTTCACAGCTGTCACTTGTGCTGGGTTTGCATGAGAGTCACTGCAGCATGGGACCAGAGAGACGCCACCCTGAAATGCCCTCTGCAGGGACGGTGGCATTCACACCAGCCCCAGCGCCATTCTCCTCTGCTCGTCATATAGGACGTATGACCACACTTCACAGGTGGGGAAATCCAAGGCTTGCTGAGGTCAAGGGCCTTGTCCGAGGTCACAGGGCTGTGGGGCTGAATCAGCTGACTCTGGATTCTTAGCTGTTTTGCTGTCCTGCCTCCTAAGTCATGTTGTCTCCCTTTTCTTCTGGAAGGATTGCCTTTCTCAGGGCCTAGTTCTGGGTCCTTCCTGGATACCCACCTCCAGCTGTGCCCTAGAGGTGCCTCCCTCGGAAACATGGAGGCTGGTGGCAGGAAGGAGCCATGCCCACAGGTGGGACGACATGTGCCCTGCAGGTGGGATGCTGTGTGCCCCGCAGGTGGGTGCCACGGTGGCTCTCAATACCTGTCCTTCTCTGTGGTTTGTTCTCTCTTTTGTGTTTTTTTCCTTCTCAGTTGACCTGGGGTTGAGCATGTCCCACATCCATGCTTCCGCAGGGTGTAGTGGGACGGGGTTGTGCAGAGGTGGGAAAAGGGCCCTTGGAGTTAGGATGGCTCCACTAGCTCCCTGGTGACCTCATGTATGTGACCTCCCCTCTGATCTCCTCTCCTTGTCAGTGGAAGGTGACACCGAGGTGCCCTCCATCCCTCAGGAGGATTGAAGGGAGGACATATGATTTGTTTTCTGGGGCTGCTGGAACCGCTGACCATGAACTTCACAGCCAGAGCAGCATCCATTTATTTTCCCACATCTTCCACGGGTCAGAGGTCTGCTCTGGGCACCTGAGCAGAAATCATGGTGTCTGCAGGCCCTCGCTCCTGCCTGGAGTTCAGGGAGAGGGCACCTCCTGCTTCTTCAGGTTGTTAGCATATTGCAGTCCATGGGCTGGGGGACTGGGGCCATCATTTTCTTGCTGGCCGTTAGCAGGGGTCCTCAGCTTCCAGAGGCCCCTGCATTCCCTGGCCTGGACCCTTGGGCCGTGGGACCGTCCAGGGCCACCCCCGATCTCCAGACTAGCTGAGTATCCCCCATCCCATCTACAGATGCCTCCAGAGCAGTGCCTGGGGGAGTGTTTGGTGGAGGGCCGGGCTCAGGAATCCTGACGTTTAGCCTTCTGCTGTGCACACCGTGGGCACGTGCGTCAGCCCAGGGACTGGCCCACACTGAGCTGCTCGGCACAGTGACACCACCGTGCTATGACCACTAGTGTACGGAAGCAGGGCTGCCAGGCCTGCTCTGAGGAATCCTGACATTAACGAAAACCTCCCTCTAACTTACAGGGTGCATAAGCCGGTCGGTAAGCATCAATTTTAACAGTAATCATGCATAGGAAATTTTTTCTTTATTATGATTTTACCTGCAGGGCACCTTTGAACGAGGAGTTGGCTGAAGGTAGTTTAATGCCCCCGGGTTCCGTCTGCTCTGCGTTTCCACCATCACCACCCCTTCAGGGCCACCTCCACATCCCTCCCTGCCACTGCTGTGGTCCCCACACACCCCTGGCCTGCCAGCCTCTTCTTGTCCCTGCACTTCATTCTCCGGCAGGGGCCTCATGATCTGAGAGAAGGTAAATCCTGTCTCTCTCCTCTGAAGACCCTCCTGGGTTTTCCATTTCTCCCAGGATGAAATCCATGCTCTGCCCCACGGGTCGTGCAGCCCTTGGTGCTCTGTGGCTTGGCCTCACCGCATGCCGCCCGGCACCCAGCACGCCAGCCACCTAGCCCTCCTCCACCTCTCAGACAGCCCATGCTCTCACCCCAGGGATTTTGTATGTGCTGCACTCAGGAGCCCCTCCCACCCCTGCACATCGCCTGACATACCATGAATGAGTGAATGGACAAATGAATCAATGAATGAGTGACTTGGTCTGTCAAACCCAACACAGGACCTTATGTTAAGGACATTTCCCTTGAATCAAGCCGGGTGGGTCTGTGTGGTCTTTGGCCTGTGCCTTTGTGAATGAAGGGTCAGCTCTTCACTTTTGCAGGTGGGGGCCAGAGCCAGCCCCCCTCTAGATTTCTGCCCCTTCACTCCTGCCTGCTGACAGCTTTCCAGGGCCCATGCCCCTAAAATCCTGAGGCTCCCTTTTGTGCCACAGTATGAGTGGACACATGGGTCCCCCAAGCAGCCCTTGAACAGAATCAGGGACCTCCAAAAACTGCAGCGGAAATGCCAGGGGTGAGATCCTCTGTTCCCAAGACACTGGGCTGAAGGGGCCTCTGCTCCACAGAGACATAAAGGCTGTCCCGCCGTAGGCTATGGGAATCCCTGGCACTAGTGTTAATAGTCCAGCGTGGAGACCTGTGAAGGCATCAGAATCGAATTGCCTAAATAATTGCTCCCAAATAGAAAATCCCACTAGACCCACCACTTTAAAGTGCCTATCAGCCTTAATGGAATGTGGGCTCTGAATGTGATCATAGCTGCTATGAACATATGGACGTATCATTATTTATAGGTTTGTGCAAGTGGATTTGGGGGAATATCACTCCAGCCATGGCACTGAGGGTGGATTTTTAATGTACTACCTAAAAACCTAGTGCTGGGGATTTTCTGTAATTTATAGGTCAAGTTCGCTGTGTGTTTAACTGTTACCCCATAAGGTGCTCTGCCAGCTCTGTGACAGAGTGTCGGTGATGTAAATCCATGCCACAGACTGTCAATTAGTCCAGCCCTCTGACCTCCCATGGGAAAGAAATGTGTCTCTTGAGAGTGTAATTCCAGGAAACATATTAAAATGCACACATCGAATTGGAGGAAGGAGAAAGCGGGTGACAAAGACCATTATTGAATCATGAATTATCTTCTTTTGGAAGTAAAAGAGTAAAATAGCCTGACCTTTTGGGCAACAAACATAATGGTAGAAGAGGATTGCAAATTTGCCCTTGTGTTTATTTTTAACATTCTAATCATGTCAGTATTTCATGATCTTGTTTCCTGTCAAGAATGAAAGCATCACTGGTGGGGCCTTGGATGTCCACCATCTCCTGGAGGCAGCCACTTTGTCAGCTGAGGATGGGAGAAGGGGTCACCTGAGATTCATGGCTTTGTGCTGACCACACAGAGACGCAGGAGCTGAATGGGGCTGTTTCCTGTCTCCTCTGTAGAGCGGGGCTCCTCCCTGCCTGGTGTGCTCTGGCTGTTCGTTCTTCTGCCCTGTAGCTACCATTCACATGCCTGTCCCCTGGCTACCTGGATGGACCCAGGGCACTAAGCCAAGGCAAGGCAAGCGGCTTGCCCCAGGGAGCTTCTTGTGTTGATAACAGCTAGCACACCTGAAGGCGACCCTCATGCTTGGCACTGTGCAGAACGCCCAGACCCCTGTTATCCCCTCACCTGTGCACCAGGCTGAGGCTGGCGAGCCCAGGTCTGCACAGTTAGGCCGTGACTGAACCCCATCTCATGTCCAGGTATTCACCTCCTGCTTGGAAGGGCTTCTCTAGGCAGTATGAGAGTGCACACCACTCTGAGGGGTTTTGGGGCATCTCTAGGGGTCGTGGGACACCCACAGCACGTTTTTCAGACCAGTTCTGGCCACCCAGGCCTTTCAGGGTGGAGACCTTCACTGGCGAAGTGGAGGGCTTTATTTGAGAAGAGTGTGTTTAAAAAGAGTCATAGCTGGCCTTCTGCTGAGTGCCACCCTGAGTAGTCTAACGGGCATGGCTGTAGGTGCAGACTCCGCAAGGATGTGGTCAAAGAGCAAAAGAAGCCAAGTTCAAGGCCAGGTGGCTGAGCTGGGCGGGTGGAAGCAGCCATGGTGACTGCGCCGGGTGCAGTTTCCATGGTGGCCGACAGAGGGCGAAGCTCCCCTCCTTACCGCCGGGGCTCTGCTGCCAGCTGCTTTGTCCTCACCTGCTCTAGGTTGGCCTCAGATTCCCACTTGGGGTTTTGCCCTCTTGTCCCTCCGCCGTTGGTTCCCCTAAGAGCTTGGACAGAGATAAGAGACTTGAGCAGTTCCGTTTAAGTGATTGAGTTTGCTGGTCTAACTCAGTTCCTATTGACAGTGTGGGTGAGGAGAAGAAACCATGTGGCCTGGATGAGGACTTGGGAGGAGATCACCTCCTCCCCTGAAAGCCTGGAGCCTCCACGGACCGCGGGGAGGCTGGGCCCTCACTCCCAGAGCAGGGATGTCATAGGACCAGCCACCCACCATGTGCATTAATTCACTCAACAAACTCAGTCAATTATTCAGTCAATAAACATGCCAGGCACGTTCTGGGTAACAGACTTGGCACAAGTCCCTGGTTCTGACATCCCAGCAGCCTAGAGCCTTGGGCCATCAGCTGTCCAGGGATGGTCGAATTCGAGAGGGTCCTAGAAAAGTAGTTAGGCTGGAGAGAAGAAAACTGCAATGTTGAAATAACTAAGTGCCTACAAACTGTAGCCTCGCGTCAGTGGGTGACGAATTCAAGATCCTGCTGCTCTGTCTGCATGCTGGCTGCCTTTTAAGCGTGGTTGAGTGGGGCGGGGCCCTCAGAAGCTGGAGTCACTGGAGTTGAGCCCTGCAGGAGGGGCTCTCGTGAGAGTCACCACCAGGGTTGGGTCAGCACTTGCCACTTGACCCCTGGAATGGCCACTGTGGGATGGCCAGACAGGAGTGCCCATGCTCATTCTAAGGTGGGGCCCAGAGAGGGGTCACCAGCCCACAGCTGGTACCAGAGGGTCTGTGGGACCTCAGAGCTTGTACCCCTTCCATCTCCCCCCACTTTCCTGAGGAAGCCGACAGACAGTCTCTGTGAGTCTCAGTGGGTGTCAAGCCAGGCAGCACACTCTTGTGTCCAAGTCATGTGTCCCACAGCGTGTCCAAATGGGGCTCCTCTTTCTGTCCCATCCCACTCCTTCTTTGGCCCTCCCCACCCAGGAAATAGCACCATGCCCTTGTCAGTAGCAGACTTGATAGTTACCTCCCCCCACCACCTTTTTCAGTCATCAAAAAGCAACTCTCAGGACGTCATCTGTGGCCCCTCCCTCTCCCCTGTCCCTCCACAACTAGGTGTCCCAAACCCACGGGGCCCGCCCTTGGGATACACTGGGTCCGGACCACTCAGCACCCCCACTGCCCACCCAGACGGTCGCCAGCCTCCTCTCTGTCTCCCCTCTCCTCCCTTGCCTGGGTCCCTCCTCCATCAGCAGCCAGAGGGGTCCTCTGGAGGCTCGCTTCTGCCTCCAGCAGCTTTTCACACCCTTGGAACACACCCAGACTCCTAGTGAGGGCCACGAGACGCTGGCTGGTCTGGGTCCTGACCGTCTCTCTAGCCTGGCTCATGCCCCAGCCCCTCTCTCTGCCTCTTTTTGGGGACTCCAGAGCTCCGTGCTGCTCCCGCCTCATGCCTTTGCCCCGAGAGTTTCCTCTGCCTGGTCACCCTAGCTCTGTGACTTGTCTGGTGGATCCCCACCAAGGCTTCAAGTCCAGGAAGGGTCCGCCTCCTCAGCCATCCGGTTCGGCTTCTGAGCTCTGTGCTCACTGAAATCAGTGGATTGATTGGTTGATTGCTTAGTTGCTGATCCCATCTTCTCCACCGACCTCAAGCTCCGCAAAGTGAAGGCCCAGTCATATTTTGCTCATTGGCGTGTTCCCTGAAAGTCACATGTTTTGGCACAAAATAGACGCTCAGAAAATAGATTGCAGTGATATGAACCTGCACTGTGTGTAAGAATGAAACCAGTTCTGGAGACATGTGGGTGGGATTGGGCCTCTGAGCGACTCTCCCCCACAAGTTTGGGCGGCTCTGCCAGCCTCAGGACACTTCTGCCAAGACATCCCTCCTGACTGTCGCCGGCAGGCGAGACTGTCCCTTTGCCTTCACCCCCTTGTATTTTTGAAGGGGCAAGTTTTACGGACTTTGGCCTTTCATAGCTCTTTGAGGCCACCATGGTAAGGTTATTGGGACTGCCTGGAGTTAGGAAACAGCTGTGGGGTTTCTGATCAAGGACCAGAAGAGTGGCCCCTGGGAGGGCAGGAGAGGTTTCAAGTATGACTATACTCAGCAGAGGTGAGGGGCAGAATCCACTCATCCTGCAGGTCCGAAGCTCAGCTTCGTTGCCTCAGTCTGCCTAGTTTTGGTTTCTAACAGCTTTATTGAAATAATTTACATATCATAAAGTTCACCTGTTTAAAGTATAAAATTCAGTGACTTTTAGTATATTTACATAGTTGTGAATTATCATGATGTAATTTTAGAACATTTCTATCTCCCCAAAAAGAAATGCCGTACTCACCAGCAGTCATTCCCAGGGATCTGGGAGGGACATCTGGAGACTCTCACAAAGATCCTTCGAGGGTCCTCGAGGCTGGGACTTTCTGTGGACAGCCGCCTCCTACACATGCCGGGGGCCCATCTGCCCAGACCTCCAGCCCTGTTTTATTATGGAACATTTGGAAGTCAGAGAAAACTATAGGGAGAGATCAGTTCCATATCTGAGCAGCTCTAACAATTGACAATATTTTGCTAACATATATTTTTTAATAACTCAGTGTTGGTTGTACCCTTGTCTTCTCCCCCCCGCCCCCCCCCGCCATTCCACATGAGTTCTGGGAGCAAATGCTGAGTCTTATCCATTTTTATGCTTTTAAGCCCTACTCATACAGTTTGGCAGAGCCAGGATCTGGCATTGCAGCCTAGACCATTGGAAGGGACTAGAAATGATTTTAGGTGATTCACGGACAAGGATTCGGGAGCATTGGCTTCTATAGAGGATTCTTTCCATTCTTCGCCCTCTGGTAACATCGAGAACATCTCTGCTTGATGCCTGAGGGGCTGAACTCTCCCACCCTTGCTCAGCTCCTTTTCAGCAAAGTGGGAGCTCCAGTCCACACTGTGGTTCTTGCTGCAGAAGACAGGGAGGCTGTGTTTCTATCACTGTAGGGATGGTTTCCTTCAAAAAGCATTTAAGTGCAAAGAGTAATTTAAAGAAAAATCTTGTCAGTAGCAATACAGGTTCTGAGTGGTGGTTGAGTAGCAATAGCCGGAAGCCTCTGGTGTGACCTTTTTACTTTCACATGTGTCCCTGGGCTGTAGCCATCCTGCTCTGTCTGCGGCTGGCAGGGCACCTGCAGGCTTTCTCATCTGGGTGTGGGAGGTGTGAATAGTGTGGTTGGGGGAGGGTGTCTGAAACCTGCCTGTGGGGCCAGGACTTGGCCTAGGTGTGTATTGGGGTCAGGGAGCTGCCTGAGGAACCACTTGGAGGGACTCTGGGCCATGAGCAATGGCCCTGCCACCTCTAGCTTGTGACCTGGGCAGGTGCCCCCACATCTCTGAGTTGCTGTCATTTCTAAGGTGGTGACTATAGTGGTTCCCACCTGAAGGACATGATGAGAAAAAATGACACCCCTCAGTGAAGCGCTCAGTCCAGAGCTGGGCACATTATCACCGAGCACGTTTTTATGTGAATAAAAGCATTTAGTAAAATGTCCTACCAGTTTCTTGTTGCTCAGTTTTAACTGCCAACTGTAATGAAATGTTTTGGGGGCCATCTGTTGGTTTGTTGGTGACCATCTCAGCTCCCCTGTCTCCTGCAGTCCTGACCATCTCAGCTCCCCTGTCCCCTGCAGTGCTGGAAGACCCATTGCGGGTTGTTTCTGCATCTGCACTGCTGGAGCCCTAACACCCGGCATGGTGCCAGGCATACCAGGCTCTCTGCAGATTGTGTGAATGAATGAATGAATGAGTGAATGAATGCTTTCTCTGAAGGTAACCGCTGCTGAGAGCCAGGAGCTCTGTGTGGAGTGAGGTTTTCTGTTACTTCCCCACATCCCGGTTCTGTCTTTGGCCCTTCACTGGGGTCCATCTGACTGCCGGCATGCTCCCCCTGCACCCCAGCCCTCTGCTAGGTACCGACTGGATACCAAGGGGCAGCCCAGGAGGGTCCTGGTCCTTGTTCTGCTGTGGCCAGCTGTGGGGCCCCTGGCAAGCTCTCACTCTGAGCCTCTGTGTCGTCATCTGCAGTGTGGGCGCCCCCCAGGGCTGCCGAGGGGCTGAGATAGGATTGTGCTCACTGGGGCTGCACGCCACAAGTCCTGGGCTGGGAGCATTTGTGTCCCAGTGTGCCTGTGGCCCTGACATCCAGGCATTTGCTGAACTGCCCCTCTCCCTGGGAACCTCTGCAGACCAGGCTGTGTGACGCAGCATCCCCCCCTGTGTCCCTGGACTGGGCTTTCGCGTCCCTGTCCCCAGGGCCCGAGCTGGAGACCCTGGAGTTGCCTGCGCTTCCCCACACTGCAGTCTAGAATGCCGAGACTGCTCATTAGCACCTTGGAGGACACCTCTGTGAGTGGCAGCCTTAGAAGGTGTCGCCTCCCTTGCTTGGCCCCACCCATTCCATCAAGGCATCTGGGGAAACCTCCCTGGAAAGACAGGAGGTGCCTCTCCTGCCTCTCTCCTCCCAGGCGAGGGGCTGAGGGCCTGGAGGAAGGAGGATGCACAGTGGGGAGGGGGTTTGGTGGCGGCGTAAAGCTCTGAAGTGCCGCCCTCCCACCCCCACGGTGGAGCCTGGAAGGAGGGCCCACTGGCGGCCTTATCCCCAGAGAGGAAGGGCTGGTCCGGAAACCTGCTGCCCGAGGCTGCTGGGGAAATTAGGCCTGCCTCCAAGGGGCGCCTCCCCTCCTGCTGGGGAGGGGGATAGAGCAGGCGGGGAGGCATTCTGGTTTCTAGAGGCGATGGGCTGGGCTGTCGGAATTCCGGCGCAGCCCCGCCTCCCCAGGGCGGTGGCGCGCAGTCCAGGTATCTGAGACCCTGCCCGTCACTGCTCCTCTCACTCCCCTCTCTCGTGACGTCATGCTCCTCTCGCGCGGCATGATGGGAGAATCCTAATGTTTTCCAACAGATGCTCCAAGAACAGCTTTCAGATTAAAGCAATTGCAAGAGCGAAGATTCTTCTTTTTTCCTTTTTTTCCGGGGGTGGGGTGGGGGGTGGGATGGGGGGAGGCAGTGCCCCCAGAAATTCTTGGACAGCACCCCCTGCCCCAAGCACCAATAAACACTGACAAGAAAAGTTTTTATTTCCTGGTTCAACTTTTTTTTTTTCCTGGAATATAGACTGGAGAATGGGAATAAACACGAATAAATAACGGCGAGGCCGCGCACGCCGGGATGCGCTTGGCTGCAGCCGCGAGGCCATTGTCTCAGCACCCTGAAGTCAGCCCCGGCGTCGTCCTCGGCTCTTTCCCTTCCCCTGGCCTTTTTGCTTTCCCTTTTTAAAAAGACGCCCCCTCCAGCCCCCTCGCCGGTGACCTTGGCCGCCTCGGATGCTCTGATTCCACGCGGCTCCCTCCACCGTGCCCCCGCTCCGGCCAGGCCCATGGCCGCGTCCGAGGACGGGAGCGGCTGCCTCGTGTCGCGGGGCCGCTCGCAGAGCGACCCCAGCGTCCTCACCGACTCCTCAGCCACCTCCTCCGCGGACGCCGGCGAGACCCCAGGTAACGGGATCGGGCGGGGGCGGCCAGGCGGGCGGGGACGGCGAGGCACCGGCACTGGGCGCACCTCCCCGTCCCTGATCCGCGCCCCGGTCTGCATCTGGGGAGCCGCGCCAGGACCGGGCTCTCAGGCTCCGCAGTTCCCAACCCCAGGAGCGCGGCCGGGGCGCCGCGGAGCCCTTTGTCCGGAAAGGAGCCGATTTCCCGGGTGGAACCTGGCGCTCCGCGTGGGCCCTCCTTGCTGGTCGGCGGGCTCCGCTCTCCCCTTCGAGGGGCTTCCCTTCCTCGGGTGCTGACCAGCTGCTGGGAAGAGCCAGACCTGGGCCGCCTTCGCCAGCGCTGGCTCCGAGCTCTGCCTTCCTCCCCCAGGTCCCAGGTCCGGTGGCCCCGGCTTGAGGCTTGAGCGTCCCTCCGGCGGCCACCGCGCAGGGGCTTTCCGCCGGGCGCCCAACTGCAGCCGAGCCTGGCGCACCTGGGCGCGCCCGCCTGCCTCCTGGGACAGGTGTGCCTGGCAGAGATGCAGGCAGGGAGATGAAGGGCGTGTGCCAGGATGGAGCCCGATTTTATTAAATTATATGAACTTTGTCCACTCCGCCACCCCCGCCGCAGCGTCGATTGTTTAGATGATAAATCCGGTTTCAAAGGCGTCTATATGGCTTGATTGATTACTTTCCGGAGAGGAAGAAAGGCCTAATAAAGCAGGAGGGGGGTGGGCTGCACGCGCCCTGTCACCATGGAGATGTAGGAAGCAAAGTGATCATTAAAACCTTTCCCCACCAGAAGGCAATTTTCACTTCACAGGGAGAAGTCTGAGCTTCTGAAATGTAGGGTTCAAAAAAAGAATCAAAGCTGGTGTTTTGGTGTCAAGCCATAGGACTCAATTTCCTATCTTAGAGCGGCACAATCCTTCACAGATTCTGTTTTGACAGTAGGTTGCCCTTACCTTCCCTAGAAGACTTACTCTCTCTAAATGCACCGACCCCAAATGGGGACTTGAGCACTTAAATGGTGGGCATCAAAGTCAAGAGAATCCCTGGGGCTGGGGTGAGCGCTGGCTTTGTGGGTGGGGGGGTTCCTGCACTTTGCTGGAACCCACAGGAGCTTAATATCAGACAACAAAGAAAGACCCATTAAAGGCAGTTCTGTGGGCAGCAATTTGAAATTTTAAACAATAAACCGATGCAAGGCTTGTGAGATTTCTTTGTTAGGACTACTGACACTGTGTCATTTGGTCAAACTAAGGTACCAGCCGAGGAAATCCCTGGCCTTTCTGTATCTGGGAGGGCAAGTTAATTTCCATGGAGTTCCAAGCAGAGCTGCCATAAGCAGACCCTTAAGGCTTTAATTAATCCTTTTATTAGAAATCGGGGATTAAGCCTCCAGCACTCCATGATGGATTGGTTTTCTCTGTGTTGGAGATGCACGTCCGTGATTGTTCCGATTATGGAGGTTGACTGGCTTGTCAGGAGAGAGTCCTTCCCAGCTCCTTCTGTCTCCCTGGCAGTAAAAGGGAGCAAACGTGAAACGGAAATTATGGAGGATTTAGCTGTTTGGCTGTCTGAGAGTTGATGCCTCTGTGGGTGGGAAGTGAGGGCCCGGCCTGTGGCTCGTGCCGGCCCACCAGGGAGAGAGGTGGGAGGGCTCGGATGCCCGGAATTAAGTGATTCCACGGGAGGACAGATGCCTCAGCCCGTCTCTGGTCCAGACGGTTAAATGGGACCCGGAGCAGACGTGTCTGAGGTGTAGTCGATAGTGTATATAATTCTGCGAGTGGTAGAACCTTATTGAAGAGCATCAAGCCATTAAGTATTTATGGGTTGTGTTAAGCAGAGTTCTGGCAGAAAGAGAATCAGAAATTTCAAGGTGGAAGCAACCCAGGAGCTTGAAGCCAGCACTGTGAGCGAGGGAAGCATTGTCTATACTTGCCTTGCTGGTTGCTTGGGAAGTGCTTGTAAACCTCTGCTGACAGGGGACTCACTCCTTTCTGATGACATACATGCTGCCCTTTGGACAGATGCATTTAAACATTCTTTTCCAAATGGCTCATCAGTCTGCTTCTTACCAGGTCTGATGGGATCTTCTTGGAATGCATGTTACTGGGCTTTCAGAGAGTCCTGTGTTTTAGGCTAGTTGTTGTCCCAGCCTGAGTAATTTTTTTTACCTAGGCTGGAAAGTCTCAGCCCTTGTCTGCCTGCTGCTCTGAAGAGCTACTCCTAAAAACTGAAGCCTGTGTGCCAGCTGTGAAATAACCCGGTACAAAGTCAAGTAGAAGGGTCACCTCCGTTTGTCTAGATCCTGTATTTTTATAAAACAGCCCAAGGTTGCATTTACCCTTCCCCCCAAATGCATTTTTAATGCATCAATATTCTCTCAGTGAAAACTCAGAACATTACTGGAAGGGTAAACTATGCTTTGACACCCCTTTCTCCCACTCTGTAGGGGTTATCTCTGTTAGGGGTTCAGTGGAGAAGCTCTAGACCTTTCCTACATGTTTCTATCTATAGGTTCTTGGAAAAAGGCATTTAAGAAAACCCCAGTGGTCACACACTGTATAAAACCTTTTTTTGGTTGCTTCTACTCAACATTGCGTCTTGGAGGTCTTGCCTCCACATGTATCTCCATCTTCCTCTCTCTTTCAGTGGCCTCATTGTATGCCAAGAGTATATTTTTCAGTTTAGCTCTTAGATATCTGTGTTGTTTCCAATTTTTGCCCATTATAGGCAACAGGCAGTGGTACCCAGGCAGAGCCTCCCAGTGCTCACAGGGGAACATCCTCCATGGCGTGTCCCACCTAGTAGGATGTCTTGATCACAGGGGACCCATATTTAAAATTTTTGTGGTGTTTTGCACTTCTGCAAACTGTGCCAATCGACAGTCCTTCTGGAATCTCTGAGCATGCCTTTTCTCCCTCCAAAGCCTTGCCGACCACCTGGGTCATCAGTCTGCTTTTCTCTCACATGAATGGTGACAAATGGTGGCTCATTGTGTTAATTTGTGGCTCTTTGGTTGCTGGTGAGCTTGAGCATCTTTTTGTGGCCTTATGAGTACCCTAGATCTCTCAGTAGTTCAGCCGTGGCCAGCGACTGTGTGGCAGGAAGAAAGATTCCCCCAGGGGCTAGCCCTTCCATGCCCTCTACACCGTTGCTCCGTTAATGATTCTCTCTGCATCTTTACAAGGCTCCAGTCTGTAAACCCTCACTGTGCCCACAGGCACGGGTAGGTTTTCTTCCAGAAGTAGAGATTTCGAAGGTACAGCAGTGATCCCAGGGCCTTTCCTCCTTCAGAGAGGCTCATGCTTGCGCCGAGTTTTGCCTCCTTTCCTTCCATTGGCTCTCGGGCCGTGGGAAGGGTGTCTGCCCTGGCATTGGTCTGTGGCCTCCTCCTTGACCCTTCCCTGGCCTTGTCCCTCTCTGTGACCCTCCTTCCTTCCTTGGCCTTTGCTGGTGGCTGTCCCCTGGTTCCCAGCTTGGCCAGCTCCTTCTCCTCGTCCAGCCCCCCATGGGGTCCCATGGTGCGATCTCCGCTGCCTTCTATCTCTCAGTGGTGTCTCCCTGGCTCCCAGGTGCCAGCATGGAGACTGGGCCAAGAGTCACCTGGGGCAGCTTTTAAAATATTTCTGTGGAGCCTTGGGATTTGCCTTTTTAAAGACTTTGCTCAGGAGGGTCTGATGCGCAACCAGCTCGGGGAGCCTTTGACCTGGGGCAGGGTTTCCCAGCCTCAACACCGCTGATGTTTGTGGCCAGGGCGTGTGCTGAGCGGCCGTTCTGTGCATCGTAGGCTGTCTAGCAGCATCCCTGGCATCTATTCACTAGCTAACAGTAGTGTCCCAGCCCCTAGTTGTGTCTTCAGACACTGCCATGTGTCCCCCAGGGGGTCACTCATTCTCAGACCTGAGTGACCAGATCACCTGGAAGGCTGGTAACCCCAACCCCAGTGGTTCTGATTCAGCACGTCTATGGTGGGTCTGATAATGTGCATTTCTAACAAATCACCAGGGGATGCTGATGGAGTCGGTCAGGTCACCATCCTGGAGACCTACAGGCTGTAGCCATCAGCCACGGCCTCATCTCTAGCTGCCCACATGTGTGTCCACATGTGTGTCTGTGTCCACCTGTTTCTGAGGGCCCATGTGGGTCCTGCTCTGATCTCTCTGGCTCCTGAACCCCAGACGTCTGTGTCTTGCCGACCCCTTCTCATCCTTTGGGCCTTGGACTGATGTTTCCTCCTGAGAGGGTCTCTGCCCACCAGTAGATTAGAATGGCTGTGCCCCGCCAGCCAGCCCGATCTTCCCTTATGATTGCTCACGGTGCGCATCACTAGCTGGGATTCTGGTCTCTCTCATTCCCTGTGGGTTGCCCCTTCTAAATCCAGAGCCCAGCACAGACCTCACACACAGGAAGCTTGAGCATCTGTGTCACAGATGAGCACAAACACCGGCACCAGTGTCTTAGCTGATGAGACTTGTGGCTGGCCAGGAGGCAGCCCTCCTACAGCTGGATGAGGCCTCCATGAAAAAGCTGAGCCTCAAAGCCCAGGGGTGGCCAGGGTTCTGCAGCGGCACCTTTCTGGGGCTGGTCCACCTCTGCCTTATCGCCTGGAGGGGAGAGCCGTTCAGAGCATGCTCCCTCCTGAGCTGCGGACACACCAGCACATCTCCACCCCAGACTCTTGCCCAGGGCCCACTCTGGCCCCTCCTGCTAACATCAGCCTTCCTGGAGGCCGAGGTGCATGCCAGGTGCCCAGTAGTTCCTCTCCCGCCAGCCCACCTTCTTCCCTTGATGCCACCCTCTCTGTGGTCTGCACCCAGCCTGTCCCACCCTGGAGCCCCACACTGGCGTCAGGCTGGCCACCACCTTCTCCTGGACACCTTGCACGGAGTTGGGGCCTCTCTTCCTCGGCCCCTTCCCCTGCAGCACGGAAGTTTTCCAAAATGTCAGCCTGTCATTTGCCTCAGCCCTCTAGTGGTACCCCTTCCTGGGTGGGGACAGGGGACACCTCTCTCCATAGCTCAGTTCTCCCACAGTTCACTCCAGCGCCCTCTTCCTCGAGTCCTGAGTTCTGGGGATCCCCTCTGGCCCCTTGTGAGTGTCTACACGGCTTAATTAGGAGTACAGCTAGGCAGTAATTACCTTGTCAACTTCTTCAGGGTTATAAAAAATAAAAGCTGGGTGCTTTATAAAATACAGAGTTTAAAAACTTAAGTTTTGTTCTGATTTTAAAAGCACTGCACGTTCATTACAAAAAATGCTCAGATGCTTTTGAATTTTCTGTTTCCTTTCCCCTTCTCCCCTGAGGGCAGGGTGGAAGGCAGCGGTGAGGGACAGCTGTGTCCCTGGGTCTTCCCAGGTCCAGGAGTGGCCGTCTGGCATGAGAAGGTCAGCCACCACATCAGGGTCTGAGTTCACCTGTCTACACCCCATCTTCTCCTTGATCACCTTCCTGGTTTCCCTGAAGGGGTCTCACTGGCTTATTTGACACCCTAGCTTATCTCCCTGTCCCTCCAGAAACCACTGCCCCACACAGCAGCCACTAGCTACCTGTGGCAATTTAAATCTAAATTAAGTGAATTAAAATGAAAATTTCCTTTCTGCAGGGGCACTGTCCACATCGCCTCTGCTCAGTAGCCCCCTGTGGCCGCTCGCTGTCATACTGGATGTCCAGGCTCTAGAAGTGTCCATCCTGCAGACAGACCTGTGGGACAGCCCTTCTCTGGACTGGAAGCCCCCTGAGGGCCGGACCTTGCCCATTGTCTTCCTGCCTGTTCTGCCCTTTGCTGACCCCATGTGACTGTTGATGGAATGATAGGCCAGAGCGTGGCTGACATGGTCCTGGAGCTCTTCCGCGGGAGACCCTCCCTCAGTCTCGTGCTCTAAGGGGAGAGCCCCCCACAGAGAGATTATTTCTTATCTGCACAGGATCGATTTATCTCGATTCAGTGAACTTCTTGAGACCCTAAAATGTGCCATGCTTGCCCGGGCTGATGGGTCCCCTTGACTAAGAGGGTAGTGATGTCCAGGGAGATTCTTTGCCTGGAGCCGGCTGGCTGGGTCCAGGTCCTGGCTCTGCCTCACGCAAGCTGTGTGACCTTGAGACGTCTCCTCACCTCTCTGAACCTTAATGTCACCTGGTGGTAGGCTTATTGAGCTATTGTCTATAACAGTTTTGAGGCGCTGGCCACTGATTTTGCAGCAATAAGGAGGCAAATGTCTGCTGAGCCGTTTTCTTGTTACCTTGACTTAGTCCCAGGGCCTGTTCATGATTTCAGGGGCGGGATGCACTGTCATGCAGAGCGTGGGGACCACAGGAGGGGCAGCCCCGGTGACTGGCTCCATGTCGGGCCACTCTGGTCAGCCGCGCTTCATGCCTGCCTGTGCAGCGTGGGTGGGACTGCTGAGGCCCTGGGGTCCCTCCTCAGGACACAGAGATGAGAAGGAAGGGGAGGATTTGGGTTCTGATTCGCATTCTGGTCGACCTGGATGGAGCCACCGCCGGCTGTGTGGGCGGGTGGCTCCGATGGTCTCTTCCTACCCAGCTGTTGGCTCCAGACCTCACTGTGCTCTCCTGGACCCCCCCTTCCGCCCCACTGTCCTGCCCAGGCAGCCCCAGCCCCCCCGGAGGCTGTTCCCCAGCCCTCTGCTGCCAGCTCCCCGGACATAGTCCTCTGCAGTCTTCCACCTTCTCCTGGACTCTCATCCTGGAATTATGGGATAGCACTTTGGTGGTCCTGAAATAGTATCTGAATGTGTATTTGGGGCATTATTTCACTTTAATGGGTTTTCCTGGTGAGTTCCTTTTGGGAAAGGGCCTTCCCGAAGGATACAGATGCCCTGTTTGCACACTAGGCCTCCACACTTCAACCAGTGCTTCGTTTATGGGTGGGTGTAAAATGTCACAGGAATATAGGCAAAATGAAGAAGTTTGTCTATAACCAGTGTATCAGAGGATTTGAGACTTTGAATTTGAGGGCTGGAGCCTGTTCCATGTATGTCATTTAACCCAGGGTGCCCACCGCAGTGTGTGCCGGAGCTGGTTCTCCCTGGTCAGGGAGCAGGGCTGCTTGCCTAGAGCCAGTATCACCCTGTGGGAATGTGGGTACAGGGTGGCCAGAGCGTCCTATTTTAGGAGAGACTCTGGAAATCCAGCGTTTTTATGTGAAATGTGATTTTTTACATCTTGGCAAGTTTATCAGTTAGGGGTTGGTTTGTCTTCATGCAGTAGAAGACCTTGCGTGGCTCAGGTGAGATGGAGCTTTCTGGTTTCCGGAGGTGCCGGTGACACACTGGGTCCCTGGCTCAGGGTCAGTGGCTCTGGAATTTCTTGTCATCAGCATAAGATGGTTGCTGCACCTCTGACAAGTATTTTCTAGGCAGGAGGAGGGGGTGGTGGCAGGTCAAGGGGTCCACTTGCTGGGCCGTGAGTGACATCCGCTATACCTCCTTCGCTGGGAGGGCTTCACCTGGCCACTGCCAGCCACAGGGGGCTAGATGATGGGGGTTTGCATGTTTTTTGGTTGTTTTAGATTGGTGCATGGGCGCCCTAACAAGAGCAGGTAACGAAGGGCAGGAAGAAAGTGGCCCCTGGGCAGTCAGCTCCAGCTCCTGCCAGGCCACCTTGAGAACAGTCAGAACTCTGACGCAGGGGGAGCCCACGTGGGCTGCCTGTGGCCCGCAGGCTGGTCTTCAGAATCTCACATAGCAAGTCTCTCGGGAAGGCTGAAGGAATTTTTATGTTTCATGACATTTCTTTACTAAGAAGTTAAAGGTTGGACTAAGATGTATGGTCTATGCCTAAATATTATGTCATCCAAATTTTGTTTAATAATATTTATCCAGGGAAGAATGCTGACAAGGTCACTGGTCTTCATAGAGCTGACACTCTGGTAGATTATTAATGGCTGGAGTGAAAATATACTGTTGTCAATTCTATTTTACACATGGGGCCATCATATTTCCTTGTGTTTAACTCTAAACCGTGAAAGTAGCATCAGAAGGCCAAGGGGGCTGTGTACCCCACCCATGGGCACAAATGTATGACGAGGTGGCCTGAAGGGGTTTGACGCCTCCTGAGTTTTGCGGTCCTGCCACTTCCTGCCCCACCCCCTGTCTGTCGGCCCCACCCCCTGTCTGTCTGCCTCACCCCCTGTAGGCCCTACCCCGTCTGCCCCACCCACTTCCTGCCCCACCCTGTCTGCTCCACCCACTATGCCCCACCCCCTGTCTGCTCCACCCATTCTGCCCCACACCCTGTCTGCCCCACCCCATCTGTCTGCTCTACCCGCTCTGCCCCACCCCATCTGTCTGCTCCACCCCATCTGCTCCACCCCTATCTGTCTGCTCCACCTGCTCTGCCTCATGCCTTGTCTGCCCCACCCCCTGTCTGCTCCACCCCCTGTCTGCCCCACCCCCTCACTGTCTGCCCCACCCCTGTGTGTCTGCTCCACCCCTATCTGCCCCACCCCCTGTCTGTCTGCTCCACCCCCTGTCTGCCCCACGCCCTGTCTGTTTGCCCCGCCCCCACTCTGCCCGGCCCACCACTGCTGGCCTCATCGTGCATCTTGCTTGAAGGGCTTCTGTCCTTTAGATGGAATAGATACCTGTGTTTCATCCCATTCTTGGTTGGAGCAATCCATCTGACAGATGGATATGTATCTGTCGTCTCATAAACACACAGACACAGACTTCCATTTCCCAGTTCGTTTAACCAGAATGGCCACCAGGATGAGACTGATATACTGAAAGGCAGAGTGGTGGCAGAGAATCAGCTGTCAGCAGTTGTTGAAGGTCCCATCCTCAATGGGCTGGGGCAGGTGTCCCTGTTTGTGAAAGGGAGTTATTTGGATGGGCAACTTGACAGTGCATCTTACCTGACGGGCACAACATAAGCAGACTTTGACATCGATTCACTGGCAGTGACAAAGTGAATCTGCCACAACCCGAGGGGAGGCTGGGAGCTTGGGGCTGCAAGACTTAATAAGTATATTTATTACACATTATTTTGCACTTGTTAAATGTAACACTTTGCCAAAGTCACCATTGGTCTCAGTATGCTTACTAATGAGTTGTGCTGTTATTACCTTATTTTTGGTTCTGTCACTTCTTGGAAGTCTGTATCCTTGCGCAGACAAAATTTTTGCCTTGTTGTAATCACTAGCAGGGGATTTAAATTAAGTCAGGAAGATGTGCCAGAAATGATCTTTCTGCAGGAAAACATTGTCTCAGGCAACGTTAATTCTGGGATGACTGTGTTTCTGCAGTCACATGAGGCAAGTCGTCGCTGACCTTGGCGCATTCACCAGCGGTGTCTTTGGTCTAAAGCCCCTGAGTGCTCGCCAGCATCAGGACTGTCTTGGGGACTGGGCGCTGCTCTGCTGGGGTCTGCCTGGCCCTGCTCCACATTCTCTATTCTCCTGCTGTACTCCATGTATGGCCAAGAATGCAGGTTCTCCTTAGAGGGTACTTGTATATGGTCTTCCTTTTAAGTTAATTTGCATGCAAAAGAATATGGGCTTAATATATTTATAAAGTAGTGGTGGTAACACCTTGGAACACAAGAAAACAGGGATGGCAAAAATCACAAAAGTGTAGGTTTCAGTGGTATGAGGAAATGGCTGTTGTACATTATCATTTTGGTCTTGTGCCTCTTTATATACCTGCTGACACATTAAACACGGCTGTGTTATAGCAGTTCATTCTCTAGAGGGGTCTCAGTCGGCTGCAGAGGCAATCTCCAGACTTTTGGGGTCTACAGCAATGCTCTGTTCCTCAGGGCTCTGCAGGCTGGCCAGGTCAATGACCCAGGCTGGGCTCAGCCGGGTGGCTCTTCTCCCTGTGCACCTCCTCCTCCCTGGACCCAGCAGTGTCGTTTCTTGGCATTGGTGGAAAGACACAGAGCCTCTTAAGGGCTGAGGCCTTCACTTCTGCCTAATTCTGTTAGAGTGGGCACATGGGCCAGTTTAAGGTCAAGGTGAGGGAAATATACTCCACCCTCTGGTGGGAGGAGCAGGCAAGTCACATGCAGACACAGAAGGGGTGGGGAATTAGGGCCCTGGTGCAGTCCACATGGCAGGCTTATTTCCCCTGTAGACTTGTGAGCTCCTAGGGATGAGGGGCTTGGTCAGATTCAAGTTGGAATCTCCTGCTGCCTCTAATGTTGACATTGGGAGGCAAAGAGACAAGTCTTGAGGGATGGTGGCAGGTAGGAGGACATGATGTCACACTGCCTGGGTCTCGTGACTTTGACAGATCCACTGAACATCTCTGAGCCTCAGTTTCTCCATCTATAGAAGGAGGATTACCTATCCAGGAGGGTAGGATGAAGACTGGATAGGTTGGTTTCAGTAAACATTTGGCAAAGTGCCTGTAATGTGGGAAGATCCCAATAATTTACCGTGTGGAATTGGAGAAGCTCCTGCCAGTAGGAGCTTTGATCATCCTGCCATTCTGAGGCTCCCAGACATCCATGTCTCCCACTGGTACCCTCCAGATGTTGAAAGAAGGGTCTCCCCTGGCCTGAGCTCACCACCACTGGGTGTAATCTGGCATCCCTCAGCACCTTCCCTCCCTGCCCCCTGTGCAGGCCAGGAGCTTATGGTTCAGGGATCCCTGGAGTGCAGTGGGGGCTCCCCTGGAGGAGGTACTATGCCTGCCTTTCCAGCTGTGGAGCCAGAATGTGAAGGTTGTGTCACAGGCCCAAGCCAAAGATCAAATTGAAGGCTGAGTGACTCCCAGCCAGGTCACGAGGCTGTGACTGCATTGAGCTGACACGGTCCGCAGGCTCCCTGAGGCCAAGGAAGGAGTGTGTGTGTGTGGCGAGTGAGCAGACAGCCTCCTGCACCTCACTTTTGTTCTTTCTCTCCCCTCATCTTTGCAACTACCTGTTCTGTCTTAATATGAAATAACAAAAGATTTAGGGATAATTTATTATTTTGCCTAATTTTTTTAGCGGGAAGGGTGAGTAATGGGGAAATAACAAACAACATGGAACAAAGTAGGAGCGCCACTTCATGCCTCTCTGTTCTCCTGGGCAGCCTCTCTGGGTGGGGGCTCGGGGACCGTATCCTGCGTGTCTTCCTGGGAATCTAATGGAGCATTATGGCAAACAGCACTGATGTTTTAACGTGGTTACTTTCCTTTAATAGCTTTCTAACTCCCACTTTCTGGGAAATGCATTCACATCTTTTTCTTTAAGGATTTGTGTGGTCCGCCCTCCTGCTCTTGCCTCCAGAACACAGTCCCCGGTATTGTAGGTGCTCAGAGAGCACTGGTTTTGTGTGAAGGACATGCTCATTCTTATTCCTATTGCCATGTACTCATAAGGGAGAGTAAAGTTGAGGGGAAAACCCCGCAAACAAACAATTGCAAGAAGCATGCTAAGCTCTCTTTCAAGGGTCTCACCCTGTTGGAAATTCCTGGAGCAAGTGAGCAGGCAAGCAGGCTGGTGGCTCAGAGCGCGACTTATCAGTAATGTATGTTGCTAAAAATAAGCCTACAAATGTGTTAATAATTGGTCTCTGAGCAGTTTTAAAGTGAACTAATCATAGTTTCTTCCAAGAGGATCTTAGCTGAGAACTGCAATGCTCTCATAGGGAAATACAGATTCTCATCAATCCTCTTGTTTTTTTCTGTTTTCTTTTTCTGGCCCTGGGGGAGCCAATGGTTGCATCTTGCTTGGTGAATGCTTTGGTTGTGAGGCTCCAAGGTCATTTCTCCCGTTAGCATGTGGCACCCAGTTAGCATTCCATGGGGTCACATTCAGGAGCTAGCCTGCTCACTGTTAATGGCTCCTCCCCATGTGGAACAGAGAGGCTGGGTGGAAAAAGAAGAGAGAGTCATACGAAGATGCACAGCATGGCAAGCAGCTCATCACAGCGACCTTCCCCTCTGCCTCCCCGCTTTGCCTTCCATCCAGCAAATAGAGTGCCTTCTCCTGGGCCAGGCATCGTGCCAGGCACGGGGACACTGCAGACATCAGGGACCATGCCGTGTTCCATGGGGTCCTCTAGCGGGGGAGGGGGCTGGACCATGCTACCTCATGGGGGAGTACCCCACCAGCCAAGGTGAAGGTGAGGGCTACGCCCGTGATGGGAAGGGGTTGAGCAGCCAGGAGCAGAAGGAAGGTATCCAGGGGCAATGTCATGTCAGCAGAGAACCAAAAGGTGGGGTGGAAACCCAGTGGAAGGAAAGGGGGCCATGCACAGCCTGGAGTGAGAGGGAGCTTGGAGGTACTCAAGGAACCAGCCGTCAGGGTTGGGCCTAGAGGTGGGGTGTGGTGGATGGGCTTGGGGAGGTGCCAGGAGCAGGCTAGGAGGGGCTGCTGGGCAGAGGGGAGCACCTGTAGAGGCAATGGGAAGCCCAGAGAGAGGGCATGCATGTGTGTGCATGTGCACATGTGTGTAGAGTATGTGCGTGCATGCATAAATGTAGTCTGCATGTGGGTGCACACGTGCACACGTATGTGCCTGTGCATTTCGTGTGTGTACATACACGTGTGTAGGTCGTGTCTGTATGTGCACGTGCATGTATTTGTATGTGTGTGCATGTGCATGTGTGTGCATGTCTGTGTGTGTGCATGTGTGCAAGAGAACCAGCCTATGTACCCGCTCTGTCCCCTTGGCAGTTCCCTCTCCCCTTCTCCTGTCCCCTCCTCCCCAGGCTCCTCCCTCCTTCCTTCCTGGAAAGAAGGCACAGCCTGTGGGGAACACACAGCAGCCTCTGAGACTCACCAGCAGTTTTTAAGGTCAGCTTCTCCATCTGTCTTTCAGGCGATAACCTTCATATAGCTTTTTGTGCTTATTTTTGTCAGAAGTCACTGGAGGAATGACTGAGTCATCCCGTGCACATGCACATGTGTGTGTGGATGTGTGTTTGCGTGTGCACACAGTGCTATAACTTCTCATCTCTTTTAAAGGCCACAGGCGGGAAGGGGCCAGGTCAGGGAGTAGGCCTGTCTTTCCTGCAGACAGCCTGAGCTCGTGCTTCTGGGGGCCTGGGGCTCAGCCCTCCCTTCAGGCTGGAACCAGCCCTGCCCACTGCACCTGGCCGACCTTGGCAAGTCCCCTCATCAGGTGCCTCGGTTTGCTGCTGTGTAGGATGGGAGCTGTGGTAGTTGCTACCTTGTGGAGTGGCTGTGAGGCTTGGGTGCAGCAGGTGACCTTTGCGCAGCGCTTATAGCTAAGTGGAAGTCAGCCATGCCCAGGAGTAGAGTGGGTGTGAGGCCGTGGGTAGCACTCTCCGGCTCTGCGCTGGGCTGGGACTGGCGAGAGGCCACGCTGGCTGTAGAGAGTGATTGCTGGGGAAACTCAGAGATCGCTGCACACAGAAAGGTCTCAGGGGTCTCTTGCCCTCCAGTTCCAGGAGGAGCAGGGGTCAGAGACGTCTCATGAGCTGGGCCCTGCCACCGTCCCATGTTGGGGGGGAGCCCACAAAGCCAGAGGTGTCTCTGGGCAGGTGCTGGCCTGAGATGTGCCTCCCTCCTGGAAGCCGGAGCTGCCGTCCAGGGAAGTCAGCCCCTGCTGCTGGAGGAGAGCGCCTGGGCTCCTGCGCGATCCTGTTGTCAGATTGATTCTGAGGACAGCTCCTGCCCCGGTTCTGATTTTGCAGCACCTTCAACCAAAAAGTCTTCAGCGAACACTCAGAACCATGTTTCTGTATGAGGTGTAGCCTTCAAAAATAATTTCCCCCTTTGGAAATACAGGCAGAGAAGGGAAAATAAATGTTTCTCACAGGAGGTGGGATTTTTATGTTTCATGACATTTCTTTACTAAGAAGTTAAAGGTTGGACTAAGATGTGTGACCTAAGCCTGAATATTATGTCATCCAAATTTTGTTTAATAATATTATCCAGGGAACAAGACTGACAAGGTCACTGGTCCTTATAGAGCTGACAGTCTGCTACTTTCCAGGTGGGTTTTAAAAACTCAAAAAGTAGTGCATGCATATGTTGAGAAGAATCCTGATGGCAGGAGATGGGACAGGGTGGGGTCGGTAGTCAGGCCTGGGGTTCTGTTCTGTTACCTGGCAGGTGTCTGTCCCTTCTTTGGGCCTCGATGTCCTCACCTGTGAAATGGGAACACTATTATAGTGTCTGCAGGGTGTGCTTCTGCTCGGGACTGAGTCTGCGGCCGCCTTTCCCACAGTGCACGTTCAGTCACGCTCATCAGTGACAGCCGGGTCTCAGCCCAGTCTCCCGGGCCCCCTTCCTGCCGCCGCCTGTGAGTTTCCTGAATGCACTTTCAGGGAACTTCTGGGCATCATATGCTCCCTCTTTTGATTTTAACACCAAAGGAAACATACTCTCCTTCCATTTTCTACCCTGCTTTTTCCTCTTACAACTGTGTGTTGATAAGAGAACAGATGAGAAATTTGGACAAGAAGTAGGACTGAGCCTCTGGAAGCATGGCTGGGGAGGTGGGGCTGGTGACTGTTACAGGCAGAGGGACCAGCACATGTGGTGGGAGGAGGCATGGGGCGTGGGCTGGTGGATGGGGATGGGGAGATTGGCAGGGGCCAGCCCGGGCAGGGGTTGAAGACCCATTGAGGATTTTGGTCAGCCTGTGAGCAGTCAGGTTGTGGAATGTTAGACAAGAGAGGCTGACCAGTCAGTTTGGGAGTGGGAGAGGTGGCTCTGCCTCCACTCTGGGAACAGGTGGGTGGTGTTGGGGACAGGTTGTTGTGGTCCCCCAAGAAAGGTGATGGACCAGGGTGTGGAAGAAGTAGGTGGAGAGGGACACTGAGCAGTGCATGGGGGTGGGGGCAGGGCAGGGGGGATAGAGGGCAGCGCCAGCCACGTGATACACGCAGCTGTCTGGGGCAGATCGGAGAAGAGCCTGGTTTGGGGAAGGAGGGTTTGGTCTTCGGAGACAGTCAAGGGAAGATGTAAAGTAGAAAATGGGTATGTAACCTGAGTCCTTGGCCTGGAGAGAAATAAGTCACATTGACGTACAAATTCGAGGCTCTGTGCTTCCAGTCAGGCTCATGGGACTCTGAGAGTGACTTTAAATGTCTTTCCTGTCTAGTACTACACTGAGGGACCCTGGACAGCCAGGCAGCCATCTGTCCACCTGCCCACCCACAGTGCAGGCTACGGAGGACAGCCCAGGGAATTCTCTGTCCTCATGGAGCAGGGCGAAGTGACTTCTGCTGCCCATACAGGTGGCTTGTGTCAGAGTCAGAGCTTGAATTCTGGGCGGGTAGGTCAGAGGGGGGGACATTGCATTAGACTGTGTGGCTTCAAGTCCTGAGTCTGTGTGACCTCAGAGGAGTTAACTTGCCCTCTCTGTGCCTCTCCCACCTGTAAAAAGGGGACACTATTCAAGTTTTTTCCAAAGGTGGCCATAACTGGTACGTCCAACCCCACTCGCCCTTTGCAGTGTGATTTTTCCATTTCTCCCAGCAGGGGGAGAGGCTGTCTCCTGCCTGCTGGTATCCCCCTTGATTTGCTTAGATCAATAGAATGGCAGAAGTGACACAGTGTGACTTCTGGGCTTAGAACTTCAAGGCCCTGCAGCCTCTGTTCCGCCCTCTTGACGGCCACGTAAAGTCATCTGGGCCGCCCCTCCAGAGGGATCCCTGGTCTCCAGCGCACACTGCCAGGCTGGGGTGGAGCCTCCCTGGCTGTTTCCAGTCCTGGCCAGGCTTCCAGCTGAACACAGCTGGCTGCGTGAGCCTGGCCCTGACCATGTCTGCCCGATGGGCCCTGCCCCAGGTCTGGCACACAGCACGTGAATAGTGAAGTCATTATTTCAGGCCAAGTTATGGGTTGGTTACCTGTGGGTAGGTAACTGATACAAACCCTAAGCAGTACCTTTGATTAGCCGGGGCTGTTTCTTGCCCTGAGTTGTACCGTGGTCCTTTGTTCTGAGCTGCTGGGCAGTGCTGATGTTTAATTGAGGTTCTGTTTCTGGCTGATGCTGGGTCTGCATGGAATCAGAGGGTGTGCCTGGGATATGTGGCTGCGTACACCTGGTTTGCGGTGAGAGAGGTGAAGCGTTCTGTCCCGAGAGCCAGCAAGCGGGAGATCTTGGTGCTTATGTTGTGTTGGGGAGAGGCCAGCCCATCCGAGGGCACCAGGATGGGTCTGGATTTTAAAGGGCCTTCACCCAGGAGCTCTGAGCCAGGAGTGTTCTTTGCAATCCCCTGTGAGGAGGGATTAAATCAATCTGAACTTTCTTCCGGAGTTCATGATTGCCAGCCATTAACAAGTATTTATTGGCACCTATTCTTTGCCTGTGTCTGTTTTGGGGGCCAGGGATATAGCTGTACAAACCATGCTGTCCCTGTCTCTGTAGAGGGAATAGTCTAGTGGGAGAGGGGAAATAGGCATGAACTGGATGTACAATGTGACGCCACAGAATTACAGATGCCTCAAGCCGGGCTGGGGCAAGAAGAGAGGCATGGAAGACAGTCTGTCTATTTGAGATCGGGTGGTCAGAGAGGGCCTCTGCAAGAGATGAAGCAGAAGCGAGGGGATAAGTCATGTAAATGCCTTCCAGGGAGAGGAACTACAAATGCAAAGGTCCTGAGGTAGGTGTGTGCTTGGGGTGTCGGTGAGCAAGTTGACCAGAAGGCTGAAGTGCAGTGAAGGGTGGGGAAGGGGTGTTGAAGCCAGTTAGGGTGCTGGGGAAACGGAGGCCCAGGTGGAGACTGAAGCTTTATTTCCAGAGCTAACCCTTGGAAGGGGGTTGATTAGACTGCAATGGGGTGAGGTTTACTGGGCAAGGCAGGGGTGGAAGGTCAACCAGTCGGGGCTGTGGTGGCTGGGCATGCTCTTTGCAGCAGGTGTCTCTGGTGCCTGTGTCCTGTGTCCTTGGGCCACCTTTGCCTCTGTCCTCCACTGTGGTTCCAACTCGGCTGGCACAGTGAGTGACAGGTGACGTGCTGGAGCCAGCTGCTATGGCACTCGAGAGCATGCGTACATTTTCAGGAAGGTTGCTTGCTGGTAGTTACCATGCTCATAGCTTGAGGTCGGCCATGGTGGGAGTATTTACACCATGGCAATTGGCAGATGCCACATACCAGCTCCCCTGTGCCACCCAGGTGCTTGTTGAGTGTTTGCAAGCCCACCACTGCCAGGGCCTCACCTGGGGCATGTGCTGGGTGCCCTGGGACCTTCTCCCATGCAGCAGAAGTTTGGCCAGAACAACATGCCCATGGGATGATCCTCAGGTGACGGGATGGGGCAGATGTCCCAGCCTGCCATCCTGCAGGTGGGCAGTCATTGGAGCTCTGCAGAGGCAAAGCCCTGGTGCCCACAGCTCTGGTCTTGGGAGCGCCCCTGGGTGCCAGGTCTCCCTCCCCATCCCTCCCTGCTCCCCTTCTGCCTTCTGGGACCATCTTGTAAAGAAACTGCCTGCCCCAAAGGCCTTCCAGCACTGCTCTCAGGGGGTCAGACCACACCAGTGGCAGAGCCATGAGTGGTGAGATGTGGCCACAGTCTGGGTGTATTTTGAGGCTGGAGTCCCCTGGATTTGCCGTGGGATCAGATATGTGGAATGAGAGAGAGGCAATGATGGCCCCTAGGGTTTTAGCCTGCGCAGCGGAAGAAGGAAGTTGTCCTGGACAGTAAGTGGGGGGAGGCGTGGAGATGAGCCGCTCAGGCGTCTCACACCCCTTCAGTTTGGGACAGCTTCTGGTCCAGAGGCCTGTCAAAGCCCATGCGGGGTTGGTACATGGAGTTGGAGGAGGCAAATGTGGGTGTCTGGAACGAGAACCCACTGAGCACTCAGGGGCCTGCCCGGCATCCAAGGGTCAGCTGTGACTCCTGTTCAAGAAGCACCGCTTCCTCCTTCTTTCCTCCCTCCGTCCCTCTCTTCTTCCCTCCCTCCCTGCCTCTCTCCCTCCCTTCTTTTCTTCCCTCCTTCCTCCCCTCTCTCCTCTCCTCTCCTTCCTTTTCCTTCTTTTCTTGGTCTTTCCTCTACCTTTAATCTGTCGTCATCTATCTTCCTACTTATTGATTGATTGACCTTTCATCTATCAGTCTATCAGCTGTTTATCTAGATCATCTGTCTGTCATCTGTCTGTTCTGGTGCCCCTGTCCATCCCTCCATCCACCACTTGCTTCCCTCCATCTCTTGTTTAGCATCCTGCCCCATTAGAATCTTGCCCCTGCTTGAGCACCCTCAGTGACAAGCAAGTCCCTGCCTCTTAAGCATTCCATTGAGAAGTTTCCAACTCCTGTGACCACTTTAGCACACTGTTGTCTGGGGACTGTGCTTCTCTTCCACCTCCTCCCACCAAGATTTATTTACCCTCTCCACTTGCCAGGAGAGAGGCACTTAGGAGTTCAGAGCCGTGCGCGGTCCCTTGCAGGGCGGCCCTCAGTGTGCTGGGGAAGAATGGGACTACTCACAGCGGGGGAGACACCCCCATCCCAGCTGCAGCGTCCCTCCCCTTGGCTTCCCAGGCAAAGACGCTTTGTGTTCTGCGTGCACAAGGCCCACCATTGAGGCAGGCCAGGGGATGCTGTGGAGAGCCAAGAATGGCTGGAAACTAAAATCAGGCATTTCACAGAAAGGCAGCCCGGCATGGTCTCCGCAGCAGACTTCTGCGAGCCTGCGGTGAATGAGGCCTTTGCTCTGCTCCAGCCCTGAGTGGGGCCTCCCTGACTCCAGGGAGAAAGGCAGCCGCTACCTCCTGGGGCTCCCACTGGCAAAATGAACAAAACCGCCAAGAGACACGGAGCGGCTGAGGATTGGGTGGTTTCCTCCTGGCGTCTGCTGGGCCTCCAAGCCTGTCGGTGGGTGAGTCAGTGTTCTGGAAGACTCCCCACAGCTCGCGTGCAGGTGGGCCAAGAGGCCGCCTGTGAGGAAGGCTGGCAGGCATGTGAATGAGGCAAGGGATGTGGCAGCTATGAGCAGCTCAAACGAGGCAAGATGCTGCTTTTTAAATATTTTTACATTCTCTAAACTTTAATTTTAAAGTCATCTTAAACTTGCATGGAAGTCACAAAAACAGTACAGCGAGTTCTCCAGCTTTCCTCACGTAGAGCCTCTCATGTGGGACCCAAAGGGTGCTGGGAGACCGCCCTGGGGCAGCACCACGACCTAACCACTGTCGCCACCCTCACTTCACTTTGGTGTCATTTATATGGAATTTATTACATTTATAGAGTCACTACGATCAGGTATCACTTTTAGATGAAACCATTCTGGCTCCTGAGATGACTGGTGTTGGCCCCTGGGCACTGCCTCACCAGGCTTTTCACTGTATTGTGCCCCTCCATGCCCCAGGGCCGGAGGCATCTCCTCTCAGCCTCCAGGCCCTGCTTCCCTGGCCCCCACGGAGGCTCAGGACCCCTGCCCAGGAAGGGAGGCTGGGCTTCCTCTCTCCCTCCCCTCCTGGGGCTCTGGCGGTTTCCTGCAGCGCTGGAAGAAAGCCCCACAGACAGGGGCTGAAGGAACAGTTTATTCTCCTGGGCCGGAGGCTGGACGTCCTAAGTGGACATGTGGGCAGGGCTGGTGCCAAGGCCGTGATGGAGGCTCTGCTCCAGGCAGGCTGTAAGGTGAGTTGGCCGTGGTGGCCACTCAGTGAGGGGAGCTTCCTGGGCAAGTGCCCGCCTTTGTTCCCAGGGGTCTTCTGCCCTCATAAAGTGTCTGCTCCTGGGATTTGAGTGCACTCCCCTCTCTGGACCCCTGCTCTTCCATTTCCTCTCTTGCAAAGCTTGTGAGTGTTTTGTCCTTAACATCCGGTTCTTTTTCTTCCATTGTACTGTTTGCATTTGTAATTTTCCCTTACTTTTAGGGATTGTTTGCTATCTCCCTCTTACTCTGCTCCCACCCCAACTATGATTTCCAGGAAGGAAGAGATCAGTGTTATCCCCCGACCTCCGCCCCGGTATCCGCCAGCACCTGGGACAGCGACTTGCCTTCTCTCAAAGAGCTGTGTCCTGGGACAGGTTACTTGACCCCTCTGGCCTTGGGTTTCTTTTTACCTGTTGATAATGGTTCTCACCTCACAGGTGTGTTGTGATAATGAAGTGAGCAGCCTATGGAAAGGCACCTAGGGCCGGGCGTGCAGGAAGGGCTGAGCAAACTGGGCCTGATGTGTGTGCTCTGGCTCTTGCAGCTGGTACCACCTGAGAGGTGGTGAGACATTGTGGTTAGACTCTGGGGCAACCACCTGGGTTCAAATCCAGCTCACTACTTCCAGCAGGCTGACCTTGGCAAGCTCCTTCATCTCTTGCTGCCCCAGTTTCCTCATCTGCAAAGTGACAGTAGCAGTAACCCGAACCTCTAGGAGTTCTTCATTAGCCAAGCTCTCACACATGCTTGGCCCAGGTGGTGTTAGGTATTGTTGTCGCTGGTGTCCATCCCTGTCATACCACTACTCAGATGTCAATTCTTTGGAGCTAGCTGCTTAGGAGCAGGTTTAGGACATCCTTCGAGAAAGGAGCAAAGTGTTTGGGGTCAGGATACCATTTTTTCAGGTCATGTTATTTGCTTTTTTTTTTCAATCCCTAGAGAATCAGCTGCCCACCCCCACTCCCACCCCGTCATCATTTCCTCCTGTTCTTGCTGGTGTGCTGCATCATTTGCCCGGAGAAATGTAGTGAGTGCCCCAGGTTTTACTTCTGAGCATTTTCCCTGCCTCTTTGGTCTTTGCTGAGAGAGGCCACGTGGAGTGTGAGCCACACACCAGCCCCAAGCAGATGCAGAGGCTTCAGGCTGTGGCCAAAAGCTGCAGAGGGGCACCTTCAGCGGCCAGCTTTTATTCCGTGTGAGAAAACTGAGCAGCATAAACACAGTTGCTTCTCTGGAATCAGAGATCAGTTCTTGGGCTTCTATGTGAGCGCTTCAAAATGTAAAGAGAAAAAATATTCCTCTCCATCCCATAACTGTCCTCAAAACAATCTCAGTGGGTGACACTGAATGAGCGTCCTACTTGTCAAGAGCTACGTGGACTTGTCTCCACCCCCATGCCCGATGGGAAGTCACTGGGGGGGAAGCGGCCAGCTCCTGATGACAGTGGTAAGCACAGCAGGGGTGTGGCTATGGACCAGGACTTCCACACGGCTGAAGGCAAGAAGAAACGTTCATGCAGAATTTAAGAACACTGGGCAGTGACTTCCATCCCAGTCCGCTATGGTGCTGTTTCCATGGCTGCCCACTTTCTGATCAACCCACTAGGGTACTGATATCCTGGAAGTCTGTGAGGTGCCTCGAGGAGGTAATGAACTATTATATAAAGAATGTTTCAATTAGGTACACATTTGTTTAACTTTTTATTTGAAAAATGTGTGTTTCCATTAAAGTAGATGTCAAATTTTCCTTATAAACTTATTTAATAAAATGTTAAAAAATGTATTTGCTTCAGACCGGGTGGTTCTGTTTTGGCAAAGTCCTTGAGAGTGGTGGCTGGGTGAGTGAGATTTGGGAGATGGTACTATTGTGCAGTAGGAAGCACCCGTCTGACACAAGTGCCTTTGAAAGTCGGGGGCGGCATGGAGGATGGGGCACGGCCCTGCACGCCCTGGAGTATCACACCTGTGGCCCACAAGAGGGGAGGGGCTCTACAGGAGGTGGTGACACAGGGATGGGGGTCGTTAAGCTTGTCACATTAACCTCCTTGATGCTCTAGGGGATTCATGGAGGAAGGTGGCATATATGGTGCAGACGGAGTGAGTGAAGGCATTTGGCAAAGGTTTGTGAAGGACAGGAGATAGGTCTGCGGGGATTCTGGAGGCAGGGTGGCCGCTGGCACAGAAGGTGGCTCCCGGCACAGGTTCGGTGACTCTTAGCTGTCATTGTTGAGTGGAAGTCAAGGTGTGGGTCAGAACAGCTGGAAGAGTAGTGTAGACCCCAACCATGCTCAGGGAGAAGCAGCTCTCAGGGAAGAATGGTCTTGAGTTAAAATTCATGGGGCAGATGCCCGTGCCTGGGGAGCCTCTAGTGGCATAATTATAATTATCAAGATGAAGTTCTTGGATAAAGTCTGGCCCAACATTGGCCAGACTTCCATGAACACGTATCCCCTGGAAATCTTGTTAGAATGTGGGTTCCGACTCATTAGGTCTGGGGTGGGGCCCAACACTCTAAGAGATGCTGCTGCTCGGATGGCCCTCCCCTTTGGCTTGCCCCCCGTCCCCACCCCCATGGAAGCTGTCTGCAGCCTCCCATGTCTGTGCCCCTGGTAGGCCACAGCGACCCCCAGGCATCGTTGACTCAATTTCCCTTGTTCTTGAGCCTGCCTCCTGGGTGTTTGGGGGTCGAGCACCCAAGCTGGGGGAGGCCTTAGGAGCCCGTGCCTTTTCCTCCAGTGGCCCTCTGTTGCCTGGTCCGGGAGGAGGGCACCTCCTGTCTCCATCCACGTGGGACTGACCTTCACCTCCTCTGTGACCCTCTGCCCGTGGGAGTCCTTCTCCCAGAGACATGGGACAGGTTTGCTTTGAAAGTCTGTTCTAGGACTTCAGCTGGAGCTTTGGGAAAGAGGTGTGTTTTCTCCATGAAGAGGTCACCGAGCAGGTAGGATGTGAGCCTGGAGGCTGGTAGCCATTCTCCCCACGCTCAGGCGGAGCCTGCCTCAGAGTGGGGCGAGCCCAAGAGGGACTGACCTGGGAGGGGACGGCTGATTTCCTTCCGGCATTGCTTCAGCCCCAGATCCAGTCGTGTGAAGCTGGTGTGCCCCTGGACGTCTCCAGTAATCACTTACTTACTCCCTTTAATGTCTCAGGGGGTTTGAATTAGAGTCCCCCCACTTACTACTAAGGGTCTGATTCTAATGGCACTGAGTACAAGGAAGTGGCCTTGCTCCAATCACAGGGCTAAGGGAGGTACCATGCCAGATCCAAACACCCACCTGCTTCTCTCCACGCCATGCGTTCCCCTCCTGCCAAGCCCCCGTCCAGTCCCAGGGAGACCCCTGAACATGACCCATCTTACCTCTCAGGCCTCAGGGTGTCCTTCTAACTGAAGGTCCTTGTGGTTTCTTGTAGAGTAGTGTCCTTGGAGGATGTGGGAGTCGGTGTGGGCATGAGGGGAGATGTCCGTCCATGGCTCTGCAGCTGGAAAGGGTCCACAAGGCTCCCAGGGGCTTAGCAGGTGCGAGGGGTGTTGACTTCTTTCACAAAAGGAGGGTTTTGCATGGACACCTTTACATTGCTGGGTTTGTGTGTCATGGAGGGCTATGTCAGTCACTGAAAAGGGTATTCTCAGGAGCTGCTAATGACATATTTAATTTTAATAATGAGACACCCATGCTCACCATTTATTACCCACTGTGGCTTTAGACTCTGGTTCCTGGAGCTGGATAAGAGCTGGAGGTTAATGGATAACATGATTAATTATTTAATACATGGATACAGGATGTTCTTCCAAACCAAAGACTTTGTAACAGGTTAACTAATTGGTTCCTAACTTAATTATCATTTTGAATTTTCCAAAGAATATTTTCTCCCAAACCACTCAACTATATAAAGCTATTGGGAAATGTCTAATTTTTACATTATTTCTTTGCTAGGCTTAAGTACTAATGTTGTTATTATTCTAACAGCTATTTAGTTCAAAGCTTCATCTTATTGCCTGTGAGGTACACACAATGGATTCAGACTTTATGAAGCCCATGGAAGGGTTGGCAACACAAGGTGATATTTTAATGTCCTAGAGGCCAGAAATGTGATGGGCTCCATTTCATTCTCGTGAGGGACTGTATGTTGTGGTTTAAGTACTGCTTCTATGTCAGGGAGACCTGGGTGTGGATCCCAGCCCCTCCATGTGGGTTCGTTATTTCACCTCTCTGAGTCAGTTTCCTCCTTTGTACAATAGCGAAATAGTCATATTAACTTGTTTGGGTTGTACTGAAGATTAAATGAGAAAATGCAGGTAGAATACTTAAGATGACATCCAACCCAGGGCAATAGGTTAACGGTGTTGGCTGTTAGACTTCATCAGAGCAAAGATCAGCAGCCTGTGGCCTGTGAGCCCGCCTCCTGTGTTTGTAAATAAAGTTTTATTGGAACACGGCTGCACTCCTTTGTTCGGGTATCGTCTCTGGCGGCTTACACTGCAGTGGCAGAATTGAGTAGTTATGCAGAGATGTCTGGCCCAGAGCCTGATATATTTACTCTCTGGTCTTTACAGAAGTCATTTGCCACCCTTGCTCCAGAGCCATCCTCTCACACTTTTATCTTCCTGGTGCCACTTCACAGGTTTCCTTATAGATGAGCGCCGTCCATTAGAGCTTCACACCAGGATGCAAATGCTCCAAATCGGGTCTCTGCTGCCCAGGCGTGCAGCCACAGGCCACGATGGCTCCTGAATGCACTGACAACTGCAGAACTGAACTGTACATTTTGTTTTGCTTTAATTAATTTAAATTTAAATAGCCACCTGTGGCTAGTGACTAGTTCTTCGGGCGGTGTCATGCTTCTCCTGTGTGGGAGTTCAGGATGCAGGGCATGCTGTGTGATCCCCGTGCTAGAGTCCTTTTTGGAGAGGGCCCTCCTGGAGCCTCTGGCTTTGGCTGAAAAGAGGATGAGTCTGCTGACTCTGTTTTCTCTTATATTTTTGCTTATTAAAAACAGTGTTATTTATAAAAAAACTATTCCACGAAATATTTGCTAAATATAGAAGGATAAAACACAGATATCTAACCCTGCCATTTAGAGAAAAAGCCACATGAACATGTCATTCTTCACGTCCGTCGTCCCTTTCCATACCCTGTGTGTTGCCAAAGAGGAGTTTCTAGTGATCACGGGGGCCCCACCCTGCTGCGTCCGTGGGACAGGTGCTCACATAAAGATCTGCCTTGGTAGTGCGGCCAGCTCTTGGTTGGCTCTGCAGGCCACATTCGGAGGGACTTTATGGGCTGGGTGCTGGTGATGCCCTTGCTGTGTGTCTGTGTGTGTTTCATGTTTCTGCAGAGTTGCCTTGCATTCTCCGAAGAGATTTACCGGCTTAATGCATAAGATTTTCCTGCAAAATGCATAAGAAGCTTCTGCTCCCGCTCCCTCACACATTAGTTAATGATAGATATTGCCCACCTTTCTGACCTTTATCAATCTGGTGGTGAGAAATGACTCATCTGTATTCGCATCACTTTGACTATAAGACGTCTCCCCAGAAGTCACTGCTCGGAAATGTCTCTGCTTGTTTCTCTTGCTCCTTATAATTTTGGGGTTGGGCCAGTGGTTATGGAACGGTTCCTAAATCTTTGGGAAGTTGGATAGAGGCATGGATTGGGTCTGCAGATAGCAGACTTTAAAACAGCTTGTATTTACTTGGGACCTGCTGTGCACGTGCAAGGTTTAGCTCATCAGTTCCTCATAAACACCCGATGAGCCAGGCACTGTCATGCCCATTTTACAGATGAGGAAACTGAGAATTCCCTCAAGTCCTAGGCGTGTGAACCACATAGTCTGGACTCGGACAGATGATCACCACTCACTCCTCGCAGCCCACAGTGGGAGGCATGGTGGGGAGAAAGGCGTGGGACCAGGGGTAGGCAGCCCTGGCTGGACCAGGGCTCACTTACTGGTCCTGTGACTGGACAGTCACGTGGTCTCCCAGAGCCTTAGTTTCGTAGCTCCCAAATGGATGCCAAGGTATTTGCCTCGTGGGGTTGCTTGAACGATAAGTGCAGAAATGTGTTAAGGCCCTGGCACCATTCCTTGCTCTCTGTCAGTGATAAATGGTGACTGTTATCTGTATTATCAGCAACGATTATTAGCACAATGATGAAAAACAGAGAGTGAAGATGATAAATAGGAAGTGCCTAAAACATAGTAGCTACCAGAGTGTTAGCTATTATTTATTTTGTTAATATGTTATGGTGTATATATTTCCATATTCTGTGACAGTGAACAGTGAAAACTGCCCCCCCAAGGACACTGTTGAAAGCTCATGACCGGCTGCCACCCACCGTCTCACAAACACGGGCTTCTGATCCACAGGACCAGCAGCATTTTAGATCAACTTCGTCAAGAATATTACCATGCTTCAAAAGCAGCCTGGTCCCGCAGCCCCGCCAGGGGTTATGGCTGTCCTCTCTGCCTTGTCACACCTTCCAGGCTAGTAAGACAGAGCACCTACCCCAGCTCCAGGGTGGGGAGGCCCTGGGAGTGGTGGGGGCTGTCACAAGCTAAGCACCTTGCCCCGCTTGAAGAGGGTCCAGCTCGTTTTGATTACAGGGATATGGGCTCAAGGTTGCCAGCTCTTTGGTTTTTAAGAGAACTTGAAAGTCTAGATTTATTATGTGAAATTTCAACTCTTTAAAATTTTTTGCTATCAGTCATATTTAAAAAAAATGTGATGCTTGCCAGACAGTGTATTTTCTGACCTAGCATTGTCCAAGGCAGAGATGAGAAAAGTCAAATGGCAGAAGGAAATGGAAATACGAGTGGCCAAAGTGATAGCACCACGCCAACAGGAGAGAAGGCCAGCCAGCCACAGGGAGGCGAGGGTTTTTTGTAGACAGGTTGTAAATTTTTACCTTGTATCTCGGAGAAATGCCATGCACTTTACATAAGGGATGTTACAAGTGAACCAAGCTGTAAGGAGTCTACTGATAAATAGCCTGGTTGCAAAAAGATCATAAATGTGTCCTTGGAAATCAAGTACTGGGCTTCTAAGTTATAAAAAGGGACCAGCAGGGTAGGGATATGTGACAAAGTGTGCGGCCCTATTGTTCTACCTCTCCCCGTCTTCCCTTCTCCTCCCCTCTCTCCCCCTCCCTTTGTCTCTGTCTCTTTGTCTTTCAATAGATACATAGATGCCTGTATGCAGATATCTGTAGATATATATGTACATGTGTATATAATTATCACATCAAGCATGACTCACAGCCTTGAGGGAGCAATTAACTCTGGCCTGGTGGTTTCCAGTGTCTCTTTATATACGAATAAATCATGCAGCAAGGATGCCTTAATCTTGTTTTATTAATTACTCTTCTGTTGGTCTGTTTAAAGTCAATTAAACTTCACAGAACCCGAGTTCCTCTCGTGAAATCACGTCCCTGTCACTCAGAAAACCAGAGCAGATGACCAATGGCCGTTCTAACTCTCTGGGGGTGGGCGGTGAGCAGATGACCAATGGCTGTTGTAACTCTCGGGGGGAGGGGGGGGATGAGCAGATGACCAATGGCCGTTCTAACTCTCGGGGGGTGGTGAGCAGATGACCAATGGCCGTTCTAACTCTCGGGGGGCAGGAGGGGATGAGAAGATGACCCATGGCCATTGTAACTCTTGGTGGGGGCATGAGCAGATGACCAGTGGCCGTTGTAACTCTCGGAGGGGGGTGAGCAGATGACCAATGGCCCTTCTAACTCTGGGGGGATGAGCAGATGACCAATGGCCGTTCTAACTCTTGGGGGGGGGGATGAGCACATGACCAATGGCCCTTCTAACTCACAGGGGGTTGTGGACAGCATCCCCTGTGACAAAGTCCTGGTGGCTTTGTTCCTGGCAGTGGGCAGGGGCTTGCTGATGGCTGATGTAGAAAGGCTGCCCCTCTGCAGGAAATAAATGGTCTGAGTCAAATGGAAAAGGGACTTAGACACGGGCATGCATGCCACCCCAGATTTTTCTTTCTCTGGCTTCATGGATTTTTTGCGGGGTGTTGGATTATTTTAATATTTAGTTATTTGCTTGTCTAGTGTCTTTTTCTTTTTTTTTCTAGACTTTTTTTTCTGATTAGAAAGAAAATTATATTCATTATTGAAAATTCAGAAAAATTCTAAGAAGGAGATAAAAGCATTTCACAGGCTCCTAGCCCCATGTGGAGATAATTCCTGTGGCTACTTTTTGTGTGTTTCCTTTTAGCCTTTTTTTCTAATATTTTACTGCATTGGGATCCTTCAGTATGTCTTTTATTAAATTACTATATCATAAACATTTCTTTACATCTCAGTATACCTGAAACCATGGTCTATAATGGTTGCATAGTGCTCCAGAATATGAATTTATTTGTTCAGGTTGTATTTATTTATTGTGCATTCTTTCATTGGAAACAGTCTGGCTTGGGCTTTTGTTTTTTGTTTCTTGCTCTAATAAATAACTGTGATGGACTTCGGGCTATGTATGTTTTTGTGTAAATCTTGGAGCATTTCTTGAGGCTTAATTCTTAGAAGCATAATTTCTGAGTCAAAGAGAATGAAGGGATAGCCTTCAGATTCATTGTGCCCCCTTGTTCCTGTGCTGAAGCTGGACTGTTTGTGGAGAGAAAGAGCTATCTGTTTGAACTGAGCAGCCCTAAGTAATCTAATTCTACCCCTGAAAGTTAGGGGATCAGAGTAACGTGTGACAGTTTCTACCCAGCCCCCCAGCACACAGCATACATTAAACAAGTGTCATTCCTCTTAGTCAGTTATAGTGATTTTTCCCACCTGTGAGAATTAAGTCTATACCCGATTTCTTTGTCTCTCTAAATTGACTTGAACTGTGAAGCCCTGGGGGAATTCAACACACACACACACACACACACACACACACACACACACACAGTGATCTGTTTTTATTATTTTAGGCATCTTGATTTAATGTGATCCTCCCAATTTTGCTAAATTTTGTTTGAATAATTCTGCACAGAGTTGTATCCTTACTCCAAGAGGAGAACAGACATTTGCCTTGATCTTCACAGGATAATTAGATTCTAAAATTAGAAGGCAAATAGTGCGCATTCACATGCATCTGAATAAAATCCCAGTGGGGGAATTCATCTTTCTTGGCAGTGCAGGCAAACTTTGGTGCACGCCTGGTGGAGCTGTGAGGAGCTAAACGGGAGTGACACGGGCTGATGGCCCTGAGTGTGCAAGGTAAATGTGTGGAGGCTGCCGATGCCATCCCTCCACTCTGTCTAAAAATACTCGGTTTCAAGTGAAAAGGAGGAGGGGCCTGGGAAACCTTCCTGTTCTGTCTGTAGTCACAATTTGCAGTCCTGTGCCATAATCCTTAGGAGGTTTCAAATCCCACTTGGTTTGCTCTTTAAGCTTGTTAGAGAACATTCCTGGTCGTACTCAAGGAAGTGGGTAATTCAGACAGGGCAGAGCTTGCATGGCTTTTCCTTCAATGACATCAGCCAACCCTGAGCATTCCAGAGCAGTCCGACCTGCAAGTACCAACTGCACAGCCACTGAAGGTCGTGGACGCGATGGGGAGCTTGTAGTCTCGTGCGGTGGAAAAGGCCCCTTTAGTAAGTTAGAGTTCATCAGATGCCTACTACATGCAGGCACAGAGCTGGGAGCCATGACAGCCTGATGTGCAAAAGGGACAGATCATCCTTCTTGACAGAGCTGGCCATCGGATAGAGAAGGCAGATGCTCATCGGTTAATTACTGGCCAGTTTATAGTGGGAAAGGGAGCTCGGTGTGCTAGGTATCTGGAGAAATGTGTATGTGTCACATTTTGAAGTGAAAACAGTTTTGAATTAACTTCTATCTGTTGTGATGTAAAATGAAATGAATAATGTGGAATAATATTGGGACATCAGCTGTTCAGTTTCAAAGCTATTGGCTATTTTTCTAGCTGCTGCTCCACCACCACAGGCACAAAACTGCAAAATCCAAACGGGT
This sequence comes from Smutsia gigantea, assembly GCA_032199065.1. Classification (NCBI taxonomy): domain Eukaryota; kingdom Metazoa; phylum Chordata; class Mammalia; order Pholidota; family Manidae; genus Smutsia; species Smutsia gigantea. Next base: position 465,307 of record JAVSCE010018818.1, read on the forward strand.
GGGCCTGCATCTGCTTTGTTCCCAGCTGGGACGCCAGGTTCTAGTCTCAGGCTGGAACTTAGCTGTTGGTAGCATGTGTTGGATAGGCAGGTGTATATATTGACAGTACAAGAGAGGGCCCGTCCTTTGCTGCAGTGTGGCCTGTGCACCTGGAGGTGGGGCTCTGGGCAGAAGTGCATTCGTTCAGATGCCGTCAGAGCTGATGGCAGCCCACACCACCCCAGACCCCCTCAGAAGGCTTCTAGAGTTTTCCCTGCCAGGCTGGTCCCTTTTACCGCCCCCTCATGTGCCCACCATATGGCTTACCCCACCTGGCCTCCGTGTGGCTCACCCCACCTGGCCATGACTGCTTTCCTGGAGGGTCTTTTTAGTGGGTCTTTTTAACCAGGGCTGGGCTCACCTCTCTATGCCCAGATAGCAGGCACTCGATAGTTTTAGAACCAACAAAGTTCCTCCTGTAGGCACAGAGAGAAGGAGGGAGAAGGGAGGAAGGGAGGGAGGGAAGAAGGAAGGATGACCTTTGCCTGGAACAACCTTCCCTCAGATCTTAGCTCCACCAGTCCTTCTCATCATTCACGTCCCCACTCCAGGTGGCCTCCCTGGCCCGCAGCTCACTACTGCCTCTCCCCAGTTACAGCCTCGCTACTGTTCCTCATCCCACTGTATTTTCTTCTGAGCACACTTAGCACCATCTGGAAATCTATTATTTATGCACAATTGAATATTGCTTATGTAATTAGATATACAAATACACATAGGATATACATTCATGTGTGTGTGCCTGCCTACACCACTGGAATATAATTTAAAATGAAAGCAGTCTTGCCCAGCACCTGGCTGTGTAGTGAAAGCTTAAATATAACCTGAATTAATGAATGAAAGATCTTTCATTTTCCCTCCACTTTGCTGAATTTTTCACGAGGCTGCTGAGCCCAGAACCCCTGCCCACTGCTGGCCACCATCAGTGCTGGGGGAGGACCGTGGTCCAGAGCATGGGAAAGTGATGAGGGTTTCTTGGCTGTGTTTCATCATCTATTAAACCTCGCATTTGGATGATACCATTTCTCCATTTCCTTCCAGCTTTGAAACTTCCCATATGATTCTGTTTCATATAGACTATTGATGATTGGTTTATGGATGATGTAGATTGGGGGCCATCCCTTCAGAAGGTCCTTGATCTTATCAGTCAAGATTCTTTTTAATTGCATGTGGTTTTAGTTGCCGTTGAGACACCCGGTCACACTGGCTTTACCATCAAAGGTATTTACTGACCAGTGTGACTGGTCCAGGGAAAGCTTGATTTCAGGTCTATCGGATCCACAGGGTCTATTGTATCTGCAGTGTTTGCTCCGTCCTCTTGTGGCCTAGTCCTTCACGCTGGCCTGCTCTGAGGCCAGCCCTTCCTTCTCTCATAGGATCAGGCTCCAGCCGACTCGGGGGAGAGGGGATTTTCCCTTTCCTACTAGTTCAAAAACAAAACGGGGGGAAACTGACTTCCTGGCCTGGAGGTGGTCAGCCTCTTTGAAGTCATAGGGACTGAAGGGGCAAGTGGTGGGTCCCCCAAGGGAAATCCAGGGGCTGTAACCAGAAAAGGGTATACAGGCTGTTGGGTAGGGAAAAAAGTCCATTTCAGTGTTTTCAGAAAAGCTCTCCTTTAAAATTTCCTACTGATTTTTTTAAACATGGAGAGGATGGTTACACCAGAGCTGGTGAGGCAGGGAAGAAGGAGCTGGAAGCCTTACCCCTCTGAGTCAATGGTTCTCCTTCTCTGGAACAGTTTGTGCTGACCTTGATTCTTAGGGGCCTGTCCTTTCCTTGGTTCACCGACATCCGTCACTGTCACAGCCTTCGGCGCTAATTAAAGAGGACACACTGGATTAGTAGAATGATGGATTGGATGATGTGGTTCTGCGTGCAAGTGAGAGAGAAAGAGAAAAGTTCGCTCTTACAGGAACCACCTCAGAGTGGCAGCAGGCAGCCTGCATCACCCCCAGAAGGGGCTGGGGATGACTTGGTAACTGCCTCCTCCAAAACTCTGGCCAAGGTTAGGGAGACCTCGTGTTCGTCTGCTTGGAAACACCTGTGTTGAAATGATGAGCCCTGGGATGTGGACGTTGAAACTTCCTGGGACTCAGCTCAGTGTTGTTGACTCAGGAGTGTGAGGAAGAATGAATGATGTTTCCCCCAGAGTTTATGTGTGGAGTAGTTGTTTACTTAGTTAATTTCTGGGGTTTTTTTTCTATAACTTTGCCAGGCATATTGCAAAGAGGCTACGGGAGAGTAAACTTTTATAAGCATGTTGAAAGGCAAATAGCCAATAAACCCATCTATGCAACCTTCATAAGAGAAGTCGTATGGTAATGGTTAGAGCAAAACAACTCTATTTAATGCTTGGTCATTACGGAGGTTCCAGCCAAGATACAAAAATATATTTTCCTAAAAGATTCTTCGAGGTACCCATTTTAATATGTTCTATTGTACACAGTCATGTGTGTTAATGAAGTAAATTCAATAGAGTTAACTGCATGCACTTGTACCACTCGCTGTTTCTTTAAATATAGTATGTATTTTGTGTTATAAATTAGGGGCTAAATATACAAGATGCATTTTGTGGTAATACAGTGGATATTTGGGGTTTTTCTGAGTGTCTGTTTGTTCTCATTTGGGTTTACAGAACTTCTCAGTACCTAAGCCTATTAAAAAGCATTATCCTGGTAGATCACAGTTGGAAATGCTTATGCCCATTAAGAACTCAGACGCCAGTCCGAATGGATTATTTTGAAGACTTTTTACGAGTTCTTGACTCAGTAATATTCAGTCATGTCTTTCCTATAGTATAAAAGTTACACGATAAGTTGGATTGTCTTCCATACAGGATACAAACTGTCCCTTAAGCACCTGGTCAGTCTTTACCTTCACGTGTTAAAAATAAAAACCAAAAACCTCTTAATGTGGTTTCCCACATTATCTTTGTTTGCAGCGAGAAGATGCTTTTGCAAATTAGCCTTTATTTGACTGACTGGAGTTGTTTTATAGGTATTATTGCATACTTGATAATTGGTAGGTTTCCATATTTTTCAGTGTGGAAAGTTAAGTGGTATTTCCTGTACACTTTTTTCTCTGAAGGTCAAAAGGTAAATTTGGTACATTTGTCAAAATATTGATGAATAATTAACTGATGTGCATATGTTTTGTTTTTTGGGGCATAGAAATAGATATTAAGGGAACTGGAAAGAACTTCCTTTTGGCAAATGAGCATAAAAAATCGAACTGTAAAGAATGAAGTAGTAGGCTCTGAGTACAGAATAATATAATACAAAATGTGGAGGGTTTTTTGGTCATATTTCTTAAGACAGGGTTCTTAGAAATCTGTGTTTCTCCTATGGAACAGAAAACAAAGAGCTAGTTAAACATCAAAATCATCAATTTAAAAACTAATTAGGGGAAATTCCCAATGGATCTGCATGATTATGTTTTAATTTTTCCCTAAAATTAATGAAGTACATGCTTTATATATCTGCACATATCTAAGATTTCCATGAAGGGTTGCAGATATTAGCGCCACGCTCTAACCAACTGAGCTAACCGGCCACCTTCCATGAAGGGTTGCAGATATAAATATGCTAAATTCTTAGGGATAAGAATGAATATATAGAGCTATTCTCTGTCTTTTGCGTCCTTTCGATTGTTCCTGTGGGGGTAAAAATTAATTTTAAAAAGCCAGTTGAAAGTAAATTTTCCCATTAAAGAAAGATACTATTGTTTTAAAGCACTACCTCATTCCAAGCAAATTACAGCAAGATGCTATTTCCATCCCTCAGACTGGCAAAAGTGAAAACATAGAACTATGGTAAGCTGGTGAAATTTGGAGGAACAGGAATTTCCGTGCACTGCTGATGTTAGCATAGATGGGGATGACAGCTTTGGTCCGCCATCTGGCACATCACCTGGAGTTCAAAACACAACCCCAGTGATGCTCCCGCAGGCTTTCCCCCGGAGAAAATCACATCCCAGCAGCAGGAAAGTTACCCAGGGATGTTTATCACAGCTCCGGTCAGCTAGCAAAAGAAGGGGCCGCAATAGAGGAATCTCTTACGTAATAGAGGAACCATTGAGTCATGAGCAGGACGAGCCCACACTCAGTCACTGTTAACCTTGCCACTGTAGTGGAGGCAGGGTTGGGGGATGTGATGGACTCCTGAGGATACTGCCGGGCTTTGACTCCATCTGGAATGCTTGTTTCTTCTAATAACAAGAAAACCCATCTTAAGCAACTCTATCAGGTTGGTAATCTTTGCTAATTCTGGCTCTTTAGATACATGCACACTTATTTTCTGTGCATGTGTACTATTGAGAAGAAATCAGGGCGTTCAGATTGCATTTTTTAAAGTAGTGGAATTTTTTATGTTGGGAGCTAGAATAAAGACAGCCACTGAAGAAGCACGTAGTAAATCATGAACTATCATTTCTATAGTAGGTTGCCAAGATACCCTGCCAGTGTGTAGTAATTAATAAAAATACAAAAATGGGAATTAAAAAAATTAAAATGCTGTGTTATGTGGTTTTTACAAATTAGCCATGGAAACTTTCTGGAAAGAAATTTGGCTATATTTGGCAAAATTACATGTGCAGTTACCCTTGAACCAGTTATCCCACTTCTAGGAATCTACTCCAAAATATCTTGGAAAAATATACAATAGTACCTATGCAAGGCTGTTCATTTTGTTGTTATTCATTATAGCAAAATGTTGGAGACAACCCTCATATTCTCAGATAATGGATTGCTTGGATGAACAATGGTCTATCCAGACGATAGAGTGTTGAGATGGCCATGAAGAGAGATGAGGATGTCTCTGTACCACTGTGGTGATCCCTGAGATAGAAAAAAGTCAAGATATACACCACTGCTTATGGTATACCACATTTTGTGTAAGAAGTGGGGAGGTGTGTGTGTACATGGGTGTGTGCTTAGATTGTCCAAAAGAAAACACTGGAAGCATAAAGCAAACACTAAGAAAAATGGTTGTGTATAGGGGAGGGAGCCCCAGTGTGGAGAGGCCAGATATAAAAGTGAGACCTCTATGAGAGCACTTTGTTATATAATTTTGAGTTTTAAGACATGCAATATTCTATATATCCAAAAAATGAAGTAAAAAATGAAAAAATCAAAGGAGGTGTAATAATTGAGCCTAGCTGTATATCAGATTGGTGACTTAACCTCAGAGAAAGTAATTTCCTTGTGACTTTCAAACCCAGTATTTTACCTACACATCCCTAGTGGGGTATAGTTTAAGGACATACATGAATGTGTAAATAGTAAGAAATCATAAACTGCATTCATTAGTCTTACTACAAGCTGCATTGTTGACATTGTTACTTTGAAACTATTCTAGGAATAATTTTGGAGAAAGCAAATAAATAATATGTTAATGTTAGGAATCAACAGTCTTAGCATGATAGAAAAGAAGTAAGGTATAATATATTTTTAAGTTACCTAAAGTCCTATAATCTTAAATTTGAATTCAAAATATCAATATGAATTCAACATATTCCTGCTCTTAAACATATTTACTTCATACTCTGTCCATTGAAAAGGGCTAGAAGCAGTGATAACCCATGGCAACTAGCATACTGCCAGATTTTGCTCACTAAATACCATTTCCCATTAAAAGGAAGCATAGTTCCTTGGAAAAATGACTGATCCCTGGTCTGGGATACTTAATTGTGCCAGAAAACATGGAAGCTATCAAAGATTAATGGGCTTATGTCAAAAGAATATAGGAATTAAGTTGAATGATTTTCTGCTGGCTAGGTTCAGATACTTGCATATCAAACTGAGTAATGACTAGAATTGATTGAAATACATCAAAATTATAAAAATGCATGCCTTCAGAATGATACTTCAAAATAGAATTGGTCACCATTATATGTTGCTAGGGCACCAGCTCATTATTCTGAAAGTCACTAAATAAGGGGAAAGGATCAAGCATTCCTGCCTTCCTGTTTAACTTATATTTCATGGTAACCAAATAATTAATGATGAGAAGGTTTCCTCCATAGAAAAATTTTAATTAATAAATGCAGAAGGAAAGAATTTGAAAATTACCATTTGACAGCCCTAGTGAAATAACAGTTCTAGATCAATGAGGGTTAACATCATTAGGTGTACGAAGATGGGGAATTGTACAATGTGTACATCAGGCAGATACCATGTGAATCAACTGATCTCATTTCGCCTCTCTAAAAATATGACAACCAGACATGATGTACCTTCTGATATGCTGTTGGAAATATGCATCACCACCTGGAAAGGATTCTTGCTGAAAATGTTAAACCTGAATATGATCAGGCTTCCAGATCTTACTACCAGTTTGCAGGAATACGTGCTGGCTAAAGGAACATGTTAACAAGTTAACCATCTTCTTAGACAAGATGTGAAAGAGTTCCATCTCTCCAGAATTTTTACTAGTTTCCTCTTCCAGTCAATTCCACCTTTACTCACGGACACAATTATGTTCCATAGATCTGTGTGTCTGGCTTCTTTCACTGCACATCATGTTTTAGAAATTCTTCCATTGTGTGTGTGTGTGTTTTTAGGTATGTGATTAGTTTGTTCCTTTTTTATTGTTGAGTAGTACTTGTGTGAATATTCCAGAATTTGTCTATACTTCTGTTGATGGACATTTGTGTTGTTTTCTGTTTTTGACTCGTATATAAAGCTGTCTGTGAACATTTTTGTACAGTTCCTTTTGTAAATATATTTTTTTATCTTGGGTAAATTTACAAGTGAAACTGCTGTAACAGAGTAGGTAAATGACTAACATTATAAGGAACTTCCAAATGATTCTAAGTGATGTGAGTTCCGGTTGCTTCACACCCCTTCCAAAAGTGGATGTTTGTCATTTTAATTTTGTCATTAAGGTGGGTATGAAATGGTGTCTCATTATGATTTTAATTAATTAAATTTTTTTTTACAAAACAGCTGTATTGAGATATAATTCACATGCCATACAATTCAAACATTTAAAGCGTACCCTTCCATGACTTTTTAATATCCTCAAGGAGTTGTGCGACCATCTCCACAATCCGTAGTTTGTGACTTTTTCGGGATTTGTCCATTTCACATAAGTTGTCTAATTTATTGGCCTTTAGGTGTTTACAGTGTTTCCTTATCACTATTTCTGTAAGGTTAATAGTGAAGGCTACTCTTACATTCCCTATTTTAGTAATTTGTCTTCTATTTTCCAGTCCAGGTAAAGATTTGTAAACCTTCTTGGTCCTTCAAAGAACCAAATCTTGGTTTCATTAATTTTCTCTGTTGTTTTCTATTCTTCCATTAATTTCTGCTCAAATCTTCCTGCCTTCTGTTTGCATTAAGCTTAGTTCATTCTTCTTCTGCTCTCTTAAGGTGGAGCATTAGGTTACTGTTTTGAAGCTTTCTCCTTTTTTAATGTAGGCATTCACAGCCATAAGCTTCCCTTTTTAAGCTTTTCTTTAGCTGTATCCCATAATTTCTGGTTTGTTGTGTCATTTTCATTCATCTTGAAGTGCTTTCTCCTCTTTGGCTCATTGGTTATTTAGGAGCATGTTGCATAGTTTTCACATATTTGTGGATTTTCCAAATTTCTTTTTGTTATTGATTTCTAATTTCATTCCATTGTGATCAGAAATGATGCTTTTTATGGTTTAAACACTTTTAAATTTATTGAGGCTTGTTTTATGACTTAGCATGTGGTCAACCCTAGAGAATGGTTCATGTGCCTTTGAAAAGAGTGTATATTCTTTGTTGCTGGGTGGTGTGTTCTGTAGATGTCTGTCAAATAGAATATCATGTAGTTGGTTTATAGTGTTTCTTACTTCCTCTGTTTCCTTCCTGACCTTCTGCCTAATTGCTCGATTCATGACAGAAAGTGGGCTATTGAAGTCTCTAGCTATTATTATTAAGTTACATATTTCCCATTCAATTCCACTAATTTTGCTTCATGTACTCTGGAGCTCTGTTGTTAGGTACATACATCTCTATAATTGTTATGCCTTCCTGATGGGTTGACCCTTTTATCTTTTATAAGATGTATCTCCTTGTCTCTAGTTACATTGTTTTACTGTTATTAGTAAAACCTCTCTAGTTTTCTTACTGTTGTTGTTTGCATATCTCTTTTCTAGCCTTTTACATTCAACCTGTTTGTATCTTTGAATCGAAAGAGTGTTTCTTGTAGACAGTGTATGGTTGGATCTGATCTATTATTGTCTGATGATCTCTGCCTTTTGTTCAATTATCTAATCCATTTACACTTAGTGTTATTGATATAGTGGGATTTGCATCTGCCATTTTACTTTTTGTCTTCCATGTCTCATATCTGTTTTCTTCTTCTGTTCTTTTACTACCTTCTTTTGCATTAGTGAGTATATTTTAGTGGAATATTTTTATTTCCTTTATGATTTTTTAAACTTATTTTCTTAATGATTGCTCTAGGATTTACCATATACATCATGACTTATCAGAATACTTCATATTTACACTGACTTAATCTCAGTCAGATATAGAAACATTATTCCTATAGAGCTCTATTCCCTCATCTCTCTTTTTGTGCTATAATTATTATACATATTACATGTATATGTGTTACAACCTCTGTAATGCATTGTTATAATCATTACCATATATGAATTTATGTCTTTTAAAGAAGCTAAGGGAATATAGAGTTTGTTATATTAACCTCTTTATTTGTTCCTTCCTGTGAATTCAAGCTACCATCTGCTGTGATTTCCCTGCCCCCATATAGCTTTGTGTCCACACACATCCTTTGTATTTTTATTGTCAAACATATAACATTTCTGTATGTTTTAGGCTCAGTAATACACGTGTGTGTATTGTTTAATATAATTGGTTTTTAAATCAATTAATAGAAGAAAACAAGAAATATACATTGTCTTTTATAATCACTTTTACTGATATTTTTTCTTTTTTGTATATAGATTTGTATTATTGTCTAGTGTTACTTCCTGTCAGCCTGAAAAAACTTTCCTCACATTTCTTATAATGTAGACCTGCTAGCAGTGAATTCTCTGTTTTATTTATCAGGGGATGTCTTTAATTCATCTTCATTTTTGAAAGATGGTTTTGCTGGATATAAGAGTCTTGGTTGACAGAACTTTCTCTTTTAGCAGTTTGAATAGATTGTCCACTGTTTTCTGGCTTCCATTATCTCTGATGAGAAGTCAGCTGTTTATCCTTTTGGGGGTCCTTTGTATGTTGCTGGTGGTTTTTCTCTTCCTACTTTAAAGATTTTCTCTTTGTCTTTCTTTTTCAACATTTGTATCTGGTTGTGGATCCCTTTGCATTTATCCTCACTGGAGTTTATTGAGCTTCTTGGATGGAGAGATTAATTTTTTAAATCAAGTTTGGGAAGTTTCAGCCATTGTTTCTTCCAGTATGTTTCTGTTCCTTTCTCACCTTCTCTCATTCTGATACTCATTATGCATGTGATGGTGTGCTTCATTGTGACTCAAAATTCTCTGAGCCTCTGTTTATTGTTCATTGTTCTTTTTCTTCATTCCTTTTTGTCTCTATTCTTTGGATTGAATAATCTCTATTTTCTGTTTTGATGATTCTTCTGCAAGTTCAAAGCTACTGTTGGTACCCCCTAGTAAAATTTCCATTTTAGTTATTGTAATTTTTTATTCCAGAATTTCTGTTTGATTCTTTTCAATAGTTTCTATTTTTTTATTGGTAATCTTTTTTGATAAAACATTGATATTATACCTCCAATTTCCTCTTTAAGAATGGTTTCCTTTAGTTCTTTGAACATGTTTATAATAGCCGCTTTGAAGTCTTTGTTGGCTAAGTTTGACATCTGGCTCCTTTCATAGGCTATTTCTGTCGTCTGCCTTTTCCTTATGTATCAGTCAATTTTCCTGCTCGTTTACATAGCTCATTTTTTCCCCCAAAGCTGGACATCTTAGATTATATACTTTAGCAACTCTGCATACCAACTACTCCTTCCTTCACGCTTTATGTTTGCTTATTTATATGTTTTGTAACTTAAATATGCTATTTTAGGGCCCCTCCCCCCACCCCTGTATGGGGCCTTGGTGTTGCTTCTCACAGGATGCAGCCCTGGGGGTGTGCACAGTCACTCTGAGATGCAGTAGTTTAGTAGGTCTCTCTTTGGTGGTCTCTTTCCCTAATTTCTCTGTTAATCTGTTTACCTCTGTTGGTATCATGCCAAGCTGTCAGGTTGGCCAATTACCAGCTGATTGCTCTATTACTTCTGACAATGCCCTGGGGCTTAAATTCCTTTACAATCTGGTTCAGTTAAATTTAGACCCTTTTTGCAAAGTTATTTTTTGAGGCCAATCTTTGGCCAAGAGAGCTCTTCTTTGCTGTCTCTTTTTCTGATAAACTAGCTAAGCTACAGTTTATCTTGTGATCATGGAGCTACCAGCCTCCTAGCTGTCTTAGGTTCACTGATCATTTCCATTGTTCTGCCTATTTTGCCATTAAGTCTATCTAATGAATTGCTCGTTTCTGATATTGGGTTTTTCATTGTAGCATTTCTATTCGGACCATTCTTGCAGTCTCTTTGGGTTTCACTTCTCTGTCTCTGCAGACATGTTATCTACATTTCATACATTATTCTTTAGAATTTTTATCAGTTAAAGTTTTTATCTGATTATTTCAATAGCTAAGCTAATTTGGGGTCTTCTCCTATTGTCTGTTTACTCTCTTGATCAGTGAACAAATTATCTTGGTTCTTTATACATCTTACTTTATACTATATGAGACATTTTTTACCAAATATAAGTATATTCCTCTCCTTTCAGGCTATTGAAATTGGAGCCCAGAGTCAATCTTGACATAGTTGAGCTGAGGCCAGGGTTTTTGTATCTTTAGTTTGATTCAGTTCACTACTGCCTACAAGTGCTTTGAAAGAAGGGTCAGGATTTCCTTCTGCATAGCTTGGGCTCTGAGCACTGAGAGGTCTCTTTGTGCTTTATATCAGAGGTACAAGCTTTCTGAACCTTGAGAGTTCTTTCTCCTTGTTGTAGCCTGGCTGGGAGATGTAGGGGTCACAGAGAGTTATTGTTGCTCTCCGGTCCCATGGAGGACCCTCTCTGGCCTGCTACTCTGCTTACAGCCTTTGGAAGGTAACTGTCTTATACTCAGCAGAGGTCTGTGATGCCTTAAAAGAAGGGGTTTCCTCTGGCTCTCCCCTATGTCCCCAGACTTCAGGAGCTGAAAGCCTGGCATTTCCAGGATGGGTTTCTCTTGAGTTTCCTTCTTGGCCCCCCACTTTCAGACAGCTGCTCCTTTTTATTTGGGGGAGGAAATTCATGTCTCAGGGATGTTTCAGTGTTCTTGCTTTTCCTGTGGGAAAGAATAGCCAGTGGGTAAAACCTTACTGTGGCTGGGGCTTCTTCACATTCTCATCTGTCACCTGTCCATCATAAAGTCATTAAAATGTTATCAAATATTTCTCATTCTCCCTGTTCTTTCACTTCTCTGTCAGTAGTGAAAGCAGTTGGCTGGTGGCTCCTTAAGGAATATTTTCTGTCACTCCATTTCCATACTCTAGATTTCATACACATGTTAGTCATATGGAAACACTGCATGTCTCCAGTCACTGTTCTCTTAGAGAGCCAGAAAGTGAGTTGTTTTGTAAAACATCTCTTAATTTAGTCAATTTTTGTTTTTAAAAAACAGGGAAATGCTGCAAGAGTCATTGCTCTGCCTGTGCAAATTCAGAGAAGGTGATCATTACTTCATGTCTGGAAAATATTTCCATTTGCCCCTACGTATGTTCTTTACTTTTTCAAAATTCTGATGGACAGGGAAGAAAATGTGGCCACCTGAATCTCCATTTTGCATTTCTTCACACTAGGATTCTCATTTTCATAATGTCAAATTTCAGAATTTTAAAGTGGACAATGGATTGTCCCAAGTTTTCAAGGCCTCTTATTACCAAGTAGTGAAAGGAAAATTGGGTTTGGGGCCGAAGGCATCAGCAGCAGAAGAGCTCAGCAAGGTACCATGACTTTGCTCTGAATTAAGGTAAGTTTGAGCCAGAGAAAGTGGTCGTTTCCAGCTGGGCTGTTCTTTTATCACTGTGTTTTTAGGTGTGTGAGTCCAAAGTTATTCCCTGTAGTAAGGACAAGTCCCAGTGGTCATTTCCATCATAATGCTCCCTGAACAATGGCCAGCATCCCTATTTTTGGATTTGGCCCCCACAGCTACAATGTGTCAGTGAATGTGTTTGACCAAATCTTCTTAACCACGTTGGAAACTTGCCCAGCTTGGCTTTCCATAGGATGCTCTTTCTGTAACTAGAGAAGCCAATACATGCTATTATCCTATGTGACTGTAGCCTCGGTTCCCTCAGACTTCAGGCTGGCTATGGAGTGACAGACCTGCCTCTTGGTGGGAGTTTTCAGGTTGTCTCATCGGATGGAAGTCTCACCTGTATACACGACTGGCTTTGGCATTTAGATGGTGCAAAATTCCAATTCTTCCCTGGCTTCCCTTGTCCACAGGGTGCCCACTGGCAGCATCGTGCTTGCTGTGGACCTGTCGTCTTCTGGCTGGATTGCTTTCAGTGGGCTGTTTCTCTTGCCCCCACAAAAGGGAATCATGGTGGTAAATTGTACCCAGTGCTACACAGGAGACTTTTGGGGCCATAAGTCTTGCACCCCAGGGGCTTCCTATGTGCATCTATGGATCATTGATTTACTCCGTGATTCTCTTCCCCATTCCCTGCATCTGGGTACATCTATTATGTGCCAGGCTTCAAGGCAAGGTAGTGGGATCGTGAGGGTAAACAGGAGGCAGCACCACGCTCAGAGGGCTTGCAGTCTAGAGGGAGAGGCAGATGCTGAACAGAGACGACACTTGCGAGAGAGTGAAGAAGCTCAGGAGATGGGGTCACTTTTAGACTTGACCTAGCCTGGGGGAGCTGGGGCAGAGCTGGGTTCCTGAGGAAGCAGGGTTTACCCTGAGACCCCAGAGGAATAACATTCCCCAGCAGAGGGTGAGAGGTGGGAGATGAAGGAAGGAGCAGGACAGTGTGCACGCAGACAGAACTGTGTGCGAGTGGGGCAGGCAGGGTGTTGGGTGAACCCAAAGGCTAGTGTGTCTGGAGGGCAGGGAGATACAGTGATGTGAGAAATAGGGGAGGCCACATCAAGGGAGCTTTGTAGCTATGTGAAATAATCTGGATTTCATTCCTAAAAGCAAGGGAAGAAAGTGAAGTGTGTTAAGTGGGAGCATGAGATGATTAGATTAGAATTTTAAGCATTCCCTCTGGTACAGATGGCATTGGAGAGGGTCAGGTGGGCCTAGGCAAGGGGGACTTGCCTGCAGACACCCAGGCAGGAGGCACTGGGGGCCCAGTCCTGGGCTCGGGATGGGGATTTGGGTGAAGGGATCTGGAGTAACCCAGAGTTATTTAAGAGGTAAACTTAACATGACTCAGGGATGAAATTAATGGGGATGGTGGAGGAGCGTGTAAGAGCATCCTGGGGCTGCCGTAGCAGGCATGTGCAAACTGCGCAGCTGGAAACATCAGCAATTTATCGTCTCACAGTCCTGGAGGCCAGAAGTCTGAAATCAAAGTGTGGGCAGGGCTGTGCGCCCTCTGCAGCTCCAGGGCAGGTTCCTTCCTTGTCTCTTCCAGCTTCTGGGGGCCCCTGGCATGCTTAGGCTGGGGCCGCACACTCCCATCTCTGCCTCTGTCTTCACATGGCCCTCGTCTTGGGTGCGTCGGTGCATCCTCTCTTCCTGTTATGACACCAGTCATTGGATTTAGGACCCTCTATAACCCAGGATAATCTCATTTTAGCTTAATTAATTACATCTGCACAAGCCCTATTTCAAAATATAGTCTCATTTGGAGATTTTGGGTAGACAGAAATTTTGCGGGAGACTATTGAACTCATCCCAGAGAGGAAGATTTGTTAAGGATGTTTCCAGACTTCCTGCTTGAGCAACTGGGTGAATATGTAGGACAGGCGGCCACCAGCATAAAGACATCAGTGCCCCTGAACCGGGAGCACATGTTGTCTTGTATGGGTGATATGACTGGAGCCAGTGGGAGTCTCAGTTTACCTTAGGATAACCTTAGTTTTTTATTGCTTTTTGGTGTTTTTTTTTTCTTTAAACTGAAGCCCTCTCAGTTCATCCTTGGTGAAAGGTGTTCCATAAAACTGACAGGAACATATAGTAAACATATGCTTTTAATAGTGTGATGACCGCTGGGCCCTACACAGCGCCAGGTCCTGGGGAGGCCTCTCAGCTTCTCTGAGCGTAAGTTGCTTCCCTTGTGCAATGGCAGTGAAAATAGGAACAGAGCCATGGAAAAATTCATATAACGTTTCAAAGTGCTCGAGAAAGAACCAATTTGCTCTTTGTTTTGTTTTGTTTTTACTCTTACTGGAGGAAATATGTGTAAGGATTATATTTTATATTCTGCCAAAGCCATCCACAAGAGAGTATCCACAACTGCATGATGCTTTTAAAAATGTCCACGTTGTCTTTCACGTAAATTATTGACAAGTGCTTATTTTCTTGTGACTCTTCTTCCTTTAACACTTGAGAGAGGAAAATCCCTCTTCATTGTAGATTCTTATTTATTATGGCTCTACTTTATTTAGTAGCCTGGGAAAATGGTGGTTGATGGGTAAATACTGTGCAAACGGATAAGAAAAACAATGAACTTCCCCCATAGAGAAGGCAAAGAAGTGAAAAACCCCCTGCTGCCTTCTCTCCCCCGCTCCCCCACTCAGTGATAAAGTACTAGTAGTTTGCAGAGCTACCAGAAGTGCAGGTATTAGCTTTCCTCCCTCAGCTCCTTCAGCAGCCCACCCCTGTGCCATCCCTTGATCCTTGCGTCCAGCAAATGGCTCTTCTTCCAGAACTGAATTCAAGCAGCCAGCTGTCCGATGCAGTCCGCCATCACCTGCCTTGTGCTTTGTACCCATCCCTCCTCCTTCTTATCTTGTAGCCGTTTAGTGGTACAGTTTCCTCACTGATCCAGCCTGGATCCCAGGACCCGGTTTGGCCGTTGGATCTTAGCTTTGACCCCCAGCCCCAAGCCCCACACATCCCTGTCCTGGTCCCAGGGAGCTGCCTCCTCGCTGATAGCAGAAGTCACACATGACCATGCTTTTATCCATTTCCCCATCCTCGGCCAAGGCCAGAGGGCTGCTTGCCCATCTTGTATGTTCCAGTATCTCAAAGTTGTTAAGACCTTGTTCCCGTCTCACCTCTATCACTTACCTGAGCACCGGACATCTTCTGCCACCTGTTTGAATGCCGTCTCTCACGGGTCAACTCCTGAAATCTGACCTCCTCTGTGACCTTCTGCCCAATTCATCGGAGGAGAGTGAATGTCCTGTTAACCAGCTCAGTCTGGATGGAGGCTCTCCTGGCCCCTGGCACGCGCTCAGCCCTTCATGTGCATTATGTGTTTGCTCTCACCTCCTGCTCTGAGAGTCTGTTATGCTTACTTTGCACCTGGGTCGCTTTCTTTTATTTTATTTTGTAATCAAATAAAAGGATTTATTTTAAGCAGTCTAAATTGAAGTTCATTTCCAAAATTAGAGGCATAAGCAGTGTTTCAATACAATACCCACTTCAGTAACATTTACTTAACAGGTCCTCCTTTTGCTGGATATTTTCAGTGCTTCAAAATGTTCAGTATGATTACTAGTAATCATTAGTAGTAAAGCAGAGAAGCCTGCATGCATGGGGTGTCCTCTGTATGTAGGATTCTTCCTTCATAATAAATTCTGAGACGTGAATTTAAGAAGTCATATGTTCGGTGCCTCTTGAAAATAGTGTAGAATTGCCACTGTGTAGAGCTGTGCTGATACACGAGGAGTTTGGGTTTGTTGTAGCCCCATGGGAATTGGAAATGGCATAGAAAATCATCTGGGGATGAGTACAGGATCTGAAAGTACTAAGGGCCCAGCTGACGTCAAATAAAATGAATTTGTTATGGAGCACGGTATTGTGACTTTTCTCTAGCAGCTTCTGAGCTATCTGCTTGGGAGCAGAAATGAGAAGAAGCATATGGCGGGGGCAAGTAGGTCCTAGTGAGGTCAGCAGAGTGATTGACCATGGGGGCCCAGGTTGAACTGGATGGAATAGCACCTGGGAGCTGGCTGCGGAGCTGAGAGTAGGGGGGACCTGTGTGGCCTCGCGGGCTCTGTGGATGAAGGATACGGAGTCTGGGTCGAGGTGAGGTGTGGGGGCCTCACGTTTGCCTTTGGGGCCAGAGCTAGGGAAAGTCATCTGTCTTCATGTTGGCCGTGGTCATGGTGATTGGAGGCAGGGCTGGTGTTGAGAACGTGGAGGATCTGTGATGCCAGGGGGCTGGATTGGCCCTCAGGTGGGCAATGGAGCTGCGTGGGTGATGGCTGGGCACCAGTGGCCCTGGGAGGTGTCCAGGACGAGGGTGCTGGTGGGCAGACATGAGGGTTGGTAGGGCTGCAGGTGCTGAGCCTCAGGGGATGGGGGACGTAGGAGACCTGGGCAGAGGGTCAGCAGGATGGACCCTGTCTGCTGTGGCTCTGGATGCCAGGACCTGAGGGCAGGGGAAGGGGTTTGGCTGCAGGCCAGGCGGGTGGAACGGCCTGCTCTGGGGTGGGTGTCGATGGTTGTTTGGGCTTCTCGGGGCCCAGTGAGAGGCAGGGGGGCGGTCTGAGAGAGGCCCAGCCCCAGGTGGGGCTGAGGGGTCTGCTGTGCTTCCAGCTCCCCCTGGGTGCCCGGGATAGCCATGCGGCTGATTCTCCTACCCAGGCTCTTTGCAGCCGAGGGCATGGGGGGCTTTGCACCACATGCCCTGAACCTACAGGAGTCTGTGGGGTGGGCTCATGCGTGCTCGGGTGTGGGGGAGATTTAGCACCTCGAAGATTTAGGTAATATTCCTGTGTCAGGCTTTCTGTACCTCCTCCCTCCCCTGACCTGCCCCTAGTGACCTGTCCCAGCCACTCCCCAGGCCACCTGGTCCCTTTCTCAGGAATATAGGGTTGGACATAGTGTCCAGGGGCAGTCAAAGGGGAAGGCCAGGAGGAGTCAGGGTCTGAGGCCGCCGTTCTGTGACAGCCATAGTGGGCTATGGGAAGGAGAAGTAGAAGGTGCTGGATTGCAGAGACAGAGACAGAAAGACAGACAAAGTGAGAGACAGAGTAAGAGACAGACAGAAAGACAGACAGTGAGAGACAGAGTGAAAGGGAGGCAGACCTGCATACCCATGTGGATGAAGGAGCCGGAGGCCGGGAGGGCCTGTGGAGAGCCAGGCAGGTAGCCCAGGCACCACGAGGCCACCTGCTCTCCCTTCCACTGAGCAGGTCTCAGGGGGCTTCTGATCCTGTGGTGCAATTTCTAAAACAGCGTCTCTTGCTGTCACACAAGTCACACTTTCTTCCCAGCCTCACAGTTACCCTGGAGCGGCAGCCACTGCGCAGCATAGACACCACTCACAGGGAATGATGCCCGGGGTTGCCCAGCGGAAGTGTACACCACGCCGCTCGTTCAGACAAGTGAGAGCCACACACCCCCCTAGGGATCTGGGCTTGGATGGAGGGCTTCAGAAACTCAGGGTAACGACACTTTATTAAGAGTAAGTTTCCGAATTGTAATTTGAAGCTTTTTCTTCTGTCTCTGGATGGGCACGGATACTCACAGAGCACACAGAAAGGGAGACTGAGAGGTAGGACCTGTCAGAAGTGAAGATGGAAACCTGACCCGCCGAACACCCCGATCCCGGGGGATGTTTGGCACGCATGCTGCCAATGCAAACGGCGGGAACCAGCAGGGATGCCTTCCAGGAGGCTCTTTGTCCTGGGTGCCCCGTGCCCCCCGGTTGTGACCCAGCCTGTCTCTTTCATGTATGTTCCCTGCTCGCCTTCTCCAGGCATGGGACTTGGCAACCCCTGGTGCAAGCAGCGTAGCATAGAGGCAGCAGCCAATGACAGTTGCTCCCAACGTGGCAGGGAACATGGTGGGACAGAGCCAGCCCTTGCCCAGGGAGGCCAGCCTTCTTGGTCACAAAGGATGACAGAAGAGGCCCTCTGGCCGCGTTACCAAGCTTCGCCTCTCTCTAGTCTGTCCGAGAGTGTGTCCTAGGAGAGGTGGTTTTGAGAGGGGCATTTAGAGCCTGGTCTTGCCTCAGGGTTTGTGGTTTCTAGCACCAAAAGACCTCCCCACCTGTCCTGGTCCTCCCGCCTCACTGCTGCCCCTGGACCAGGCAGGCTTCTCCCAGGCCTCCTGCTTCCCCACTGCAGCCGTGCATTGGCTGGTCATGTGCTTTGTGCCCTTCTATGCTTGTTTTCTGAGTGACTTCCAGGGCCGCCCACCGCTGAGCAGCTCCTGTGTCTGGTGGAGTCCAGGAAGAGCCATGAGGCACCCCTCCCAAAGCTTCCCGCTTTGTTTAGCTTTCATTCCCAGCTTGACAAATGGGCAGAGCCAGCGAAGGGGGATTCCCCGAGTGCATGGCCGCCTGCGGGCTTCCTCCGGTGGCTTCCGCGGCCCCAGGAAGTGGGATTCTGGCCATCCTTATGTTTCATGATGAGCCTGGGGCTCACCTCGCCTCCCCTGGCCTGGGAAAGTCAAAGCTGAGAGTCAGTGTTCCTAAGCTGGGATGCCTTCTCCTTTCTTTCTTAAGCCTGGGTTGGAAGCCATAGTCTAGAGGCAGCTGAGGGAGGTGGCTTAGCCCTGCTGTCCTCTAGCCTTGTTGGAAAGGAAGGAGAGAAACCCAAGGTCCAAAACAGGTAGCCGGTGGGCTAGGTTTTGCCTGTATACTTGGTTAGTTTGGCTCCAGTGTGTGTGTGTGTGTGTGTGTGCGTGTGTGTGTGTCAGTGAACATGTACGAGTTGAGAGAGTTCACACGGGCATCTGGACATCCTGGCTTGGCTTCTGGCAGTGCCAGGCCGGCAGACTGTACCTTTTATGACAAGGTTGTCCATCTGTTTTGTTCGCTGCCTTGTTCCAGGGCCTACAGTCACCTTGGAGGTGCTGGCCAGCAGGTGTAAATGGCAGAACAGTGTCTCAGTGGGAGCTGCCAGTGGGCAGGACGTGCCCCGCCCAGTTTGGCAAAGTCCCACCTGTGTGGACGACTCACACCTGGTCCGCTTTTCCTTACCTGTGTCTCTAGCCTTGCCTCAGTAACAGCGGTAGGCGTAGAGCGTATGACTTTCATTCTAAAATGTGGCCGACCCAACCACAGCCGTACCTTCCCAAGATTTTGCCCCAGGGCTGTGACCACAGCTTTGCTGAGTGACTGCTTTTTGGAGACGGGTTGGCAGGTGTCATTCGCTGCCCACCGCCAGAGGAGCGCCCAGGGTGCGCGGTGTCTGCTGTGTGATGTTCAGTGGGCCAGAAATGCTCCACCTGTTACATATTCCTAGTGAAAGTAGGTCAGAGGCACGCCACCCACCACCACACGTCCCGGCATCCTGCCTTCCAGAGTTCAGTTCTCAGCTGGGGGCAGTTTGACAATGACAAACCTCGGGGAAAGGGTCTCCTGGCAGCTTGGGGGAGAGACCATGGGTGTTGTTGAACACCCTGCCTGCACGGGACGCCCCCAGAAGAGCCTTGGATTCGATGTCAGGTGCCGAGGCTGAGAAGCCCTGTCCTAGGCACAGTGCCCTGGGCCCCAGTCCCACCTCCGTGCTTCATCGCTGTCTGCTGTCACCCTCTTGCTTCTCTGAGCCTCGGTTTCCCAGCTAAAATGTGGGGTGATGCTGAGCCCACGTCTCATGGGCATATGGGGTGGTAAATGGGGTCCCCTGGGACAGATGTGCACTCTGGAGTCAGGGGTGCAGCTCTGGCGGTCCAGGAGGCCTCAGCCTTGGAGCTCAGACCTCAGCTGTGGGATCTGACTGCTGTGCTGTGTGTTAACTGTGACCTCGGGTGCCTCACCTGCCTGTGCTGGGCCTCAGTGTCCCCACCTGGACATCAAGAGCCACAGTGCATCCTTCTGGGGTGTGAGGAGGAAATGGGACTTTGGAAGGTGACGGGAGTGTGAGCAGTGCCGTGCTGCCCGCAGCCCAGAGCCCTGCTCTCCTCGGGCACAGCTGTGCACTTTGAACCCAGTCCCACCACCCCTCTGTGCTCTGTCCCTGGTGCCCAGCCCTGAGCCCTGACCTGCATGCTCCGGTGGATTTAGGATGGTCGCTGTGTCTGCCCTTGGGGTGGTGGGCCCTAGGGTGGCCTGCACGGGTGTGGGGAGACCGTGGGAGGTGTTCTGGGGCCCAGGGCAGGAGGTGAGTGTGGCTTGGGCCTGTCTGGCATCCTGGGGTTGGTGGGAGGCGACGGGATTGAGAGATCCTAGAGGCAGAATGGCTGGTATGTTGGATTGTCTGTTCCAGTGAATCGTGAGGTGTCTGTGGGCAGGAGGCCACTCCTCCACGGTGTCCCCCCATGTCTGAATCAACATGGGTTGTGGATTTAAACTTGGAGATTCAGGGCATTTTTCTAGGACAGTCCTAATTCATCTGCCGTCTTCTCCTGATTCGTGGGTCAGTGTGGCAGGAATGTCCCAGACTGGGTTCAGGCCTCCCTTCCACCTGCTCCTCGCTGAGCTTCGTTGGGTCTCAGTTTCCCCCTCTGTAGAATGGGGAGGGACTCCCTCCCTCCTTGGCCTCTTGGGAGGGTTCAGAAAGAGCTGGCACTGGAAGTCCCTGGGAGAGTGATGGGAGGAATCAGATAATTTTGTCTTCGGGACAGCCGGCCCCGGGGTGCTGTCTGCCTCCCTGGAGCCCGTCACTATGCTCGGTGGCCTTTCTGCAGTTAAGCCCTCTGGCTCAGTGCCTGGCTGGGGAACAAGACCTGTGCTCCCCGGTACCTGCACACAGCTGGGGTCTGGGCCTCGGCACGGGCAGGTGCTCAGTTGGTTTGGGCTCCCAGGGCAGACGGGCAGGTGGGATGGGGCCCCTGGGATTCTGCTCCCTGATGGAAGACCCGGACAGGGACTTGCACCTGGCCTTGCTCCGTGCCCCCTTACGACTGTCTGTGAGCTGGAACAGTAGCTCGAGGCCCTGAAAGTTGTGTCTCACAGCTGCGCAGGGCCCCACCCAGGCCCAAGGTCAGTCACCCCGCCCCCACCCACACCTGTTAGGTGGTCTTGGGCAGCACACCCCACCTCCCTGAGCCTCGGTTTCCTTCAGTGGACAGAGGGATCATAGACATGTCTGGCCTTGGGACCGTCCTGAGTGTGGGCGAGACCATGTCAAGTCTCAGCATGGCCCCTGGCAGAGAGCCCTCAACCCCAAAGGCCCGGAAGCCCCGTGCTGCCTCTAGAATTGCCTGGAACCGGGGAAAATTAAAGTTTAGATTTCCACCTTCTGCCCTCAGCCGAGTTCCAGTCCTTTGTTCCCCTTATGCTGTAGAGGGCAGGCCGGGTGCAGGCTCCCCAGTCCCCAGTCCCCCACCCACTGGGGGGCGATTAGCAGGACACAGCCTTTTTCCTGAAAGGAAGCAGCCTGTCAGTGGCTGCTGGAATGAGGTGTACAGAGACCTCAAATGTGGAATCAAGCCCCCAAAATATTCAGAATTAGTGTGCCCAGCCCCAGGGATTGTTCCGCAGAGGCCTGGCTGCCCTTTGAGCCCTGCCCTTGGGATCGCCCTGCCCCTGCCCCTGCCCCAGCCCCATCCTCCCCCTCCCTGTTTCCTCCTCACCCTCTCTCCCCAGCCCCAGCACTTGGTTATGGATCCTTTACTGGGTAGTAAGCACTTTGCATACCTTGTCTCAGCTCACACCAGCCTGGGGAGGGGTGTCCCCATTGTACAGGTGGGAAAATGGAGGTGCAGAGGGGGTTCGTGCATGCCCCAGCGGTGGTGTGGTGGAGACCACCCCGCGCCCGAGTTCATGTTGGCTGTCAGGAAGGATCTGGGCTCTCTAGGTGCACAGGGAGACTGACTCTCAATAGCAGAAGCTTCCATGGCCCAGCCTCCCTGGGGCCTGGTCATGCGCTCTGCAGACAGGTACACTGAGGCTCAGAGAAGGGAATTGTCTGCCCGAGTTCACCCAGTCATGAAGCAGTGAGGGCTCAGTCAGACCCCCAGCTCCTTTCTCTGGAGCAGAGGTTCCCAGCCAGGGGCGCTGCCCCCAGGACACGGCAGCAGTGCCTGGACACACTGGTTGCCAGAACTGCAGGGGGCTGCCTCTGCACTCAGTGGGGAGAGATCAGGGATGTGCTGGACAGCCTACAATGCATGGGACAGGCCCACAGCAGAGAAATATGTGACCCTGGATGTCAGCAGGGCCCAGGCTGAGGAGTCCTGCTCTGGGCCCCTGCTCCTCAGATGGTCGTGGGCTCCAAGGGGCCTGGAAGAGATGGTGGGCCTGGGACAAAGGGTGCAGTGAGGGTGCACCCTCGGCCTCTTCTGTCCTGAGGCTGAGGGTCAGGATCCTCTGGCTGTGGTCCCTGGGGCTTGGCTCCCGGCAGCCCCTCTCACAGCTGTGTGGGGCCGAGGTGCCCTCTCCCCAGGTCAGCATGGCAGCCCTGGGGAAGGGCAGGGATAGCACCCCTACAAGTGAGGGACCTGTCGAGGGCCCGGAGAGCTTGCTGGCCCCATGGGTTCTGTAGGTAGGATTTAGGGCTTTGGTTCTCGTGAGTCCTTCCAGGCTCCACCAGTTGCTGGCCTGGGCAGCGCTGACAGTGCTGGGTGACAAATCACGGGCACTGAGTGGAGTGGGGGGCTTGGCGGGATCGGTGAGATGCGTGTGGCCCACTGAGCAGATTCCTCAGGCCCTGGGCATCCCCCCTCACCCACTCCACCCCCACCCAACTCCTACAACTCTATATTTAAAAATGTTTACAGATAATAATGGTGTTCAGCCCCAAAGGCAGACAGGAGCTTCCTGACAGTGGCAGTGCTGTGCTGGGTTGGAGGTCTGGGGGAAGCTGA
Source organism: Smutsia gigantea (assembly GCA_032199065.1). Taxonomy (NCBI): domain Eukaryota; kingdom Metazoa; phylum Chordata; class Mammalia; order Pholidota; family Manidae; genus Smutsia; species Smutsia gigantea. Next base: position 488,216 of record JAVSCE010018818.1, read on the forward strand.
GCTAGTCCTGAGCACTGCGGGGGCTCTCTGCCAGTCACTACCTCTGAGGGAGGTTTGGGGAGACAGGATCCAGGAGGCTGCAGGGACGCGGGGTTTCCTGGGAGGATGAGGACCTTAACTCAGGACCATTCTTTGGCCTTAAGGTAAGTGGAACTCCCTCAGACACCTGGTGGGGGAGCGGGGAGTGGGCTGTAGGGGAGGGGGTGGTGGTGGGGGAGGGAGGAACGGGGGCATCTTTTTGGGAGGGGGCCTCTTAAGGCAAAAGCTTTGCAAATGTTAACAGCAGCAGGGCTGACCAAAGGGGAATGGCTTTTTTTCCCTTTGAATCCAATGGCCATGTTTGGAGTCTGGGTGAAGGATGGGTGCTTCCCCTCAGTAACCATCTACCCCCCCCTCGGCAACCATGGATTGTCTTTCTGCGTTTGGAGGATCAGGCCAGGATTAGCCACAGAGCCCAGAAAGAAGGTTTTGTTTCCACATGAATGTTATCTTAACCTATTACTTCTGGGCTAAAAATAAAAACCCCACCTGGATGCCTTTTCATCTCCAGCTTGTAAGACAATTTCGAGGAAATAATAGATTGTTCTCGATGTGCATTTTGATTACACAGGGTCCTATTCTAAAGCCAGGTTTTGTAAAAATTGAAAACAGAGGAGGTTTCCAACTGTGGAGTTTTAAACCCTCTTATAGTATCTGAAATAAATGGTGCGCTGCTGGAAATCACCACAGAATCCTCGCCTGGTGGGTGGGGGTGGAGAGGAGCAGACAATTTGCTTTTCTATGATTTAGCATTTAGTATCATTTATGGATTTTTGGTTCTGAAAAATGGTTTGCAAGTGAGATTGGATACGAAGAGCTGGGGCCAAAGGGAGACTGGAAACTAATTCCAAGTGTTAATATTGTGTCACGTGAAATTCTTGGAGGCAAAATTGGTTCCCGATGACTCCCTGCTGTTTCTCTAAGCTGCAAGTTTTTTGGACCCATAGAGAAAGGGTGATTCTGGATCCCAAGGCCGTCAGGAGAGAGCGACTGTCTGCATGCTAGGCCTCGTCCCCTGAACTGCTGGCTGCTTCTTGGAGGCAGAGGAAAGATGGTAATTTAGCAGTCCCTTTGTGGAGTGTCCTTGGCATGTTATTCTGCCAGGATGGATTACGGAATTATGCAAATGCCTAATGATGGTAGCCACTTACACATTCTAAGAATAACGAATCATAAAGCAAACACCATACTGGACGTTCATTCAGAAATATCCAGGAGTGTATTGTTTGATTAAGGAGAGGAGCAGGGGAACGTTGCCCTCGAGCCATCCTTTCGGTTGTCGGTTGTCATCTAGCTGCGACTCTCAGCAGAAGCAAACCTTCCCAGTATGATGTTCTGCCCACTCACAACTTTACCAGGTAAAAGCTAAAATAAGAAGCCTGTGTGAAAATGCAGTTTCTTGACCATAATTATCTTCTATCCCTGAGCCACCCCCTCTGGGTAGGTTGGCAGTTTGCAGTGCTCTGTCTGCATGGAAGAGACACACACTTCTCTGTATTTTGTTGGTATTAACTCTTTGTTTGCCAAGCAGTGTCGAGCTGCAGACCCTGACTTACTGGGGTTTTAATCACATCACTGTTACATAATGCTTCGGCATTGCCTGTGGGTGACTGTTCATGTCATGTATGCTCAGAACATTCTGTTCTTAGAATATCCTCAGAAGCAGCCTGCTCTCCCCTGCCTCTCCTGGAGCCCTACGCATAGCACGGTAGAGTGGTGAGCACGAGGGCACCTGCCACATGGGCTGGGTGGGCGCCTCCTGGACTCCATGAAGCAGGGCTTAGTGAGGCGCTATTTTTAGCATCTTCATCACATCTTGTCATAATTTGACATGTCACAGCTGAATCCCATCTATTTGCAGAGGTTATTGTGTCCAGCAATCTCTTTTGTGGGACAGAAATAGTCTTTGCCAGAGCATATTGCATTGTTATTACTCAGGTGAAAGTTATTACCAATTAACTTCAAAGGAGCATACAAAATAAAACCTACCCTCTTATTTTATTAATATGCTAATTTATTTGGCCTCAAGAGTACCTGGCGGGGAGGGACTATTCTTCCAGCTGCCTGCCCAGAGGGCAGAGAGCTGTGGTTCCCATCAGAATCCCTGGGGACTTGTCACCCTAGCCAATGCAGCCCCACCTTTGTTTTCTTATTCTGCGATCTCTGGCAAGGGTGTAAGACTTTGCATTGCTAACGTGTTCCCAGGTGTCTCCCAGCCAGGCACTACTTAGAGTCACTGATGGTCGATCACAGAGGAGGCAGTCAGGAAATATTTAGGGGCTGGCAGATGCATAAGTCTAGAGAACCAGCATAAGAAATATTCAAATAGGGACTTTCATTTGGTTTGTGTTCTGTCTGCGTGGTCGAAGATGAACTTGATTGGAAAAGAAATGAAAGTTTAGGCAAAAACTTCATTTAATAAAGAGGCTAGGTATCAGATGATGGAGCGGGTTCTCAATGATGTCAATGTTTTCAGGGGACGAAGGCTGACCTGTTCAGAGGTGAAGTGTTGTGACTTTAGACAGCTGACTTTGAGGTGGTTCAGCATCGTTCACAGTTGGAACCAGAAGCATGTACGTGAATGTCTGAGGCACCTGTGCGCAAATACTAGGCATCACTGAACCTGTTCGCTGTTCTATTCTGCAAGCTCAAAATATTAAGGACCGTATTAACATATTAACATGCTAAGTGCTCAGGACTCAGCTTTAACTCTGTGTGCACAGTAGCCATTAAGTCAGAGACCTGTGTGTTTGGAGCAAAGCTCCTCTGGGTTGTTAGGCGTGCAGCTCAGAAACGGCCTGGGGAGTGATCCTGAACTGGTTCACGTCTGTGTTGGGTGGTCTCACCGCCCTCGTGTAAAGTGCTCTCCTGGAGCTCATCTAAAAATATGTGAGTTCGTACCTGACATGTAAGCTGCCCACTTTAGTTGTTTGCTGTGAGTTGGCCATCCAGGTGTCCACAGGAGAATTCTGGGAACACGGGCTTGAGACACTGGGCAGAGAACCTCCTAGAAATTGCCTGGGGACAGAGGTGGATAGAACTAGTACCTGGCAGGCGTTCTGCTCCTGGAAGGGAGCTGTGGCCCAGAATTTTGGCTGCAGGACTCAAGTTTGGGGGGACACTCTCCTGGGCCTGTGGGCTAGGGAGCCGCTCCGGACGCTCTCCTTGCCTTCCTTCTCCTGCCCCCTCTCTCCCTGTGCCTTCTTTTACTTTATTTTATTTTATTTTATTATTTTATTGTATTAAGGTATTATTGATATACACTCTTATGAAGGTTTCACATGAAAAACAATGTGGTTACTACATTTACCCATATTATCAAGTCCCCACTCATACCCCAGTGCAGTCACTGTCCATCAGTGTAGTAAGATGCCACAGAGTCACTGTTTGCCTTCTCTGTGCGACACTGTTTTCCCCGTGACCCCTCACACCATGTGTACTAAACATAATACCCCTCAAACCCCTTCTCCCCACGTCCCCACCCGCCCTCCTCCACCCCTCCCCTTTGGTAACCACTAGTCCCTTCTTGGAGTCTCTGAGTCGGCTGCTGTTTTGTTCCTTCAGTTTTGCTTCGCTGTTATACTCCACAAATGAGGGAAATCATTTGCTGTGCCTTCTTTCCACTGGGCTTCTGATCCAAGTGAATAGCACTGTAGAAATTTGGGATTGTTGAATTTTCTCTTGGAAAGGAAACATTCATGTGTCGCCTCCTGGCACTGAGGGTTGTGAGCATGCGCGCCCGGTGCTGGTGCCTGGCACAGATTCTGCACCTCACCAGGGCCGGGGAGGGGTCCTTGTATCGTTGCCACTTTACAGATCGGTGAAGGGAGGTTCCAGAGTTTAATTTGCCTCAAATCCCAGTCTTGAGTCACTGACGCCAGGCCCATCTTCTATTCTCCCACTGTGGTGGGGTGAGCGAGGCAGGGTTGGGGGTCTTCCGGTCTGTTCCGGGTTCTGCCATCCACCCTGGGCCCTGGCCACTCCCCCTCCCCAGCCAGTGCCGCTGAGTGCTCGGCCCCTGGGCTTGGAGACAGACAGGCAGGGTTTACATTGGGTTCCTGTGATCGGCGTGAACTTCCCAACAGCTCAGCGCACTGCCCGTTGCTTCCCCTCCATTGTGCTGTGCGCTGTTGATGCCGGAGCTCCCATCCAGGGCTGTGCATGGGGGCATCTGGATCTGCCCAGAAAAGAGTTCAATCCTGTGCAAGTTACTGTTTTTCCCAGGGCTTGTGAGCTGCTGCCTGGTTTTGTAAATAAAGTTATATTGGAACACAGCCACATCCATTGTATATTTTCTTCTATTCTCCGGCAAAGCTGAGTAGTTGGGACAGAAACCATAGGCCTGTACAGCTGAAAATATTTACTATCTGGTCTGTTGCAGAAAAAATTTGCTGACCCCTGAATTTTCCTATGGTTTATCTCTCTAAGGGAGGTCACACACGTGAAGGACATGCAGCATGTTGATTTTGGGTTCCGGGTGGTGTGTATATGGTTGTTCATTTGCTATTTTTTTCTGCTTTATGTTAAAAAATGCATAAAACATCTTAGTAACAGTAGTAGTGACCACCCCTGGGTCTCTAAGGGAATGCCACAGGGTCCACCTGAGGTCCTGAACCATCAACATTTGCCTGAACAAGTGGCAAGTTCATCAACTGGGTAGATGATGAAAATCGATGAAAACACTAGCAGTGCAGCCGACATACTTGCGAGTCAGACTAATACATCTCGACAGACTGCTTGGGAGGCCGAGCCGCAAGGAGGAGGTTGACGTCGATAAGCTTCTGGTACCCAGCTGGGATTTACAAAGCTCACCACCCAGGCCTTGCAAGGAGTGGACTTGGGTAGGAATCAGGACTCCTTGTAGAACTGAACCGATGTCCGCTGGGTCCCTGGAGTGTGTGTGCTGTTCCAGCTGTTGGGACATCGCTGAGCAAAGCGGATGTGATTGCTGGCCACCAGGGGCCTGCATCCTGGGGAGAAAGACAGATAGTAAACAGTACCCCAGACCAGGAGAACCATCTGCATGTTGGTGATGGGCACTGCGGGACACACAGGAGCAGGAGGCCAGGAAGCGAAATCTCACTGGTGGGCGGGAGGCAGAGTGTTGAAGAGTGTTGGGGCAGGTGTCACGAGGAGGTGACGTTTGAGGGATGAACCATGTAGATACTGGGGAAGAGCCTTCCAGGGCAAAGGGCCGCCAGTGCAAAGGCCCCTGGTGGCCGCAGAGAGCCAGGGAGGTCGTGGAAGGGGGGCTGCCAGGGCTGTGGCTTTTGCTTCCAGCGTGCTGGGGCTTTGGGAGGGTTTGAAACTCAGAGATTCAGGTCTGACACGGGATGGAGGGAACCCCCAGGCCACTGTCAAGTGCAGAAGCAGCAGGCCAGTTGGGTGGCCACTGCTGCTGTCAGGCACGCAAGAGGTGACAGCGACCACAGCTGTCATGGGACCTGGTGCAGGCATAGGTGGGGCCCATGGGCCTGGCTGAGGCGGTGGGTGGGAGAGGAGGGACGGTGAGGCCCGGGAGCTCCTAGGTAGGTCTTGCCTCGAGCATCACGAGGAGGGGCAGGCTGGGGGCATCGGAGGGAAGGTGGGCTCTCACATCTTGACCCTGGCTGGGGCAGGAGAGGACCAGGCCGAAGCTTGCGTTCGGGAGGCTGTGGCTGAACATAAACTGAGCATGAGCTCATGTGCTCTCTCCCAACGTCGTCCCCGTCTGCCACTTCGGGATAATTTGGTGAATATCTTTTTTAGTCCAAGTCTGTTTATTTTTACCTAAGCTCATTTCAAAAGGAAATCTTTTGTCGTGACTTCAAGTGGAAAACCGGTATCGTGCCTTTGATAAAAGGTAACCATAAAAATAAAACAGTGAATAGAAAACATTTAGTGCAAACTAGATAGGGTCTCCTGCCAGGCTCTGCACGTAGGACTCTCTCTGCGTGTTAGAACATGGAGACCTTCAAGCATTGGGAGATACCAGAGTCACCGCAGCACCCAACTAAGATTCTCCCTTGATGTTCTCTGGAAGAACGGAGGGGAACTAAAAAGGGACTGCGTTTTGTCACTTTGTGATGGGTCCATGGGCCCCCTAAAATCACCTTATCACCATTGGGACCTGTGATGAGCCCTTGGGGAGATGCTGAGCTGCACAGCAGATAGATGGAGATTGAATAGAATAAGGGAGCTTGGGGTCCACCCTGACCCTCTGCTAGAAGTTAGGTTCACTTCAGGACCCTCTGTTTTCTGAAGTACTTTGGCAAACTGGAACCTGCAAGAACATCGAAGGGGCCAGTGGCTAGAACAGTGTTGGGGGGTGACAACCTTGGAGGGAAAGGGCAGGATTTGCCCCATGCGGTGGCAGAGGGCGGCACTGAGATCTGCAGGGTGGATACAGGCAGCCTGCTTTCAGTTCCTTCTGAGCACACGCCTCCTCTCAAGAGTTCTCGCTGGAGTTTGTCTTTTTAAATTAAATAATCCGCTTCCTGGCTCATCGCCTTCCTTGGGGGGTGTTTCTTATTCTGTCTGTTTATTGTGGTCTCTTTTTCACGTTGCAGGCTTTCCTCAATGCCTGCCGAGCCACGGTGACCTTGTCTGCGTCAGAAGGAGCACGCATTGCTGTGCATACGTGTGGCTGGGTGCCTCTGTCGGCGGGCTTTGCTTCAGGGCATTCTAGACCCCCGCTGGCCTTTGTGCTGAGAGCCTAGCAGAGTCTTCTCTTTACGGGTGGGCCGGGGACAGACACGGGTGGCCCCATAGTATGTGCCTGGAGATGGGAGGTCCCCGTGTTACCTGCAGTGCACCAGGTGGCTGGTGGTGAGAGAGTGAGCTGTCTGTCGTGCAAAGACATAAGCAGAGTCAGGCTGCCCTGGGCGATGGAAGGGGTTGTGTATCTGTTTTGTACATTTGCATGGTTTTGCTTCTACGACCTCTGCTGCAGGAATCCTGAAGCATCATATCACACCCAGTCCTGTATGGGCGCTTGGGGAGTCTCTAAGTGTCGTTGAGTGACTGGACCACAGGGGTAATGAATCTGCCATGGGAGGCAAACTGCTGACTCCAGGAGCTGAGCCCTGTGTGGGCGGAGGTGGCCCCACGCTCTGCTGGGATGTGCTTTTCTCTCTTCAGCGCTCCGAGCCCTGCTCCTGCTGTATGAAATCTTGACTCCTGTCCTCCTCCTCCATCCCCAGCTCATGGTGACCTCTGTGTCTCCTGTGCCACGTCCTGCTCCACCTTGGCCACAGCCTCCTGGCAGGCTCCCTGCCGCCACTCTTGACCTCTGGGGGTCGCTTTCTGCCCACAGCCAGGAGTGGGTCTCACAGTCCCAGCTTGACCCACCCTGCTTCCCATTGTCCTTGGGCGAAACTCGCACTCCTGACAATGGCCTCTGAGGCCTGCCTCCCTCGCTGACTTCATCTCCCAGCTCCGTGGCCGTGTGGCCTGGTGGTTGGGAGCCTGGGGGTTGCGCCCGCGGCCCTGTGTGCTGCCCTGTGCCTCCCTGCCCCAGCAGCGGCCACGCGGCCTCCCCACCAGCCTTGAATGCGCCGGACTATCTCCGGTGGTTGCTTCTCCTGCTCCTTCACTAGGGACGCTTGTCCCCAGCCTGTCAGTTGTTCAGCACGGTAGTCTTCGGGTCTTAGGTGAAGTGTCACCTCAGAGCAGCCCTGACACCCCATTAAAAGTGGGCCCTCTGCCCCCACATTCTCTGCCACAATCCATAAAGCTTTTTGTTTGCTGGCATGTTGTGTTTGGCCAACCAGAATTTGCCCATCACGAGGGTGGGGACCTCGCCTGCTGTTTGCTCCACCATTGGCGCCTAGCCCAGAGGGCCACCAGTGACTCCCAGTCGGCTGAACAACTGAAGGAGGCAAAGAGCGAATGCGGACTGAACGCTCAGACACGAGCCACGGCGGCTGTAGCCCTGACGGCATGGGGTGTGGGCATGTGCACCTGCCTTCCCTGTGTGTTTTCCTGCTCAGTTCGTTAGACACTGGCTTCCATGTGGTAGGCCCCCCACAGGTTGCCCAGTTCACAGAGCACAGTGTCATGTCACGAGTGAGGCTGCAAGGGGCTGGGAAGAGTGATTGGGGGCGGGGTCTGCAGTCTGACCATCCACGTGTGGTCCTGTCCCTACTGTTCATTAGCCAAGGAACCTCGGCCAATTTGCTGTTATCCCTCAATACTGTAGTCTCTTCCTCTGTAAAGTGGGAAAAGCCATAGAAGAGCAAATGGGTCAGTTATCTTCAAAGGCCCTTGGAGCAGTGTCCTTGCCTGGCAGGGGGTGATAGCCATGCACATGCTGCTGATGGTGATGGTGTTGTTTTGTATTAGGTTTCAAAACAGGGAGTAGAGCAGAATTAAAGAAAAGCTAGTGAGCTAAGGAGAGGAAAGCTTGGGCACAGGAGATGTTTGCCAGGGAATAAATGAGCCCTGCTTGCAGCATCAGATAAATTAAGACTCATGAACTTGAGTGCAAATTTACTGAAGCTGATGGCAGGCTCCCTGTGCCCAGAACATGGGCACAGCTCCTAGTAGGTAACATGACTTTCCAGCTGTGCACCTCACACCCTCTGTGGACAAGGGCCTGCTTTAAAATTAAAGTTTCCCATCTGCTGCAAACTGATACTTTCTTGCCTGTGAAGAGAAACATTGAGGCAGTGGCACCTCACCCTTAAAGGAAGAGAAGGGAGTGGACTGGTACCTGGGACAGAGCCATGGCTACACACGCTTCCAGATGGGTCGCCCTTCAAGCACCCCTTTTCCTGGTGTGAACCAGGTGGGGCTTTGACCTTGGCGGAATCCCCTCCGGATTCTCTGCCGGTCTTCTGGTTCGTATATTTCAAGGAGCAGCCTTGCTTGTGGACTGTGTGTCTATGACAGAAAATGCTGGGTGAGTTCCTTTTTCTAATGAGCAGAGGACCGCCTCAAGCGTGGAGCCCTGAAAGGGTACAATGTCTGCCAGAAAATAATTACTTTGACTGGTTTCTATTGTATTCATTTTGTGGCCACAAATTGATTCTAGAAATTGATTCAGATCTTCTTAGTAGACCAGAGGCATAAAGTTTCCTGAATAGATACAATTATTTATGTGCAAAAAGTAAGGCAACTTAAAATATAACATACTATCATAGTTAAATGTACATATGTGACAGGCATCTCACGGAAGTGGTACAAGGCTTCTTGACGAATTTCTAGAGGACTCTAGTGGAAGGCAGGCCCAGGGAAGTGGGAATTGATGGAGTGGAAATTTGGGGGTCATGTGGGGCCGTGTAAGCTCCTCCCCTGCCCCGTGGTGGGGCAGCATTGAGGACATGCTCCTCTCCGTCAAAAAACTGCTTCGACAGAAACCACAGGAAGACTTTATTCTTAGTGCTGGAGAAGCTGGTTTGCTTTACTGCCTGACTTCTGAGAATGTCATAACAGATCACGCTTCCCTCTTTACTGGGGTTGCTAGGGAGCCCCATATCCAACTGCACTTCAGACCTCCTATCTGCACTGAAACCTATTTTATGTGTTTTGTGTAGTTAAGCCATGGAAATCATGTGTTTTCTTTCCTCTGCTTGTTTTATCTTTTTTTTAATTAACTGTTACGGGGACTTTTGTAAGCTACCTTACCTCCTTTTCGATCATGGCAGGGGTAAAGAATAAATGCTGAATAAATAAATAACGTTGAAACTCTTCTCAAACTGCTACACTGGGGGCAGCTCATTATTGGAGAGAGGTGGAAGTGCTCAGGACTGGTGGCAAGCAGAGCTCTGCAGGGTGCAGCGCTTTGTTTTCAGGCTTGGGCTGGGTGACGTCATGGTTGTTCTGAGCACTAATTTCTATTATTTGGTGGTGCTCATATCTCAGGCCTCTATTTAAGATACAACATAGATTTCTTCAAGTCAGATATTTGCATTCTGTGTGGGCAGAGGTGCCTGGCTTCATTCTCTATCTATACCCACACCATCCCATGGGTATTTTTAAATGCACATCTTAAGAGCCGACTTTTCTTGCAGGCTTGTCACTGTGCCAGAGGAGCTGCCCTGCGGGTTTGCAAGGGCTGAGGGCAGAGACACTGACTCCCTGGGGGAGAGCCGGCCTCCGTGCAGCCCGCGCAGGGCGGAACCCAGTCCCTGGCAGCTGGCTGTCCTTAGGGTTGGCCAAACGGACTGAAGGGCAGGTACGAGGCCAGGTAGGCAGGTGATGGGAGGAAGACGGTTGGTCAAATAGTAGAGCGGGCCAGAGGCAGCAGGGGCTGGTGAAATTGTCGAGTCCTGTGTCTTTTTCATACCTGTCTAAGGATCTTTCAGAGTTTTGTGGGGCTGCCCAGGGGCCTGATCAAAAGAGAGGGATCCGCCCAGCTCTCCAGACTGAGTGCTCCAACCCCATCCCCTCTCACTGTATTTGTTTGGCTACTAGGATGCTGTGGGGTTTGTTTGGAGTCAAGACTCATCTGGGTGAAACAAGGTGGAAAACCGTGCAGTATCAGCCCCTCACTTGACACTGGGGAAAGTGAGGCTCAGAAGGGACCTCCCCCCCACGTGGCCCCAGCTGCAATCTGTCATCCTCTGGCAGTGTTCCCAGGGAATGACACTGCTTTCCACATGGCTGCCAGAAACCTGGGAATTGACCTGCCTCCGCCATCTCCCTCCGCATCCACATCTGGCAATATCCCGGCACCCTGCAGACCCCACCCCTGAGCTCCTCTCAGACCCACCTGCTTTGCGTCCCCTGCAGCCTCCACCCCCAAGGTCCAGGCCTCCTGCCTCTCCTCTGGGAGGATGCAGCTGCTCCTGACATCCCCCACCTCCCTCTGGGCACATCTACCTGGGTCTCTGCAGATAGTCGGAATGACCTTTTTAAACCACATATCCCATTAGGGCAGTATTCCCAGCCCCCTCCACGAACCTGTCTTGCTTAGCGTTCCTCAGGGGCTGTCCATGACTTGTAAGATGGAAACACCTAGGCTCCTCTCCATGCCTGTCCAGCCTTCCTGCTCTGGCCTCTCCCTGTTCCCCTGGCCTTGTGATCGCACAGCAGTCCTAGCCTCAGGACCTTGACACATGCTATAACCTGCACCGGGATCTTTCCGTGGGAGCTCCAGCCCCCAACATGGACAAGCACAGGTCTTTTTGTGGCTGCCTGCTGCTCTTCTCTTCCATCCTAGTCCAAACATTACTTCTTCAGCAGCCCTGGTCCTAGACACCCAAAGCCACTGTCACCGTCTGAGCTGGGGTTCCATCTAGTTCTCTTTCTCCCCCACTGGGTTGTGAGCTCCATGAAAGCCGAGCTCACCTGCTTCCTGCCCTGTGTCCCAGGTCTTTGACACAGCGCCTTCCCGGGGTGGAGCCAGTACATGGGAATGGATGGAGGCCATAGGTGTCTCTCAGAGACCATGTGCCACACAGGAAAGTCTAAGTCCCAGAGGGAGTGTCTCTTTCTCCTCCTCGGCCTCCTTGTAAACCCTTCTTCACTGGGTCGCTGAAGCCTCAGGCTGGGGAGTAGTTTCAGATTCGGGGACTCTGGGCAAGGGAACACTTCTGTTCACTACCCAGCTGCCTCATCTCTGGAGTCTGGAGGGGTCTCTGGTACCACTCCTGCTGTTTAACTAGTTACCTGTGTCATTGCCAAAGCCGAGCATCGAAGGCCAGCAGTAATGCCCCGGCAGGCAGGCAGACAGGTCTGTGGGTCTTGCTGCACAGGAGGACATCCTAGCAGGGGCCTTGGCAGCATCCCAGGAAGGAGGGATCGGGTGTGAACAGGATGATGAAGAAGACAAAGGAGATGAGGCTGCTCTGTGTTGCATATCGTCAGGAACGGGGGACCTTCCATTGTGGGCATCTCAGTGGCCCTTGTTCAAGAGGTGGGAGGACAAATGGAGTTAGGATGTCACTATCAGAAAGCAGGCCCCTCCTGGGCAGGCTTGCCTGCAGTGTCTGTGTGGCCTGTGGGTGTCCTGGTGGACTGGATCCTTGACCCATCCTGTTGGATTCCTCCCTGATGGTCACCAGGGTGATCTCCACTTTGCTCACTCCTCTGCCGTCGGTGGGTTTTCTCTTCTGCTTCTCTGTACTTACATGGTAGGGAGTTAAGCTCTTTGTGAGATGCAAATATTTTTTCTTGCTTTGGTGCTAGTCTTTTGACTTAGCGTATGGTGATTTTTGTGATACAGGACTTTTCATTTTTATGTTGGTGAATTTATCAAGCTATTCATTCTTTTATGGCTTCTGGGTTTCATATCATAATTAGGCCTTCTCTACTCCAAGATTACTTTTTTTAATGTTTTACTCTTTGTATGCGTTCATATTTTTTTTATATTTAAGGCTTTGATAAATGTGGAGTTTATTTTCATGTAAAATGTGAGGGACAGAGCCAACGTATTTTCATTCCAGTTTGCCACCAATTATCCAAACTCCAGTAACTGAGTAATCCCACTTTTCTTTGATTTTCATTGCTTTTTTTTTACAAATATATGAAATTCCCATGTGACTTAATGTCTGTCTTTGGACTGTTCAGCTTATCCCATTGAAATAGAAATCTGTTTATTCTTATAACAAAGCCACATGGTTTCAATGATCGTCACTGTATTATATGTCCTAATGACAGAGAAGTCTGCTTCCCTCACCCCTTACTCCTGTTTCAGTCTATTCCTGGTTCTTTTGGTTTATTTTTAATTTTTAATTTAAATTTTAGCTTATCTACTATATATTTTTTTAATCTCTGATAACTTCAGCAGGATTTTAGTATACAGGAGTGACTGGATTCAAACCTGGAAGACCGTTGGCAGAGCCTTCCGTCTAACTCTCCCGTTTTCCAGGGGGAGTACCGAGATTTCACGGGTGAGGCCGTGAGTTGGTGGCGGTGATGAGCCAGGAAGTGCCCGCGTGTATCCTGCTCCTTGCCATGAGTCCACTCCCAGCAGAGCCTGCAGCTCTAAAGCTGGTCTTTTCCTCTGCCAAGGAGGCACGTCACCAATGCATGACCTAGTGTGGTCCCTGTGATTTAAATTGGCCCTTTTGGGGCAAAGCACCTCTTTCTGCAGTGTTGATTTTAGAGGAAAGGATGGAGGTGAGGAATGCAGCCTTGATTTGCATTCTGCCATTAGCATTCAGAGCAAAACTTCATTGTAGCCAATGCCACTTTTCTATTTCAGCATCGGAAGGAAGTTGTATTAGCGGGATTGGCTCCACTGAACTTGTGGGCGGAATCTTACAAGTACCCGTGGCAGGGCATTCAGCACGGAAGAGAGTGATGTGAAATCGAGCCTGAGGAACAGAGGTCTCGCAGGCATTTACCCAGCAGGGTTGCTAGACTGGAATGGGAATGAATGGAATTGGGTGAGATTCCAGAAGGTCACGCATGGTTCGGCTCTGGAGGTGTCCTTTGTGCTCACCCTGAGTTAGCGTCAGCTTATAAATAGCATCTGGCCAACTGCCCAATCATGACTTTGACTGTCCCTGGCTGGAGGCCTGGAATGATGGCTTGGTTGTGGTTCTGCGGTGGGTCTCTGTGACCTCCAGGAGAGGACGAAGGTAGACAGGGATGGGTGCTGCTGATATCAGCACCTAGCATTTCTGGACCGCACACCTGATACCGTCATCTGCGGTCTTCAAACAAGCCTTTGTGGCCAGTGTCATTTTTATCCCCATATTACAGATGAGGAAGCTGAGCCCAGAGAGGGGATGCAGAGCTCCTGCGGTCCATAGCTCCCCTCTACATGCTGATACGTGAAGAAAAAAACAGCCTCCGACATAATTCTGCTACCCAGAGACAAGCACTGTTGACATCTGGTACCGCTCATTACAGCGTGTTCCCCCACCCGTGTGTGTGAATATGTCTTCTATCAACAAAATTGGAATCCTGCTGTATCCTGGGTTTCTAACCTCATGTTGTTTTATGAACATTTGCACATGAATTTCTTACTGACTAGCTTTTTTGGGTCAGGCATTTTTTCATTTTACCTCCTAAACTCAATTTCTATCTAGACAGTGGAGATAATGAAGTATCTATACAGGGTGCTTATTTTGCTTTGATTTGGGGAGGCTTAGCCCCATCCCATAACCATCAGCTATGAGCTTTCATACACAAACATTGATTTGGGGAGAGAGCAAACAGGTTACAGGTATCCCCCACTTTCTAAAAGTTCGTATTACACCACCTCACTTTTATGAAATTCCTACATGGGTACCTGTTTCCGCAAACTGAAAGAAATGCAAAGAAGGGTTTCACTTTTACGAAAAAAGAGGAGAACGCAAATAGTGTTCCTCGTTGGTTTTGCAGTGGGCAGGTACAGGGGCAGTGCAGCCCAGCGAGAGGGGCCCCGCCAAGCTCCTCCCCGGGACCCATACTCAGCATCAAGCCGCCAGCGTGCTGAGCTGTATCTGAGCATCTGTGCTTTATCTCGATTTATTTTGTGCCTCCGCTAGTGAGATGTGTTATAAGGCATCAGAAAAGCCTGTGAGAGGTGTTTTGGGTCTGGGAACGCTCACAGATTTTTCCATATGATTTAATAGTAACTGCTTCTTCATTTTATGCCCTTTCACCTCCCAAAAGGTTTCATAGGAACCTGATACGGGGAAACATGCATTTGGAAGGTCATGTGTAAAGAGAAATACTGTGAATGCTTTGGTAGTAACATGAAGTAAAATTACATGGAGGTCAAAGCAGAGAGCACTTAGAGGTTCTCGAAGCGTTTGAATGACAGTGGCTGGCTGTAAGTTGCAGAAATGCTCCAACGATGCTGTTTCTAAGCCTGCAAACACAGCATCAATTAGCACTAAACAGTGGATGGTCAGCCACTTTCAAGGCTTCACTGAGAGCCTCTAAAGAGTGGTAAGAGTGGAGAGTGACCTGAGATGCCCCATCTGCCTGAGGAGTGACCCCTCTAGAGGGAGGGCCTGCCCATTTTGGGGGGGGGGTCCACCTCGGGCTGGTGATTTCTGTTCCCTTACTCCAATGGAATGCTCTTTGTACACAAGCGGGGTTTGTACATTCAGACTGGGGCATTTGTATTCCAGCCCACTTTGCTGAGAAGGCTGGAGGGACCTGGCGAATACTAAGGAGCTGCCACCACCCTGGCCTGCTGGGCAGCTGCCCGTGAAGAACACAGGCCAGTGGCCTTTGAAGAGGGCTGGCCAGCATTTGTCCACTTGGGGTTGGTTTGAGAACAGCATTTCAGGATCCCTGGATCTGCTTGAGGGAGACCTCGGAGGCCAACAAATTGCCTCCCTGCCTCATTCTTGCTTTATCTGAATCAATACTGAAACACCGGGACATGTAAAGTTTTCCTGTTGTGTGGGCTCTCACTGGCCAGGTGGATGGCACGGAATCGAGCAGCTGTAATCCAGGGTAGAGCCTGAGACCTGAGCAGGGAGTGCTGGCGTGCGGGCAGAGGCGCGGAGAGGGCTGGACACCACTTGCGATGGCGAGGCAGAATCGGTCCTGAGCATCGTCCATGGTCATCCCCAGACAGGACCCCAGGAGCCCTTCTCTGGAGCTCCAGACCCAGGCTGTGTGCCTGCATCCCGTGGGGTACCGTCCTTCCCCCTCGCTGCTGGAAGACGGACCTCAGATGCTTCATAGATACATGTCACGATTTTAAGGAAATAGGAAAAGGATGCCTACTTTTTGTGATGATTTAGATCTACTTCATCCCACCCTCACACACATAGGCCCCTAACAGATATCAAGCGGTGGTTAACGGGACTTTGGAAGCCAGGAGACTCTGCCCTACACTCACTCCGCCGTTTCTCAGCTGTGGGACTGTGGGCTCGAGACTCACCCCTCCTCAGCCTCAGGCAGCAGTACTGGTATTAGGCACCCCCAAAGGACCAAGGGACTAGTCACTGTGTGCCATGTTCTAGGAAGCACACAGACTAAGCAAGAAATGGAGAAGATTAGAAGGAAGAGAGGATGAAAAAGGAAGGACAGGATGTTTTTCACCAAGGACTGACAGAAAAATGTAAAAATTAGCAATGTCAAGTGTTGGAAGCATGTGGGGAGACAGCTCTTAAACATTCAGATGTGAATTGGTGTGGCTGTTTTGGAGTGGCCGTTTAGCAATATCCAGTAAAACTGGAAATGTGCATTCTCTTTCTTGGCAAGTGGAGGTGGGCAAGGAGGCATGTGCTGGGGCTATCATTACAATTTGGGCATGGTGTATAATAGTGGAACACTGCAAACAACCCAAGTGGCCATTGGCCAGGGGCCAGATCCATCAGATGTGGACCCTGGGACTCTAAGTACTAGTTAAAAGCAAAGAACTAAATTTCTATGACAAAAGCAAGTTGCAAAACAAAATGTCCAGTGTGAGAAATGTGTGTAGACCTAAAACCCAACTAAACAATATCACACCCCTGTATTTGATAAACAATATCACATCCCCTGTAACCACAGTCACAGGGGATGGGAGAGAGAAGGAGGGAGAGAGTGTGAGTAAGCATGCAGCGTGTGCCAGCACTCAAGTGCTGGAAGGACACAGACCACATCTCTCATAATTCTTCCTTCTGGGAATGGTGAATGGAATCAGAGGGTTTCACCTTTATCAATAATGCTTCATTGTATATGTATATATAATATATAATATATATATATATATATATATATCATTATACACACACACACACACACACACACACACCAAAGACCAGCTTTAACAACAGTCAGTTTTGTGTGTTTAATATATTATTCCCCGTGCTTTTTCTTATTATTGTCCAAAGAAATCAGAGAAACCATTTTAAAAGGAAGAGATTTATTTGGGGAGGGAAAAAGGCTGGATAGCTGAAGAGTCATATTTTAGGCTCAAGGTCTGATTTGACTGACTTTTGTAAGATAATTTTCTCCTAGAGAGTGTTTTCAGCCGACACTTAATCATTGCCTATTGTGTAAATGGTCCACAGAACTGTCTGTGGTGCTAATTCTTTAACTGCTAGACATACAAATAAATCCTCTAATGAAGTGAGTTCATTTTTGATGATTTTTTTTCTCTCCATTTGAAAAGAGTTCTAGTTGCCACGCTGTGCCCCATCTCAGCTACGGAAGGTTGAAAGTGGGTCAACAGTGCCTGGAAGTACGTCCAGAAATGTGGCTTTCTCCAGATGTTCCAGTGCTTCTGCTGATCCGAAATTCCCAAAGCCAAAATAAGCCCAAAGGTCAAATCTGAGCTACAAAAATATCAGTAAATTGCTCAAGTGTTGGGTGGGAAGGGATGGCACTTTTTATTTTTTATGGGCCCAGAGGACTCCAGGAGCAGGGAGCCATCTCAGAGCAAGTCAGGGAAGAACAGATATGCCAGGCCATGTGGCCGGGGATGAGGTTTGCAAGGAGACGGGAACACTTTCTTGTGTTGTTTTAGGTCCTAGGCTAGGGCTGACACGACATGTTCTAGATTCAGGACCAACAGCTACAGGAAACAGGGCCCAAACCAACAACTTCAAATGCAGAAGTCAGTCATTCCTGAGGAACACCCTTACCTGTCATTTACCCCTGTGACCTGCAAAGACCCGACACTCCTCTTTTATGTTTTGTTGACACCACTTGCCTGTATGTTATGATGCCTTTCAAATCTCCATAGGGGCTAGATATTATCCTTGGGCTGGCAAATGTTTTTCTCTTTTTCTCCTTACATTTATTTGAAAAATATTTGAATGGCTGAGACATGCATATGGTAAACCAGAGCAAGCAGCGTGAACAGGGGTGTACATGGCTACTGTGAATACTGTTATTACCATCATCACTTTTATTGGGGAAAAGTCTCCTTCCTCATCTTGTGCTATAGTTATCCAGCTCTCCTGCCCCCAGGGCAACCTCTGATGAATTCTTCCTTGTGACTCCTTGCAGATATGTTCAAGTGATACATCATATATGTGCATGTGTTTGTGTCTGTGTGTCCCTGGGGTTTCCATGCCACTGGTGGTATTCTATACACGCTGTTTTGAACCTTTTCTTACTTGCCAGTATTTCTTGTAAGGTATTCTATATCAGTACATCCTTTCTATGTGTGCCTGATAGTCTAAGGGGAGCATGTAGCAAAATGTTCTCCTGTGCCCTATCGATGGAAACTGAAGTTGTTTCCAAACATTTGTCAATAAAAATCAGCTCTGCCATGAACAGATCTTTTACTTTTATATGCATCTTTATTCTCAGGTTCAGGTTTATTTGTGACATATACCCTGACAAGCAGTATGTGCACTTTCAGTTTAGAAAGATATGAAAAATTGACCTGCAAAGATATTATACTGATTTATAATCACACAAATTAGTACGGTCTCTGTTTCCTGACCCCTCACCAAGCCAGGTCATTGAAAATTCTAAAAGATGTGTCAACAAGCATAATGCTTAAAAACAGAAGTCATACCTGGCTTAAATTCAAGCCATATTTGCAAAGAAAATGATGCAGTGTCTGGCTTTTGCTTCTCAAGAGCGCAGCAGTGGTGATGGGGACCTGGTGCCGTGTACATGGAAAGGGATCAGCTGCTCATTGGCAGTTGTTGAAGCCCAGGGGGTGGGCACTTGGCAGCTCATTTTTTCCGTGCTCTGTAATTTTTGTAGGTGTTGTATTTCTTTGTACTTTTTTACAACAAATTTTCAAGTCAGATGTAAAACAGTTGCACCATCTGACCCATATGATACAAATTTGGACAATAAATAATCATGTATTTTTATTTCTCTGCCTGCTAAATGCTTCCACCGAATGTAAAAGCTTGCCACGCACCAGGCCTCAGGCTAAGGGCCTTGCCCGGCCATCTCAGCTCCTCACAGCACCCCTACAAGTTTGGGAGGTCATGATTTTATTTCTCTTTTACAGCTGAGAAAACAAAGGTCCTGAGAGATTAATTTAAGTAGCTGGCAGGAGCAGGGAACCTGGACATCTAACAGTGGGACACCCTGCCTATGACTGGCCACCACTGCTGGCGGCTGCCCCTGGGTGCCACCCATCTGCCAGGCTCTGGGGACACTCATTGCTCTGAGGGTCTAGTTATAGCCAGGTTCCAGTAGGCCGGGAAGGACCAGGGCGGACACAAATGCATTATATGAACATTATAACAGCAAATCTTCTTTTTAAATAGATTTTATTTTTTAGAGTGGTTTCAGGGTTACAGACAGAAAGATTATACAGAAAGCACAGAATTCCCATATGCCTTCCTGCCCCACCGCCCTGCCTGTTTCTACTGTTATGAACATCTTGCATTAGTGTGACCCTTTTGTTAGAATTGATGGACCAATTTTGATACATTATTAACTAAAGTCCATAGTGTACATTGGGGGTTCACTTTTGGTGTTGTATGTTCTGTGGGTCTGGACACATATATAGTGGCAGGTGTGACCATTATAGTGTCATTATAGCACCACCATACAGAGTGGTCTCCTCCATGCTCTGCCTGTTCATCCCGCCCTCCCTCGCCCTGAACCTCTGGCAACCACTGATCGTAATACTGTCTCCATAGTTTTTCCTTTTTGGGATGTCTTTGGGTTGGAATCATACACTGTGAAGTTTTTCAGACTGGATTCTTAGTGATATGACTTTGATCTCCTCCATGTCCTGTCATATCTTGATGGCTCATTTCTTCTTATCAGTGCATACTCTGTCATCTGGATGTAGCACAATCTGTCCATTTTCCTAATGAAGGACATCTTGGTTGCTTCTGATTTTCTGGCATACAGTCTCTTTTTTTGTGTATTTTTGAAATGGTTAGATTTCACATATGAATCTCATTGTACTTAGAACATCACCCAGCTGCTCGCCATGAGCAAGGCCCAGATGGCCAGGGTCTGCTGCTCCGAATGTCTGGCTTCACCTCCGGCCATGTGCCCTCCCTCACCTCTGCAGCCCCTCTTGCCCTCTCCCGTCCTCCGTGGCCGTGGTGGTCTCTCACCACATCCTTGTGCTTATTCTGTATCTGTCCAGAAGCACTTGCCCCAAGTCTTTTCATTGTGCAGGTCTCTGCTCAAATGACACCTTCTCTGAGAAGCCCCCAGGGCCCCTTACTGAAAGGAATCCACAGTGGCCAGTAACCCTCCTTCACAAATTCCTGTGTGGCGGACTTTTCATTCCCTGAAGTGGTGCTTCTGTCTTCTTGTGTCTCCCCACAGAGGGAGGGCCACATCTGGCTCACCCTTGGCCACGTTCCCCAGCCCTAGAAGAGAGCCTGGGGCTAGGTGCCAGGCTCACAGAGTACCTGCAGGATGAACTGGCGATTCAGTCGTCATTGTGATCGCTTTGACGCTACTCAGGTTGACGCCTTACTTCTACACTCATTGCCTTCCACCATTAAAAAGAGATGGGAAAGACTATCCTTAGTGATGGGTGTCATGTCCCAGGCATTGTGGGGGGACCATGCTGGGTTTTCCTGCAGCCCCTGCAGGAAGTTAGTCCAAGTCCTCTCCCTCTGGAACAGAAAGGCTGTGGTATATCTTCCCTAAACAAACGCGTTGTGAGAATCGGTTTCACAGGGGTCCTTTGTCACACATGCCTGTCTCCTTTCCCTCCCACGTATTTAGCCTTTGAAAGGTGTTTATGTTGACTCTGCCAGTCTCCACCCCTGAGGTGCAGATAAGCAACATAAATATGTTAGTTTTGAACAGATCCTGAAATATACTGACATAATGTCCATTTTCTTGTTAGAACTTACGAGCAGCACGAATGGCTTTTCTTCTGGTGTGGTGAATTATCTATAGTTGGGGATGGTTTGAAGGTATTTTTATGAGGACGTTTAGTCATTGGGGATCACTTGCTCCTGAGTCATGCATTTATTTTAAGTCCAAGTCTTTTGAAAGGTCATTTAGATTTTTCAAATACAGTAGGCGGATCATTGTCTCATACTCTTTCTCCTCACCCATTCTTGATTTTAACAAAGGAAATTATTTTCAGGGAAAGAAGGTTTAGATGAAGCACAGCAAGCGCAGGAAGAACAGAGCTGTACATACACACTGGTGGAGTCCTTGCATCTTTTCATGGGGGAAGGATTGTGTCCTAGGTTGGAAGTGGTAAGAATTTTCACCAAAGTCTCATTTCTAATGATTAAATTAGGATAGGTGTATAATAGATACATTTTCAGATAAGTGCAAGAAAGAAAATATTACCCAGGTTCCTCTAAATATCACTAGCGTTTTGGTGTATTTCCTTCGTGTGTGTGTGTGTGTTTGATCTCACTTGACGGTCAAGTCCAGCCAGGCAGGCAGCCCCCTTGTCCGTCTTGTTCATGCTCTGTAGAGTGGGTGTCTGCCACCGAGAAGATGCTGAATGCCAGTATGCTGAATGAATAAAGTTAGGTATGTAGGTGTCACATCTTTCAAAGCAAACTTTGGATAGTCACTGTATTTAGTTTTGCACCCTTTTTTTTTTCATTTAATACTGGCAGTTCCTCATTTTAAAAAGATTTCTTGGATTTTTCAATAGCAGAATGTGATTTCTTTGTATGGAAAGTTGGAAAAGCTTTTCATACTAGAATCACTGAGACCATCATTCATTGACTTCGAGTCTGTGGAAGTGGAATTCTTGGGTTTTAGCCCTGAACATTTTTATGGCTTTTTAAAATGCATTTTTGCTTAATAGCTCTCCAGAGAAGAGGTGCTAAGGAGAAAGTGGCTCCGCTTTCTGCCTCATGAAAATGGCTTTGGGGGTGCTCTCATTAGATTGATGTAATTCCTGTTGTAGATGTCAAAATATTCTTGAGTGAGTAGCATTCTGTTTTTGTTTTTTTAATGGTGTATTTTCATGTTCAGAAGTCTTAAAAATTATTGGATCAAATGCACAAGTATTGTTCTCTTCAAGGCTTTTGTTAATTGCTTTTATGCTCAAGAAGGTTGTCCTCCCCAAGTCAGATAAATAGCGCCTCATTATTTCCTTCTGGTTCTTTTCTACGCTCCTTTTCTTGATATTTGACCTTCAGCTCATGGGAAATACATTTAGTGTGAGGTGTGATATCCCCACCTTCTGAGTTGGTCAGAGACTCTGCTGTCCTTTGAATGGTCCATTTTTGCCACTGATTTGAAATGCATGTTTTATAATATGCCCATTTCTATACTAAATTCTTTTTCAGGACTTATAATTTTCTTTTCTTTTCCTGGATCTGTCCTTTTAATAACTATAGCTTTATTATATATTTTAATATCCAGCCTCCCTCAGTGCATATCCAAGTGGTATATATTCATTATTATTCTATATTAATTAAAATATATTTAGTATATATTTTAATATGATGCCTACTCATTACATTTTTCTTAGTTTTTTGGCCATTTTTTCATATGTATTCTATAGGAATTTTAATCATGTTAGATCATAATACATAGACTTGCCTGAAATTTATAAATCACTTTTGTCAACTAATATCTTCACTAAATTCAGTCATCCCATTCAAGAATCTGGTACATCTCTCTGTTGAGACTTTTGAAAAGTCAGTGTAATTCTTGGTTTAAATTTTATAGTTTCCTCCTGAGGAGGTCAACAGTTGATTACAAGTTTTATTTCTGTGTGTCGAATGTTTTGCATTTGTTACTGTGAAATGGATTTTATTTTCCTATTAAATTGTCTGGGTGATTGTTGTTAACTAATTAGTGAACGATACTGATTTGGGTCCACTAATTTTGTGACAAGTCACCTTAGAAACTCTGCTAGTATTTAAAATACTTGTACAGTGGGTTCTCTTCAGCTCTGAGTGTGGATTTGATCGATCGGCTACCCACGTCACTAGCAGTGAAAGGGGCCACTGCTTTCTGTACAGTGTTCAGATATGGTTCATAGGGCTGCCCAACTGAGGTGGCCCTGGTTCAAGGGCAGTTCTGCGCCACAGCTCCTGCTCTGTCTTCTGCTGAGAAGGGTCCTCTGACCAGCTTTAAACTGTCCTTCCCTCCAGTAGGCAGTAAGCCCTAGGATAAGTAAGGACAGGCTGAGCAGCTCCCCTGCGGCCAGCAGTTGGTTGGCAAGTGGCCACACGGGGCTGGAACCCCAGCCTTCTGATGGCTGGGCCTTTCCTGTGCCCCCAACCTGCCTTTACATGATGCTAGTCACTTGTCCCTGGACTGACTCCTTTTCTGATCCTTGTAGCCTCTGGTCCCCACACCTCTTCTGCGGCACCTCTACCAGGAGCACCCTCCTCCTTTTTCCTGTCTGGCTCACCACTGTGCATTCAGAACCACTTCTCCAGGAAGCCTTCCTGGACCTTCCCACTCAGCCCGTCTCCCTGGTCCCTGCTCCTATGAGGGGTGCTTTCCTGTCTCCCACACAGGATTATAGGCTCCAGAGGCAGGGGCCCTTGTGTTTTGTCCACTGTTGGGGCCCGGTGAGTAGTGAGCCTTTTAAGCAGAAGGCGTCTACCTGGCAGGTGTCAGGGGAATGACAGGATGCCACTGAGAGAACTTAGGGTGCTGGCCAGGTCTGTTTGTCATGAGTCTGGGCTCCTCACCCAATAGCCAGGTGGCTGAGGTGCCAGCCTGAAACATTCAGATGTCTGCAGAGGACAGTACAGTTGATTTGAGAGCTTCAGACTGTTGGTTTATGTCCCAGGGGATGGGAAGAATCTGTGGGCCGCGGCCAGAGCCCTTGGAGGGCAGATGAAGTCTGGGATTCTTCATTAACAAAAGAGGAAGCAACACAGAGAAGCTCCTAAACTGTGGCACATTTTAGGTGTTGCAGATCTGTGCCTCTCTGTAAGGTATGTGCCTCTCTGTAAGGTATGTGCCTCTCTGTAAGATACGTGGACAGTCTTTTCTGAGGCTCCTGTGAACACAGGAACAGTGACAAATGACGCTCTGACCCGCCTCAGTGGCCAGGCCTGCAGGGTGCTCAGCAGAACCGCTCCCCTTACAGAGACTGAGCGTTTCCTGCTCGCAGAGGCCGGTGTCTTCCGGCTCCTGCCTGGATCCTATTAATGTTAATGGATGTAAGGCTTGGGCCTGGGAAGATAATTGAGCTGTTTTCCTGGGAGCTGTTAATTGGCAAAAGAAGCGTTTGTTCTGCGTTGTTTGTTCCCATCTTGGGTTTTTGCTTAGAATGCGAACACGCACAGTCACACACATACATGGAAAGCCAGAACGACCACAGGCCCTCCTGTTTGAGAACCCAAGCTCGATGAACAGAACAGAAGGGGACCGTCCCCAGCCTGGCTCCCTGGGACGAGGCTCTCCGCTCGTCCAGTGTTGATCTGGGGAGGGAGAGGCCATTCAGCTTTCTCTCAAACACCTGCAGCTGCTCAGGTCCCCAAACTGTCTGTGGGGCATTTCTCAAAGCATCTTGCTGTTTTCTTCCTGAAGAGAGTGTGGGATCTGTCTGTGTTTAGTGACTGGTGCAGGACAGGGAAGTCTGACTTGAAGTCTGCCCTGACTGAAGGTACCGGTGGGTTCACAGAGCTGACCCGCCCAAGTGCCGATCAGGCGGCTGCATCCAGGGTGCAGACCGTGCCAGCAGGAATCTTCTCCTGTCTGGCTTCATCCCCCAGCCAGTGCTCCCCATGAGGTAGCAAATGGCTATTTAGAGCCCCAGGCTCATATTCTCAAAGCATAGCAATCCTGACTTGAGAAAACAGATGTTAATCTCAGTGGTTCCATAAGGTCTGAAGTTGATTCTCATTGGCACAGCCCAGTCACATCAGCATCCCTGAGCCGGTCTCTGTGGCCTCTCAGATGGGACCGTCTGACCTGAATACCCTGGCCTGGGTCATGTGTCCCTGTACTGGAGCGGGACCCTGGGGGTCGGGGGTGGGGGAGTTGGCTGACCGTTGGAGAAGGTACATTAGGCAGGATTAACTGGGCTCATGCTACTCTAACCGCCTGAACATCTCAGGGCTCACAACCATGACATCTGTTCCTCTCGGATTCTGTTGATTAGGGGACTCAGCTTATGCATTTCCTCTGGGGCCCAGCTCAACAGAGGCTCTGCCTCAACGCCTGCCTCCACGATCAAACAGGCAGGAAAGGGGAGCAGATGACTGTGTTGTGGCTTGCAGAGCATCTGCCCAGAGTTGCACATGTTACTTCTGCTAATCATTTGGTCAAAGCAAGTCCCATGTGGGACACCAAGTGGTAATGGTCCTCCTTGGATGGTGACAAGGCCCCGACCTGCGGAGCTTGGCTTGTTGTTTGGGGGACAGTGATGGGTCAAGTTAGGGCTCAAAGCGTCACCTGAACCAGCAAAAGGGACACAATAACAGCCGAGTTTGGCAGCCACCCACTTTAGGCAGACGCCCACTTTCTAATTCCTCAGTCTCCAACCAGCCTCTTTTAATCTTTTTCTATTTCTATTTGGAAATACTTGATTTCTTTCAATAGAGGCTTCAACTCTGCCAATTAAACAGTGTCTCCATCCATGACTTCCTGTTTCCATGCATGTCCTGTCCATCCTTCTTGACCTTTAGTGTGGCACTCCTGTCCCTCAGGTCCTGCACCTGGCATCCTCTCTCCATCTCTTCCCCTCAGTCCAGTCCAGCATCTTGCTGCCCCTGCAACACAGTGTCCCCTGCAACACAGTGTCCCCTATGTCTTAAGGCTCTTCCCACCCATCAGAAGCCTACCCACCCTACAAAGTCAAAAGCTACACCTTTAGGAAGACGTGGGGAAAAAAAGAGATTTTTTTTCTGCATCTGAGGGCATTACATGCTTATTATAGAACATTTATGAATAAAATGAAAATTACCTGCAGTCATGTCTCCCAGTTAATCCCTGCAAATATTTGCATATGTTTCATTCATCCTTTTAAGTGAGAACGTGCACACACAAAATATTTTATTATACTGATACCATACTATAGATATAATTACATATCCTGATTTTAAATATAGCTGTTGGACTACTGAGATTGTTTACTTATGCATAAATCTATGTCTGTAATCCCCAATTATTTCTTTAGAAATATGTCCCAGGAATATAAACTCTTTTAAAGCCTTTGACCCACAACAGCAAACTGCCCCTCAGGAAGGCAGCGTCACTCCACACTTGCATTGGCACCGTCTTCTCGTCTTCCCAAATCTGCCCCAATCTGCTGAGCTGTTTTTTTTTTTTCAGCATCAAACTACCACTTTGGCAAAAGTGGAAACACATTATTTAATTTGCTTCTTTTGGGTAACTTATAGAATTGAATTTTATTTTCATGTTTTTGCTGCTTTTTTTTTCTCCTTCAAAAGACTATGTCTTCTGTATACTTTTCAGCTGGGGGTAGAGGAAGGGTAGGCTTTTTTTTCTTGTCAGTGTTAAATAAGTCTTGATATATTAAAGATTTACATATGAAAAACATTTGCCATTTACTGTGAATATATTCCAGATCACCGTTTGACTTAGTTTTATATGGATTTTGTATTAAAAGTTTTACAATTCATATTTGAACCATCCTTTCTTCTGTTCTTGGACTTGCATTTCGTTGAAGTTTAAAAAGTTCTTCTTAATTCTGAATCAGTTTAATTTTTTCTGGATTTTCTACTATCATACTTCTCAGTTAAACTGGAGTTTACCTTAGTGTAAGAATGCAGTGAATGTCCATTGTGTCTTTTCCTCAAGTATCTGTTCCGATTCTGCTACATGTTGCATTGTGAGGAATGCCCTATTTTGATGCTTCCTTTCCTCCTAGGTAACCCGACTAGAGGTGGCCCAGGTCGTCGCCGGGCCCTGGAATAGGAATGCCTCCACCAGGGCATGTAGCTCTCACATGCATTTCCAAGTCTGTGAAGTACCCCTTGTTGTCATGCCTTCTCACCTGGCTCCCTCCCAGGACACTGCCCACCTTCTGGGGGGTTCCATGGTTTGTGGATGTGCTCTTCATCAGCTGGCTGGCAGCTGCTCCGGGGGACAGGCTGTGTCTGCACCAACTTTGCATCTGCTGCCACAGAGCCCATCACAGTGCTGGCCAAGTAGAACTCCCAGAACACGTATTGGTCACTTGACTGTGCATTTTCCTCCAGGTCATTTTCTGGTTTATTTGTCTATTTAGACAACCTGCAATCAGGTGTATCCTTTGGTTAAATTCAGGAAACAAATATCTGCTGTATTTAATAGGCATTCGTCTCCCAATTCCAACCCAGCTAATTTAACTCTCAGCACTGTTAGTAATTGCCAGATATTAGTACATGAATGATGACTTTTCCAACAGCCATTTATACTTACACTGGGAAATATATTTACTGTTGATTCCAAACCAAAACATTATCATTTTAATTTTTACATTCCTTATTTCTATTTTCAAACCAAAACACTGCATTGAGATATGAAATGATGTTGAAACAGCCAGGAGACCTTGGGTAAACACAGCAAGGTAGCTTCCTTTTCTCATGTCAGGGCCTGGCTTTGAATTCCCAGATCGAATCATGACTGATGTGGGTAAATCAAGTGACCTTCTAGGCTCTCTTGAATGCATGCATTCTTGGGCATTTGCTTAACATTTGGGGGGTCAGCAGGGCCCCAGAGAAATTTCAATCATTCAAGTTTGTTTTTCTATTCACATTTTAACACTTAAATACATTCCTGGATGTGTCTGTCCTTTGTGCACAGAATACATGTTAATAGGCAGGTTTTTTTAACCTAGAAAAGTTACAAACATTTCACTGATATTTATTGATATTTTATTGGTATGTAGCAGTCATATACAAATGCAAAACTCATAAGTGTGCAAACCAGCTATGTGAATGTGCCTCTGTAATCTCATCAGGTGAGGAAACTGAGCAATCAGCAGTCCCCATCACTGATCCCAAAAGAGAGCCGCTGTCATGATATATGATATCGCAGATCCATTTTACTTGTTTTTGAACCTTACACAGTTGGAGCCATATGGTATGCAATGCTTCCTGTTTGAGTTCTTTCACTCAACATTATGTTTCTGGGAATGGCCCCTGTTGTTGGATGTCATGATATTTTGTTAATTCTCTTGGCTGTGTAGTACTCCATTGTGCAGCTATACAATGATGTATTCACTCTATTGTTAATAACATTTGCACTGTTGCTGGACTTTGGTGGTGCCACTAGGAACATCTTTGTACCTGTTTTTGTTCATTTGTTGTTTTTTTTTCCTGTTTTAGGTGAGGATTTTCTGCGTCATTTGGTCTGTATATGTTGAGCATTAGCAGATACTGTCAAACAGTTTTCCAAAGTGTGTGAACACACCACCCACCCCAGTGTCCACCCCACCAACATTGTGGGGGTTCCTATTGCTCTATTGTCTCAGCATGCTTCATACTTTGAGCTGTTTTTAAAAAAGTCTTAGCCATTGTGGTATGCTTTTGGAAATAGTGCATTGTAGTTTAGTTGGGTTTCCTTGAAAACCAAAGAGTTTGATCCCCTTTTCATTTTCTTATTGGCTTTGTATGTCTTCTTTATGAAACGTCTGTTCAGGTTCTTGTTCATCAACTGAGTGAGGACGGTTGTGCCAGTCTCTTAAAAATTGATTTCTAGGAATTTAAAAAAGTGTATTCTGGGTAAGTGTTTGGTTGGAGATATATATCTCAAATATTTTCCCTTAGTGTGACTACTTGCCTTTTCCTTCACTTAATGGTATTTTTTGATGAATGCTATATTTTGGTGAAAATAAATATTTAATTTTAATATAGGTCGATTTATTTTTTCCTTCTTTTTGCATCTTGTTTAAGGAATATTTGCTTATTCCCAAACCATGAAGATTTTCTCCCGTGTTTTCTTCTACGGTATTATTGTTTTATGTCTGACATTTAGAATCAGAATTGGTTTTTATTTGGTGTGAGGAAGGGATCAACAAGCACATTAATTGAGCACCATTTTTTGAGAAGATTGTCTTTTACCCACTGCATAGCTGTGTTCCCTTTCTCCTCAGTCACTCACTGTGTTAGTTTGGGTCTGTCCCTTTATTGCATTAGTCTCTTTGTCCTTGTACCAATAGCAGATTGTCATAATTATTGTGGACTTACAATCAATCAATACCACTTCATTTTTATTCTTCAAGATTATCTTAGCTATTCTTGGTCCTGTGCATTTCTATATAAAATTATAACATTTTGCATTAATTTATGCATGCACACACAAATACACATACAATCCATTATTATTTTGATTGAGATGTCATTGACCCTGTGAATAAATCTGAGAAGAAATGAGATCCTTAAAACATTCTATGAACATGGTATATCTCATCTTACATTTGAGTTGTTTAGCTTTTCTCTCAATAATGCTTCCTGTGGAGACATCTCATCCATGCCTTTTATTAGGTTTATTCGGGACATCTTATGCTTTTTTGATGACTTTTAAATGATCTCATTATTCAAATATAATTTTCTAAATCTTTGGTTCTGTCATATAAAATGTAATTTATTTCTGAAAATAACCTTGCTAAATTAAGTTATTCTAATTTTAGAGATTCTTTTGGATATTCCAAAAATATATCTTTAGGTAAAAAAAAAGGTGGTTACATTTCTTCCTATCCAATCGTTAAACTTTTTGTTCTTATTGTACTGTTTAATATCTCTAGTATAATTTTAGACAGACATTTGGTCTCATTTCTAGTCTCAGGGAAAGTGTTCAATATTTCATCATTAAGCGTAAGTTTGTGTCAGATATTTTGTGTATGTTCTTTTTGAGATTTAGGAAATTCCTCCCAATTCCTAATTTGCTAACAGTTTTTGCTCATGAATGGGTGTGAAGTTTGTTAAATGCTACTTCTGTATTTATTAAAATGATCATATGATGTTTCCTGTTGTTTGGTTGATGGGCTGATATCCAATGATTGATTTTTGAATGAGCTAATGTTGTATTTCATGAATAAGCCCAGCTGGTTTGTGATGTTTTGTCTTTCTCTGTATCTTTGTCTCTAATTTACTAACATTTTGTGTAGGATTTTTATATCTATATTCATGAGAGAGATTGGCCTATCATTCTGACTTCTAGTGATGTCCTTTTGTAGTTCTGGTATTAAGGTTATGCTGGCCTCATAAAATAGGTCTTCTCTTTGTTGATTCTCTCCAGGACTGATGTTATTTCTTCCTTAAGAGCTTGGAGGGATTCACTGTCAAGCCAACTCATCCTTTAACAGATACTTAAGTATATAGAAAAGGGGACAGCATTCTCAGATGGTTGCAAACTAAAAAAAAAAGGTAGAAGCAGAGGCTTGTTTATATTTCTACTAAGTGGGAAGGATTCATTCATTCAGCAAAAATATCCTGAATGTTGGACCACATCAGACCCTTCCGGGTGCTAAGGAAATGGCAGGGAGCCAGACATGGGGGCCCAGCCCCTGGGAGTTTACATTTCAGGACAAAGGACAAAGGGGCATTTTTCAACTCAAGACTGAGAGTGTGTGTCCATGCACCTAGGACCTCTCATGCTGTCCCCCGCTCTGCGTGGGCTGACAGTGACCCCCTCTCCAGCTTCACCTAACTTTGAGCCCACCAAACCACACCCATGTCATCTTCGGGCCCTTGGATGTGGACACCCTGGCTGCACAGTGAGGTGCCCTTGGCCTGCTGTGCTCTCCCCTCCACCCTTTGTCTGTGAACCCTGCACATTCTTAAGACTCACTTCTTCAGTGTGGACTGTGCTGGCCACTGTGTTAAATAAGAGTATATTAGTGGAGAACTCGAGGTATAAGGCCAACAGATCAGGAGTGGATTGCCCTTGAAAAGATAGCCTCTTGTGCCTCCAAGAGAAGGGGGCACACCATACCATAGGAGGCCATGGGGACCTCACAGGGAGCCTGGGGCAGTCGGGGGCAGAGGGAGCAAGGGGAAAATGTGCACGACAGCCTTTATTGTGTTTTCTGAGAGAAGAAATGGGAGAGGTAGGTAAGCAGGCTCAGTCTGAATGATTCCCTGGGCTCTGGAGCATGGGGGCTGCCCCTTGTTGTTGATACCTGGCTCCGGGGTGATCACGGCTGGTGGATAGTGGCCCAGAGCACGAGAGCTGTAGGGGAAGAGGTGGGGTGTGGCTGTGGGCTCATTAGTTTGCCTTTGAAGACCATGCTCACGGCAGGTTGTTTACCTTCTCTAGAAACAGGTGAGCTGGGGTAGGGGGGGGGGCGTCCTTCCAGGGTCAGCAAAGCTCTAAATGTCAGAGCATCAGAATACAGGAAAACAGAACACATGGTCATGCAGAGCTTGGCCGGAGGCGCAGAGGCCCCAGGCTCTTCCGTCCTAGCACTTGCCATGTCACAGACATGCAGTTCAATCATGAGATCATTATTTAGATGTTACTTGTCCTCACTAAACTGTGGCACTTCTAGGGACAAAAGCTGTTCTCATTCTGCTCAGCAACAAAGCCCTTATAACAACGTTATCAGGCCGAACACAGAGTAGGTGCTCAATAAATGTGCACCCCTTCTCTTCCTTTGCAAAGGGTTCTGGAAGGCCATTAATAGGCAGAAAACTCAAAGTAAAGAGCACATGCAGCAGGTTCCAGATGAGTCCCCCACCAGCCCCAGTTGCCCTGCCAGCATAGGTGCAATGAGGAAGGGAGATGGCGTGTCCCTAACGGTCATTAACTTGTAAAGGAAGAGAAGATTCAATAGTTATTGCAGTGAGATGACTGTGAAAAGTGACTTTATTCCTATGCTCATTTTGTTTCTGTCACAAACAGCGACAATTATTTTTTGTTCTCATGAAAAATTAAAAGGACCCTTGAGTGTATACTCAGTGTATCCTTTTTGGAAGGATTAATGATCTTAATCATGAAAACAGCTGGCTAACATTTTTTAATTGAAAAAATTTTTTTGCTATTATTAATGTACAATTACATGAGCAATATTATAGTTACTAGACTCCCCCTATTATCAAGTCCCCCCAACCAACCCCATTACAGTCACTGTCCATCAGCATAGTAAGATGCTATAGAATCACTACTTGTCTTCTCTGTGTTATACTGCCTTCCCTGAATCGCCCCCCCTCACTACATTATGTGTGCTAATCTTAATAGCCCCTTTTCCCCCTTATCCCTCCCTTCCCACCCATCT
This sequence comes from Smutsia gigantea, assembly GCA_032199065.1. Lineage (NCBI taxonomy): Eukaryota > Metazoa > Chordata > Mammalia > Pholidota > Manidae > Smutsia > Smutsia gigantea. The sequence goes on from JAVSCE010018818.1 coordinate 520,116, forward strand.
TTTCCAGTTCCTTTCCCTTTGGTAACTGTTAGTCCATTCTTGGGTTCTGTGAGTCTGCAGCTGTTTTGTTCCTTCAGTTTTTCTTTGTTCTTATGCTCCACAGATGAGTGAAATCATTTGATACTTGTCTTTTTCGGCTTGGCTTATTTCACTGAGCATAATACCCTCTAGCTCCATCCATGTTGTTGCAAATGACAGGATTAGTTTTCTTCTTATGGCTGAATAATATTCCATTGTGTATATATACCATATCTTCTTTATCCATTCATCTACTGATGGACACTTAGGTTGCTTCCATTTCTTGGCTATTGTAAATAGTGCTGTGATAAACATAGGGGTGCATATGTCTTTTTCAAACTGGGCTGCTGCATTCTTAGGATAGATTCCTAGGAGTGGAATTCCTGGGTCAAATGGTATTTCTATTTTGAGTTTTTTGAGGAACCTCTATACTGCTTTCCACAATGTTTGAACAATTTACATTCCCACCAGCAGTGTAGGAGGGTTCCCCTTTCTCCACATCCTCACCAACATTTGTTGTTGTTTGTTTTTTGGATGGAGGCCATCCTTACTGGTGTAAGGTGATAGCTCATTGTGGCTTTAATTTGCATTTCTCTGATGATTAGCGATGTGGAGCATCTTTTCATGTGCCTGTTGGCCATCTGAATTTTTTCTTTGGAGAAGTGTCTGTTCAGTTCCTCTGCCCATTTTTTAATTGGCTTATTTGCTTTTTGGTTGTTGAGGTGTGTGAGTTCTTTATATATTTTGGATGTCAACCCTTTATCGGATACGTTTTTATGAATATATTCTCCCATACTGTAGGATGTCTTTTTGTTCTACTGATGGTGTCCTTTGCTGTACAGAAGCTTTTTAGTTTGATATAGTCCCATTTGTTCATTTTTGCTTTTGTTTCCCTTGCCCGGGGAGATACATTCCAGAAGAAGTCGCTCATGTTTATGTCCAAGAGATTTTTGCCTATGTTTTTTTCTAAGAGTTTTATGGTTTCATGACTTACATTCAGGTCTTTGATCCATTTTGAGTTTACTTTTGTGTATGGGGTTAGACAATAATCCAGTTTCATTCTCTTACACATAGCTGTCCAGTTTTGCCAACACCAGCTGTTGAAGAGGCTGTCATCTCCCCATTGTATATCCATGGCTCCTTTGTCATATATTAATTGACCATATATGCTTGGGTTTATATCTGGACTCTCTAGTCTGTTCCATTGGTCTATGGGTCTGTTCTTGTGCCAGTACCAAAGTGTCTTTATTACTGTGGCTTTGTAGTAGAGCTTGAAGTCAGGGAGCGTAATTCCCTGTTTTATTCCTCCTTCTCAGGATTGCTTTGGCTATTCGGGGTCTTTTGTGGTTCCATATGAATTTTAGAACTATTTGCTCTAGTTCATTGAAGAATGTTGTTGGTATTTTGATAGGGATTGCATTGAATCTGTACATTGCTTTAGGCAGGATGGCCATTTTGACAATATTAATTCTTCCTTTCCATGAGCATGGGATGTGTTTCTATTTATTGGTATCTTCTTTAATTTCTCTCCTGAGTGTCTTGTAGTTTTCAGAGTATAAGTCTTTCACTTCCTTGGTTAGGTTTATTCCTAGGTATTTTATTCTTTTGGATGCAACTGTGAATGGAATTGTTTTCCTGATTTCTCTTTCTGCTAGTTAACCATTGGTGTATAGAAATACAACAGATTTCTGTGTATTAATTTTGTATCCCGCAATTTTGCTGAATTCAGATATTAGATCTAGTAGTTTTGGAGTGGATTCTTTAGGGTTTGTTATGTACAATATCATGTCATCTGCAAACAGGGACAGTTTGACTTCTTCCTTACCAATCTGGATGCCTTTTATTTCTTTGTGTTGTTGATTGCCGTTTCTAGGACCTCTAGAATTATGTTGAATAAAAGTGGGGAGAGTGGGCATCCTTGCCTTGTTCCTAATCTTAAAGGAAAAGCTTTCAGCTTCTCACTGTTAAGTATAATGTTGGCTGTGGGTTTGTCATATATGGCCTTTATGATGTTGAGGTACTTGCCCTCTATACCCATTTTGTTGAGAGCTTTTATCATGAATGGATGTTGAATTTTGTCGAATGCTTTTTCAGCATCTATAGAGATGATCATGTGGTTTTTGTCCTTCTTTTTGTTGATGTAGTGGATGATGTTGATGGATTTTCGAATGTTGTACCATCCTTGCATCCCTGGGATGAATCCCACTTGATCATGATGGATGATCTTTTTGATGTATTTTTGAATTCGGTTGGCTAATATTTTGTTGAGTATTTTTGCATCTGTGTTCATCAGGGATATTGGTCTGTAATTTTCTTTTTTTGTGGTGTCTTTGCCTGGTTTTGGTATTAGAGTGATGTTAGCCTTGTAGAATGAGTTTGGGAGTATTCCCTCCTCTTCTACTTTTTGGAAAACTTTAAGGAGGATGGGTATTAGGTCTTTATTAAATGTTTGATAAAATTCAGCAGTGAAACCATCTAGTCCAGGAGTTTTGTTTTTAGGTAGTTTTTTGATTACCAATTCAATTTCTTTGCTGGTAATGTTTAGATCTTCTGTTCTTCCTGGGTCAACCTTGGTAGGTTGTAGTTTCTAGAAGGTTGTCCATTTCTTCTAGGTTATCCAGTTTGTTAGCATATAATTTTTCATAGTATTCTCTCATAGTTCTTTGTATTTCTGTGGTGTCTGTAGTGATTTTTCCTTTCTCATTTCTGATTCTGTGTATGTGTGTAGACTCTCTTTTTTTCTTGATAAGTCTGGCTAGGGGTTTTTCTATTTTGTTCATTTTCTCCAAGAACCAGCTCCTGCTTTTATGGATTCTTTCTATTGTTTTATTCCTCTCAATTTTATTTATTTCTGCTTTAATCTTTATTATGTCCCTCCTTCTACTGACTTTGGGCCTCATTTGTTCTTCCTTTTCTAGTTTCATTAATTGTGAGTTTAGGCTGTTCATTTGGGATTGTTCTTCTTTCCTGAGGTAGGCCTGTATTGCAATATATTTCCCTCTTAGGCACAGCCTTCACTGTGTACCACAGATTTTGTGGTGTTGAATTATTGTTGTCATTTGTCTCCATATATTGCTTGATTTCTGTTTTTATTAGATCACTGATCCATTGATTATTTAGGAGCATGTTATTAAGCCTCCATGTGTTTGTGGGCTTTTTAATTTTCTTTGAGTAATTTATTTCTAGTTTCATACCTTTGTGATCTGAGAAGCTGGTTAGTACAATCTGAATCTTTTTGAATTTACTGAGGTTTTTTTTGTGGCCTAGCCTAGGATCCATTCTTGAAAATGTTCCATGTGCACTTGAGAAGAATGTGTATCCTGTTGCTTCTGGATGGAGTGTTCTGTAGATGTCCATTAGGTCCATGTGTTCTAATATGTTGTTCAGTGCCTCTGTCTCTTTATTTTCTGTCTGGTTGATCTGTCCTTTGGAGTGAGTGGTGTGTTTAAGTCTCCCAAAATGAATGCATTACATTCTTTTTCCCCCTTTAATTCTGTTAGTATTTGTTTCACATATTTAGGTGATTCTGTGTTGGGTGCATAGATATTTATAGCAGTTATATCATCTTGTAGGACTGGCCCTTTTATCATTATGTAATGTCCTTCTTTGTCTCTTGTGACTTTATTTGTTTTGAAGTCTATTTTGTTTGAGACAAGTTCTGCAACTCCTGCTTTTCTCTCCCTATTAGGTGCATGAAATATCTTTTTCCATCCCTTTACTTTCAGTCTGTGTATGTCTTTGGGTTTAAAGTGAGTCTCTTGTAGGCAGCATATAGATTGGCCTTGTTTTTTTATCCATTCAGTGACTCTACATCTTTTGATTGGTGCATTCAGACCATTTACATTTAGGGTGATTATCGATAGGTATGTACTTATTGGTATTGCAGGCCTTAGATTTGTGGCTACCAAAGGTTCGAAGGTAATTCCCTTACTATCTAACAGTCTAATTTAACTCACTTTGTATGCTATTACAAATACAACCTAAAGATTCTTTTTTTTTCTCCTTCTTCTTCCTCCTCCTCCATTCTTTGTATCTTATGAATCATATTCTGTACTCTTTGTCTATCCCTTGGGTGACATCTATTTAGTCTTAGGAATACTTCCATCTAAAGGAGTCCCTCCAAAATGCATATATAGGTGGTTTGTGGGAGGTAAATTCTCTCAGCTTTTGCTTATCTGAAAATTGTTTACTCCCTCCTTCAAATTTAAATGATAACCTTGCCAGGTGGAGTATTCTTGGTTCAAGGCTCTTCTGCTTCATTGCATTAAATATATCATGCCACTCCCTTCTGGCCTGTATGGTTTCTGTTGAGAAATCTGATGATAGCCTGATGGGTTTTCCTTTGTATGTGGTCTTTTTTCTCACTGTAGCTGCTTTTAAAAGTCTGTCTTTATCCTTGATCTTTGCCATTTTAATTATTATATGTCTTGATGTTGTTTTCCTTGGGTCCCTTGTGTTGGGAGATCTGTGCATCTCCATGGCTTGAGAGACTATCTCCTTCCCCAGATTGGGGAAGTTTTCAGAAATTACCTCCACTATAACACTTTCTCTTTTTCTCTCTCTTCTTCTGGTACCTCTATTATGCGAGTATTGTTCCATTTGGATTGGTCACACAGTTCTCTCAACATTCTTTCATTCTTAGAGATTCTTTTTTCTCTCTGTGCTTCAGCTTCTTTGTATTCCTCTTCTCTAATTTCTATTCCATTTACTGTCTCTTCTACTACATCTAATCTGCTTTTAAATCCCTCCATTGTATATTTCATTTCAGATATGGAATTTCTTAGTGATTGAATCTCCATCTTAAATTCTTTCCTGAGTTCTTGAATATTTTTCTGTACCTCCATAAGCATGTTTATGAATTTTATTTTGAACTCTCTTTCAGGAAGATTGGTGAGTTCAGTTTTATTTGGTCTTTTTTCTGGGATTTGTGAGATTTTGGTCTGAACCATGTTCTTTGATGTTTCATATTTCTGTGTTTGCCCGGAAGCTCCAGCTCTGTGGAGCTGCTCAGCCCCTAGAGTGAGGTTGGGGGTTGTAGGGGAGCGGAGCTGGTTCCTGGGGGAAGGAAAGATCTGTTTCCTGATTCCCGTCTGCCCTTCATGTCTCCTGTATCAGAGCCAGTGGGCCGAGCACACAGGTGTAAGCCTCTGTGCTTGGCATCTCTAGGTATTGTAGGGGGGCCTCCTTCTGGCTGGCCTGACTCCAGAGCAGTGACTGCCGGTTTGCGAGCCAGTGCCGGCCAGCCAGGAGGAAGGTTCGGCAGGCTGCATGTCACAGTGGGGGCCTTGGAGCTGAGTAGCCAGCCAGGGGTGTGGAGCACCTGAAGCTCCACAAAGTTCCCAATCTCCTGGGCATAGCGCGCCCAGGCAACCTTGTCCCCCTATCCCTTCTCCTGGGCAGCAAGCTCTGTGTAAACCCCACCCCTTCAGCAGCCCTCTCACTGCTAGGAAGCCTCTCAGACTGCCTGCCTTTCCCTTGTCCTTGAGCGACCGCCAGGTGTGGATCCCTTCCTCCACAAACAGCCAGAATCTGTCTCTCAAGCACTCCACCTGTCCCAGCTCCCCATCTTCCAGAGCTCCACACAATGTAGGTTTCTGCTTGCAAAGCAGATCTCCAGGGCTAGTTGTTCAGCAGTCCCAGGCTTCCACCCCCTGCCCCACTCTGTTTCTTTTCCTCCTGTGGGTGAGCTGCGGTGGGGGAATGGCTTGGGTCCCACCGGATCAAGGCTTTCCTACGTTACCCTGTTTCATGAGGTCTGCTCTGTTCGTGAGGTCTGTATGCAGTCTGGTGCAGGCTTCCTTCCTGTTGCTGTTTTAGGGTTAGTTGTATTAACTATATTTTCACACTATCTGTGGTTTGAGGAGGAGTTCTGTCTCACCTCTCATGCTGCCATCTTGAATCCTCAGTTACATTTTAATTTTTTTATTGGAATTTTTACTGAGGTCATTTTAGGTGTACATGCAGTGTCAGAAATAATACAGAGAGATTTGTGTACCCTTTATCCAGTTTGGAGTTCTTCCTCTCATTTGATTGTTAGACCAGCCCTGTATGGGAGACAGTGTTACTACTCATGTTCTAAGGTCCTGGGGCACCCATTCTCAGAGAGGTAACTTGCCCACTAACTCGTGGAGCTGAATTTACCTCTGAAGACCTGTGCACTCTGCCATGTTGACTTGAACCATGACATAGATCTGTCCCTCGTCAGAAAGCCTTAAAGGAGAAAGTGACTTGGGTAACAGAAGAACTTTGTTGTAAAGGTGTGTTTTGAGTGTTCCTCCAGAGTAGTATTTTCCATCAATGTGAAGTCCAAGGAAAACTAGAAATTCAAGGCACCTCAGTCTCCGCAGAAGCTCTTTGCATTTATGCATGTGTGTTTTGTGCTCTTTCAGTCTTTTGGTAGATAGTCATGTCCTCTTTGGTGGGGGGCTTCATGTCCAGGAATAGGTCTCCCATCCAGCTTTGCAGGTGTTCCTAAGAGGTTTGGGGAAAGTCCGAGGTGGTAAGAAACCTGGCTTTGCAATGTTCTTACCTGTTCTTGGGAGCTCGGCGGCAAGAGCAAGAAGTCTCCTTTCTCTGCGTCCTTCCCTACATCGGGAGATCCGAAATGGCTCCCTCAGGGCCTGGGGCTGGGTGGCTGTCACCCCTGGTGGTGCATTGTCCCCAGCGGCACATCTTCACCTGCCCGGTGAATGGCTCCAAGGCCACCTGCTTTTCTGGTCTCTGTGTGGCTGTGAGTGACCCTGGACCCCGACGCCGCTTGCTGTCTGGCACAGTTCTATCTGGTGCCCCCGGGAGGGGCAGGTGAGGTGCTGGGTTTGTGGCCACGCACCCGCAGGACCCTGCCCCAGGTCAGTGCTTCTGCCTGCTCCAGCCAGCTGCAAGGGTCGCTCCTGTGTGCATGCCTGGGTGGAAGAAAGGGCGACTGGGGACAGCATAACAAAAGCCAGTTTTTGGTTGCCTCCGATTGATGATGTAGGAAAAACATCTCCCCCAAACAATGCTGAGCACATTCCCATCTTTGTTACATTATAGAATGAGGTTTAGTTTTAACTGTATCAGGTTGATTTGTATGAAACTGCCATTTTTTTAGGTCGGTGACAGCTGAATATTGGGCAATTTCGAATGGTTCAATCTAATACAACAAATTAAAGCTTGAGGAATTTGCAAATTAGCACTTTGCAGGGCTCTGCGTTTTAAAAAGGAAGTCAGCATATTTCAGCCATATTCCAGTCCCATGTCGTGAGCAGTGCTAATGGCGAAGTCCTTGGGGTGGGCCGCGGCAGGGCCCCTGTTGTCTGGGAAAGCCCCCGCCTTCCCAGGGGGCAGGGGTCTCCTGCCAGGGCCCTTCCTTATCTAGATTAGAGCTGTCAGATCTCATGAAAAATTAATGTGTGAAAGTGTACATTTGCATGAGGGTGCAAATTTTTTTTTTAATAGATTAGTTTGTAGCCCTTGGTAACACTGGATGAATAAATTAATAATGGGCCTCCCCCAGGGGCTTCTCTGGCTGACAGGCAACTCAGGGCAAAATTCATTCTCTTGTTTATAGCTTGTCCTTAAAGGCAATTTCCTGCCTTTTGTTTTTCTTTCTGAGATGACTTCACGTTTGCCAGATTCTGCGGGGCTTTCACTGGATTTGAGCTTTCAGCCTGAAGGGTGCCGCATGAGGCCCCCAGCCCAGCTCCTCTGCCCCTAGAGACACAGCCAGGGGACGGTGCCCCGCTCAGCCTCGGGTTGGCAGATGGAGGCAGGCTTGGGATTCGGCTGGGTCGCTGGTGCCTGTGCCCGGTGACTGGGTCCCCTCCCGTTCCAGCACAGGTGTGGCTGATGCTGATGTGAATGTTGTCACCTGTCACAGTTGAGGACCGCTGACCTGGAGGGGTCTGCGCCATGATGGTCACAGGGCCCAAGTGATGTGGGAACTGCCTGCATCTCCTGGCTTGGATGCTGGGCTCTTTCCAAGTCCTCAGATGAGATTGTTGACTTCTTGACAGCAGTTTCCTGGGCTTAGGCTTCGCGGTGTCCCTTCACAGGAGGCATGTGATGAGCACAGAGGAGAGAGGCCCATGACTGGACATCCTCTAAAGAGAGGAAGGGTGTAGCCACCAGATCACCCTTGAGGGCGCACCACGTGAGACCCAAGCGTCTTCTCTCAGGAGCTCAACACATCTGCCAAAAAGCTCACCAGTTCTTTGGGTGAGTCTGCACACAGTGGCATGTCTGGCTCCTGGAAGCCCACGTCACGAATGCATAAATACCAGTAGGCATTATAAAACCACCAGGAGGAGTCCATGGGCTCGTGAGGACAGGCATGTGGAGTCTGAAGCAGATGGGATCCTGGTTTCTTCTCTCTCCATCCCTCCGCTTTGCTCCCTGGGACACCCACTGAGCGCTCTCTGGTGATGTCCTGCAGAGGACATGCAGCTGGCGTGCACAGCAGTCCCCACGCAGCCCGAGCCCCCTGCCTGAGGAGCAAGGAGCACCCCCTCTCTGCCTCTCCCTTGACGTGAAGACACTGGCTCTGCCCAGTGTCTCTGCTGCATGTTTCTTTCTAGATCTTTGGAAGGGATGGTGGTTCTCCAGGTACCTTAAGAATCCTGCTGCAAGGCTAGTGCTGCCCCTACGGGCCCCTAACCCAGTCCTGGCGGATCCCAGAAGGAGCCACTGATGTTTTATTCATCTGTCATTAGTGTTTTGCTTTTGAAAGGGAATATCCATTCTGTGAAAATTGAAGACTTGTTCAAAGTGTTTGCCTTTCATGATTCCCTTGAAGACTGATTTTGCCTGGGATCTCTATAGATTCTTCACTCATTCAACAAGTATTTTAATGCCTACTGTGTGCCAGAGATGGTGATATGGGAAAGCTACCCACAGAGCCTGGAAAAGCTGACGAAGAAGGCAGTGGTGGGAGCTAAGGTTTATCAGACGTGGCTGTGTGCCAGGTGCCCTAGTGCGTGCCCCGTGCGTGAAGTCATCTAATCTTACAGGATAACCCCCCACTGGCCACTGTGCCCCCAAGGGCTTCGCAACAACTATGTGGAGATTCTGCCCTGACAGATGGTGGTGGGCAAGGCACACGTGTCTTTCCACCCTGATGGAGACATTCCAGCAAGAAATGCAGGAAACCCGCCATCCTGAGGCTCTGGGTGGGTCTTGCTGAAAGGAGCTGTGATGGAGGCCGAGGGCACACAGAGCGGGCCCCCAACCCTGACACAGGGAATGGCTTTGGGGGGAAGACAGTGTAAGCTGTGACCCAGTGTAGGAGTTGGCCAGGCCCAGAGGAAGGGAAAGAGTTTCATAAGAGAAAGCATGTATAAAGTTCTTGAAGCAAAAGAAAAGAGACCCTAGGGACCCAACCAGCCTGGCTGGGGTGATGAGTGAGGGAGTGGAGGGGGCAGGACCAGGTCCCACGGGAAAGCACTGTGGGCCGATTAGGTGCCCCGAGGGCAGCTGAGGTTGAGCAGGGGGTGACTTGTGTCCAGCAGAAGTTTATTGAGTCGCCTCTGCTTTTGGCGTATAATGTTGGTCAGACAGATGGACTCCCTGCTGTCAAAAAGCTTGTATTTCAGTGGACATGCAAACAGATAATCCACAAGACAAGTCAGAGAGCCGTAAGTGCCCCCCAGTGAAACAGGGTAGAGTCTTGAGGTGAGCTGTGGAGGGTACAGGAAAGACACGCCGAGAAGGTGGGTGGGAGGGATGGCACCTTGGTGCAGTGAGGTTGGGGATGAGGAGTCAGCAGTGTGGCTCTGGGGGGGGGGATGCACTCCAGGGAGAGGGGCAGTGGGTGCAAAGGCCCTGAGGCAGCAGCACACTGGGCCTGCTCAGGAGCCCAGGGGACCGTCAGTATGGCTGGGATGGAGGGAACAAGGTGCAGAAGGTGGAGGAGGCCAGAGGGCCCATGAGGAGTTTGGTTGGGATCCCAAAGGCAGGAAAAGCCACTCGAGGGTTTAAGCGGGATGGCAGAGCCAGTTTGTACCTTTGGCCATTACTCTGTTCGTACCAATGGATGGTGGAGCTGCAGGAATGGATTTGGGATGGGTATGGGAGGGGTGTGTCCCTGCCACAGAAGATGGTGAATGGGCTTGAGCGGTGAGCTTGCTATTCCTGCCCACAGCAGGGAGACAAACCCAGAGGGGCTTGGGAGATTCTCTGGGCGCGTATGGGTGATTGCTTTGATAGGGAGCTCTGATCTGGGGCAGGAAGGACTTCTGGGAGGCAGTTCTGGTCCTGGGGGACTTCTGTCCAGTTTGGAAGAAACTCTCATGGCTCATCCAGCGCCGAGATGGAGCTAAGAGAGGAGGCGATCATGGATGGATGCCCCCAACCATCTTGTGGCTTCTTTCTTTCTTTTTTTTTAACAGCTTTACTGAGGTGTAATTCACATACCATGCCAGTGACCCACATGGAGTATATGATCCAGTGGTTTTGTATTAGCCATCACCAGTCTAATTCCGGCATCACTCCAAAAAGAAAACCTAACCCTTTAACGTGTCACTCTCCATTTCCCTTCCCCCAGCCCCTGGCATCTACTAATCTATTTTCTGTCTCTATGGATTTACCTTTTCTGGACATTTCCTATAAAAGGAATCATACTAAGTGGTCTTTTTGAGTGGATTATTCCACTTAGTATAATGTTTTCAAGGTTCATCCATGTCATGGCATGTGTCAGACTTCATTCTCTGTATGGCTGAGTTGTATTCCAGTGTGTGGAGGATACGTCGCATCTTAACTATCTGTTCATCAGTTGATGGATATGGGCTTTCCCCACCTTTTCAGCTCTTATAAATAATGCTGCTACTAATTTA